>CM055896.1:42599915-43142415 GCA_029582155.1 Panopea generosa
TAGAACATGTATGTATCATATCCTACAATAGTTACCGAGCGTTATCAACCGGTAAATTGTTACATGTAAGGCAGTAAACCGTACATTTCCTTTAGTACCACGTGCACATTTACCACGCTGTCAATTTGATATAAACATTGCACAAATTCATGTCTTAGTCGACTAACAATGAGTAAGTAAATCATAACGTTGGATATTTTAAAAATTGAAAAATGCCAAGATTAAATAATGAAATTCGAAAAAAATTTTAGAACTTTCGAAAGTTGGATTATCACAAGTTGCTCTTGTCAGACGATTAAACGTCAACCGTTCGACAATATCCAAAATCGCTTCTTGACAGCAACTTCGACGGCAAATATAGTCGACCAGTTTGCCGTACCACAGTTACAGACTATTGTGTGTAAGTAACCGTATTAACACCCCAACATCGATACGCACGGTTACACTCATCGCATAACGATGAAAGCCGTGCAAACTGGAGACGTATCGTCATTTCTGACAGGTTTAAGTTACATTTTAACGCTAAACTGTAGTTTTCTGTGTTACAGTAATGATTTTACTATTCAGGGTAATTTATGAAATGTAACACGATAGTTTACTAGATATACAACACCTGAATGGTCGTACGTAAATCTTCACGATGTCGTAAATTAGAATTGATGATATTGACATCACTTCTCCGGATCCTGTGGACATCAACGTCATTGTTGACATGGTTAGAAACAGAAACGAACCTTCTTTGCCTAGTAACGTCTGGATTACAAAAGGAGCGATGTAACCTGCAAGTAGTATGTGTAGTGTCCAAATTGGCAATAAAAAAACAACAAATAATAAGTAAAATAGAAATAAGGAAAGACTTCTGGACATTGAAATATAAATAATTGTTATATAAAACAGACCTTTGTTGATTTCCTCATCAGTCAACAAATTAGTTCCATTCCTGAAACTGAGGTTCTTGTACGTCATCGAAGACACGAAAGAGAAGGACGTAGGTATGGCGAACCACAGAAACCCTGCAATCAGATATCCAATCATTCCCTCCTTAGGCTTGGCAGCTATTCTACTTTGCCAGTTGGCTTGGTCGCAGAACGTAACAGCAGTTACCATAAAAAACATCACGACGCCATAAATAATTCCGGATTCTGTCCTAAAGGTTAGAAATGACTGTTGAAAATTCCCTTCCGGACCTTTTAAACACGACATGGCATTATAAAGGGATTCAGTTGAAGTATCTGTTTCCACGTCCGGTTCAGCTAAGTAGGTGATTTTGAGAATGAAAATAGATATTGAGATGAAAATGAGTGCTGTATTGAAATACGATATGTAGAAAGTGGTTCCAAGTCCCCCAACGAGACAGTATGAACCAAACAGTACTGCTAAAACCATGACGACGAATTCGCTGGATACATCTTTGGTAAGCACTTCAACGGCAGCTTGACCTGCACAAATATACAAAATGAATAATGTTGTATGGTTTTGATCTTGTTCCAAACGTATACCAAGAGTAGAAATGATACAATGATAATAATAATAACAATACTTATAATTATAGTAATACTAATAATACTATTGGATTATTATATAGTGTGTTATTAAAATATTGAAGTATATTGTACTAGTAGGTATTGTGGTGGAAACCATTTTAACACATATATCAATATAAATTTTACCACAATACTTGCGAGTACAATAAATGTCTATATTGTACGAAACACTGCAAACATGATAATGTAATCATAAATTTAATTCTGAATGAATTCATCAAAAGAGATTGACCCTACACTGGTACGGAATTAAAATACATATATTCCTATGCCTTTAAAATATATCTTAAGTACAAAACAAATAGCTTCATGGACAGAAAATGCAATAATATATATTATAAGCTTATTTATCTTTTAATTATATGGTATGCACAGTATACACATTACAAAAGTGAACATTTCGCTGTGGTTCAGTGTTTGTTCATTTGCTAAGATATAAATTAGTATGAACAAGGTATGTCCCAAAAGTAATAGGACGACCCTGTCGTGTTTTTGTATTTGGGGCGTTGCATGCAAACAATGGTATCAATGGATAGATCGGCATCTCTTCTATTGTCATGAAACATCAAATCAACTTTCAGTCATCATTTAGTTCATGCAAAAGTCACCATAGTAACGCGAGTTTAGAAGTACGGGGGACTTCGAAGTTAGACGCCATTTAAAAACAACAACATTACCTTGAAAAGCAGACAACTTCCCCAAAATCGGGCCAAATGTTATAAAAAAATAGTAGACGACGTAATTTCAGATCATGTGCGAATGTCGTTTAAAAATTCGACGTTAACGATAAACATTTGAATATTTTGCGAACTTTCAAAAGAACAAGTGCGAATTTGAATAGTAAAAAATTGGACAATGTCACGTCTAGAGTGGAAATTTGGAGTGTGGTAAAATTTTGTGTTGGGTGTAATATGACCAAACAGGATACCCTGAAGTTTATTTCACACAACTCTTTAACAGAAAGCATATCCTGGAGTCTTATAAATTGATGGTACAAACGGGTTTCCAATGGTGAGACAAAAGTTACTGACCATCAGCGATCTGGACGACCGAAATATTCTGTGGTGTTCCTGGGATTCAATGTCAGATCTTGATGAAAAGCGCTTCCAGTATCTCCGGACCATGTGCCTGAGTGTACATTCTGTGGTTAGGATCTACAAGTCAGCATAGTACCGTAACATGTACCCTTTGTGGGTGCAGTACCACAAAAATTGTGTTTTGCACAGCGGTTCATAGTTCGAAAAAAGAATGACTTTCATTTGAATGTCAACTTGACGTCGCACAAATAACGTCAAACTCCCCCGTACTTTGTAACATATACATTTTGACTTGTCAAAATTAATGTTAAACGTCGATGTACGATATTGAAATTTTGCATGCTTATAGCTTCAGTATTGAAAAGTATTCATGCCAAGTTTTGTTTGGACTGAAACACTACAAGGCATATTTTTAAATGAGTCCTATTACTTTTGGGGCATACCTCGTATCGACGGTCTGGAGCTATTTAGACCACATATTATATTATTTGTGATATAAAGTTTATGGTAAATGGAAACCCCAAAGGCATGCAAATTTGTCTTTAAATAACTGGTATATTTCCCATTTAAGATATGTTGTGAACTGAGGTTGGACCCAACTTATGATGTCGGCGATTGGATATATGTGACCCTTGACAAATAAGCCACATTAGACCTTTCGACAAATATTTTAACTTGTAAGGTTCCTTTATTACGGGATAGTGACCGCGGCGTGGTCTAGTGGTAGAGCGTCCACCTCACATGCGGAAGGTCAGGGGTTCAATCCCCGGCCGGGTCATACCAAAGACTTTAAAAATGGTACTAGAAGCTTCCTCGCTTGACGCTCAGCATTTAGAGGAGAGTTCTAGGTTTGGTTGGCCCGGTGTAAGTATAATGTGACTGGATGGGGTATCATACCATGTGTCTGCGGCATGATACTCCAGTGTTACAGCGCTTTGAATACTGTCTCAAGTAGACACCGTCGCGATATGACTGAATAATTGTTTAAAGCGACGCTAAACACCATACAACAACAACATTATTACGGGTTATATATCTAGGGAAAACCATAGTGATATAATATATTATGAAAAATCAATGGGTTCCCTAATTTATTTCATGTTCAACTTATCTCTCTATCAAACTTATCAAACAATACATCAGAACTTCTTATCACGATGGCCAAGACATGTATCAGAGTAATAACGAATACAGTTGACAATTCTCCATGAGGTATTCAATTTTACTAACAAAAACACAGGTGTTTTTTCTAAACCATTAAGTTTTTCTTAATTTCTCACTACTTATTTAGGTAGTATATTTTGTTTTTGATAACATATAAATATGTTCAATTTACGGGAGGTTAATTTGCCAGTTTTATGTATTAAACCTGAAATCAAAAAATGATATTTAATTGATGTATAATATTGTCCGTCTACCGATTTCAGTAATTTCCTATACAATTTCGAACATTTGTTTTCTTGAATAAGGAAACAATTACATGTTGTAACGGAGGTCTTATTATAATGTTTGAATACATTTAGTCACTGTTCCGAACTTACAGAATTACAGTGTCTATACGAAGACTAGATGGATATTTCATCTGAGAAGGGGGTTCTAATTACATTGGCACGTGCGATTTAAGCATAGTAATGTTGATGATAATAATAATGCTACAAGTCATTAAATACATTTAAAAAAGACATATTAACTGACAGAAGACTTGCACGGCCCATGAAAAACTTTGCTTGTTAAGGAAAGAAGATTAAAATTAAATACTAGGACTTGATCATTTAATTGTCATATTCACTCTCGTTTATATATCCTGTATTTGATTTTCATGTTTTGTTTGTCTTTGCATGCACATGTATTGATGTTTTGATATGTTTTTATTTGTGATAATAAGCAATGAAATATGCTTTAATCCAAAGTAAACTAGAGTGTATTCTGTTTTCTGTTAAAACTCATCCGGATATGACGTATGAGGGGTGAGATTTAACTCCAAAACAGCGAGATGCTAAGAAACTCCGACGGGGTTGAAGCAATTTAGTTACTTTGCGTTTATTTGCTTAGTATAAAGGCAGTCAAAGACAGGAAGTAACGATCATACTTTGCAATTTCATCATGCGCTTTATACTTTATTTTCGTTGGCTCACGTCGTGAGGCGAATCTTTGATACATTTGGGTTCCGGGTACATTTGATGTGCCAACACAAAAAAATAGTAGTGCAAGAAAGTGGCCGAATTTGTATTTTACCGATTGTTTGAAAAACGTCGTAAACGTTCTAAACACCAACTTGACATGCAAAGCGTAGTAACTTCCGTAATATGGAAGATTTGTCTTTCTATTAGATTGCTCATTTGTCAGAAGAATATATTAAGCAACTATGTAAAAAATAACGTTTAGCAGAAATGAAACATAATTAAAGTTTATACATGAAAATATCTGATCAGTAAAATAATAATGGAATGAGAAAAACGCAATTATAGGTTCTTAAGCAGTTTAAATTCACCACCACGATTTCGTGGCGTGGTGACATTTCAACTAGTTCTTATTCATGATTTCATGGTCCAATTTGACGAAAGGATAAATCTAGGTTTGCTAGTCTGATTAAAATAGATTTTAAGTTTAAGTGATATGTTACCTGCCAGTATACGGTTTGCTACGATGAACAAATTTGTAAAGAGAGCAATGACACAGAACATAATGTGCGTAGCCTTTCCAAACCTTGCGTAAGCTATCTGTTAAAATAAAATATTAAAATAAGTACCCGACAAGCAGAGGTGATAATAATTTTGGACTATCCTGCAAACTTACCAACACTTCTATACCGCTTTAAAATATAAACATGTTTTATAAATAAACAAAATATCAACCTGTTAGTTAAAGTTTACTTTATTGTTGGCATTAAGTTATCTGACCAGAAATAACCTATTCAGCAGTCAGTCACGTCACCTGGCGTTAGAGATATGCATTCACTGACTTGTCACCTTGGATTTTATAATGTAGTATATATTTCTTACGCAGCTAGATAGACAGAATAACAGAAGAGAGAGAGAGAGAGAGAGAGAGAGAGAGAGAGAGAGAGAGAGAGAGAGAGAGAGAGAAAGAAAGATAGAGAGAGCATTCATTTGTGTATTGTATTCAATAACTATTTCAGTTGCCCTTACTGACAACCAATTTATGTTTGAAACAAGAAACCAACATAGGAACAGTTCATAGAAGAAATGTTGTTCTGTCCCGTCCTATTGTTAATATGTATATAAGAATTGAAAGTACGAAATGATCAATCATTGATTTCATTCTTCAAGAACGAAACATGACGGCCAACGACATCAACATTTACAAGCATGGTACTTGGTGATCATTCCAAATAAAAGATAACATTCGAAGTTGATACATAATAGTGTGATGTGGTCCGAAAAGAGCAAGTTTCGATTATTGCTATACTGAAGAATCTAGTATGTAAAATGGCATCGGAAGAACAGGAAGAGAGAAAGCTTTCCGAGGAATTAATCTTGCAGAAGAGAGCAACCAGCTGGTTGGGACTAATAACATAGAAACTAGCCGAAAACAATCGAGTGATCCGTGTATTATCACTATTACGAATACAATATCATAACATTTATTGATTAGTTAATATATTTGCATGTTTATTCCAAAAACATAATAGTTCGCACACCACGATTGTTCTGTGCATGGATAGAGTTTATGTTAAACAAAATGGTCGTAAACAATACTCTGTAAACGCATTAAGCATTTAAGCAAGGCCCACAAAGAAATAACCGCGGATACATATGAAAAACTACTTTAGCCCATATGTCAACTCAATGTCGGGATGATATACATGTAGTGGGAAGTGAAACATTCTGTATCTAAAGAATACGACTATTTTCATTAAAAAGGCACACCAACATTGTTTTTATTTGCTTTACGACATATATGCATCATACCAGCGCATTGTGTCGAACAAAAATATTGATCTGTTATTGAGATGATTTGATATTACTGATCCCATTTTTAGTTCGTACAAGCCTATCACATACATATAATACACGGATACAAATGTTTCTTAAATTACCTGTGGAAACGTCTTTTCACCTGGTGCACGTGATTTCAGCTGTACACACAACACAGGAAACATGAACATAGCGAGTACGACCGCCACAGTGTACCATAATGTACCGCCAATACCAACCTGGAAAACAATCACTGCTTCTTTTTATGTTCTAAAAGTATATTGAAGTATACTGATTTAACTACGATTTCAGAGAGGTGTCAATTTCTGACAGTATGATATATGATGCCACATCTAGGCAACATGCTACGTGAAGCATGTAACTCGATATGCTACTATTAAACCATGTTATACTGACACCGGATCGGCGTGTTCTAAAACTAATGTACAGCATAATATATGATCAAGGTAATTATTTACTAGAATAAAACCATTTAAAGTCTTTGGTACCACATAGTTCTGGGAATAAACCCATATATTTCTAAACGAGAAACGAACAATGTACACAAGCCTGGTGCCGACACGAGGTGCAAACGCTGTTACAAAGTTTGAGATAGAACTCTTTTACACGAAGTGCAAACATTGTACATGTACCATAGTAGATTGTAATCGTAGGGAAATTTCTGACTTGCTCACTGCGGATGAAACTTGGGTTTCCTATTTTGAGCCCCAGCGGCGCAATAACAACAATCAATGGCTCAGTAAAAATCATGCTAGGCCGGTCATAGTAAAGAGTACAAGAAGCGCCAAGAAGGTTTTATAAAAACGTTTATACCATTTTCTTTAATTCTAGTGGTTCTGTTGTACAAATTCCTAACAAAGAGGGTAAAACAATTACAAAGCAGTTTTACAAAGATAAAATACTGTAATATGTCAAAACGTTTTATCAAGATAAACGCCAAAATAAAGGTTTGGAAGGCATACAGCTTATTCATGACAATGATTCTGTCCACAAAAATAAATGTGTACAATCTTTCTTAGAATAAGAAAATGTTATTCAGGTTTACCCCCCCCCCCCATTTACCCCCTGACTTAAGCCCTGTGACTTTTATTCTAATTCCGATGCTAAAACAAATGCTCTCATGTAAACGCTATGCTAATAGAAATGCCTTTGTGCCTTTTCAATGTCTGAGCAGTATACCAAGGGGTGACTACTTTGCGTTATTTAGGTCGTGAACAGAAATACTTCAAAAGTGTGTATCGGTGCGGGGGTGTCCTAAAAATAATCCCGTTCCTATAAAATCTTAAATATCCGAACACCATTGACAGAATATATTGAATGCCCTCCGTTTATACATTTATAAAAAATGAATTAAGAGTGTCAGCATGTTTAAAAACTATTTTCGACAAAAAAAGAACTAAGTAAACATTTGTATAATTTTTTTTTATATATTCACACTAGAATGTGGTGAATTTTATTTTATATCCGCAGTATTGAGAGTTGTGTTTGTATTAGGATGTAGGCCGAGGAGTCTAGGAACGTATTTTGAAATGTTTATGCAATTGTGTTCTAATGAAGTGCTGTTAATTGGCACTTTAAAGTGTGACATATGCAATTAAATTGTTTTAAGTGTATTCTGTGTTTTGCAAAGAAAATAGATACAAAATTTGTACGTCAATTTTTATAATGTAATACGTGCAAATATGTAGAGATGCATATGCTACCACGATAATTAATAGACGATGGTAAGAAATGAATGCACTGTTAATATACACTGATAAAACTACCATAAAATATGATAGATGGTAAGAAATGAATGAATATATTGTAATGATATATATTGAAACTATCATGAAATAGTTAGATGGTAAGTGATCAACGTTATACTATTGCATATTGAGTAAATAGGGAATCTGAGTCTGAGTAAATCCTGTGGATACATCCATCACCGGAAGTGACGATTGAAGATATACCTATGCAATCGGAGGCAAACGTAGTGTTTTGATAAGTATAAACCTCATTTAAATTATTCATTAACGTTACAAAGCAGTTTGCATTGCGACATCAGTGATATATAACAGTTAGTAGCAGTGTGCGCTGCCACATCAGTGATATATAATAGTTAGTAGCAGTATTATCACGACATCAGTGATGTATTAGTGACTAACAGTTTGTATCGCGACTTCAGTAACAAATTAATGAGTAGCAGTTTATTTTGCGACATTGAGTAGACAAAAGGTGATTAAAGTGAACAGTGTTAACACGATAACATCTTAGAATATCATAAGACCGGTATTAGTTTTCATGTTGAATAAATCTTGTTGATTTGTGTATATTGTATAATTGTATATTTATAATTTTGTTTCATGTAAAAATAAAATTGTAAATTTTATTTGAGTTATAGTTATATTTTAGCTTGTTGCGTTGTGGCAATTGGTCATTTTGCTACACAGGTTCAATGTATTGTATGTTTATATATATAAAAAACACACTAAAAGATCAATTAAATGGGGAAAATATATTACATATATACCTTACTGGCTAGTGTTGGACTTTGTAAAAAGTCGGCTGGCCATAACAGTTGTGACGTCACAGTTACTGCTGTAAGACTTAAACTTACACGCCCACCAGCGTCAAAAATAGTATCGAGATTATGAACATCTCCGAAAACATATTTCCTGAAATAGTAAGCACAGGTAAAATATTCAGTAAACAAACAGTAATAGAATAAGAAATCTGTAATTACATTTAAATTGTTAAAAGAAGATACTAGTACATGTGTATGGATCTTTCCATATTTATGGAACGCTCATAACATTTACTGAAATAAAGATACTAGAATTAATTAACCATTGTTTAATGATAACACTCGGGGGAGTAAAAACTGAATCAAGCCAGAACTGTACTTGTAAATAATTTACATGGTTTTAATAAAAACATCAAACAGTACTTGTATAGCTAATTTAATAATTTCTTCTTTTAATTTACAATTAAATATCCTCGGAAAAAATAATATGTCGACTTACAGCAATTAAATATCCTCCAAAATGTAATATGTATATTTACAGCAATTAAATATCCTCCAAGATATAGTATGTACACTTACAGCAATTAAATTGACATGTAACATGAACTCTCAATTTCAAGAAATGTGTTCGCTATTGGTGAACAAACATCGCTATAAACAATGACATTTATGAGGGGATATTCTTCTTATCATTGTCAAAAACAACAAACAGAACTAACAACAAAGATACAAAAAACAACAATAAAAAAACAAGACTCCAAGATATGTTGCATTATCGTTCTGCATCATTGTTCAAACAAGCGGTGTGGTGTCAAAACAACAATAAGGTCGAAACAAACAAAAATTTACATACATAACAATATCTATCACAATATACATACTATCTCATTGTTTAAAAAACAAGGGTTAACTGTAAATAAAATGTTAAACAAAATACTAAAAGGTATCATAAATAGCTTACCTGCATATGATACAAAATCATTTACGTATATTTTTGACATTTTTGCATTCCTTTCTATACTATTCTTTTATCAACAATACTGGTGATACATTCCCTTGCATACTATATTTTATAAACCAAACAGGGGATACATTCCCTTGCATACTATATTTTATAAACATAACAGGTGATACATTCCCTTGCATACAATAAATAAAATAACATTTAAATAGTAATGACACTTACAATATTCTGTAAACAAGCAGTACAATGTAGTATAATCAAAAATCTGCATTAACTTTCACATCGTTAAAAAAACAGTTGCATATGCATCGTTGACTTTTTGATGGTACGCTCATTTCATCAATATGACTAAAAAATATTAAACCAATATTTAATGATAGCACCAAGAGGATTACAAAAATTATCCAATAAGAAATGAACTAGTCAGAAGCTAGATAAAATCTGTGTCAACTAGGCAGTCAAACATATTCAATCACGTGGCTGTATCGACGCAGACAGGTTTTAAAGTGGCATAACAAGTATTGCCGACACTTTTAATTCAATAAATAACTGGTATGATTTTAATATTAAGTATAAAATGTAGCTATCTGGATCATGTCTGGTGCAAAATACCGTTTTTTGAACACATGTATTTAAACTCGCTATTATCACTGATATCTAAATTAGACCTGACCCTTCGAAAAACGTAAATCTCAGTTATCATATGTAAGCGATAGGAAATTTCCGGACATTATCGATTACATCCGAGCAAGCGGTTAAGTTTTTACATATATTGATACGTCTCTTGTTAAAATAATAGGATAATTATTGTAAATAATTGTGTTTGTGTTGTTAAACAGCAATCCATGTGGGTAATTAAATTTCATTGCGTGCAATACATACTTACTAGGTATCACATGACTGAGATGTATCACGTGATAATTCGTCAGCCATATTGATATATTTGTTTACTACGCAGTAAAGATAGACGCTAATTTTAAAGAATATTCATTAATTACGCTGTTGGTCTGCATGAACTGGTGCGCTGTTGTGCAAAGAGATAGCTAGTGTTTACGCGGGAAGTATGCATTTAGCGATACAACTTTTCTGCATATGTATTTATGGTTTCCTTTGTTCTCGAGACAGAGTAAATGGCGGGACGCCAGCCGCGAATACATATTGCTTTGTTCAGTCATAGCTTGTTAAACGACTTATGGATTTTATGAACATACGGAGCTCAGTTTTGACTTGCATGAATCAAACGCCTCTGTTGTCATGTTTGGGTTTGGTGGATTACGGCTGAAAAATGATGAACATTGTCGCATGCAATTTGACAGACACTTGACATCTTTGGACATTTTGGTGGTCGACTTGTGTTCCACTAATATGATTTGTGTGACCAGTATTACGATCCAGCTGTTTTTGTGCGGGACTGTCAAGTATATGCCAACTTCTTACTGCATGGTTTAGAGGTCAAGTCAGTGGTAATTTGTCGGCCTTTTTTAACTTATAACTTGCATGTTGTTATGGCCAACCAGTTTCTGGCGCGTGTGACTGCTACGAATGACAGAATATACTTCTGGGAGCATCGATCTGGGCTGTGAAACTCCTCTGCAGATATCTATGCAGCTGATGGTGTCTACCTTTCCGACGGTTTTGGCTATCCACACTATTTTCATAGCATTCGTGACTGCATTTTACGCCAGTTAAAGAAGTATGTTTTTAATATTTGTATTGCTGGTTGACAAGATAGGATATTGGTATAATACCATTTCCCTTTGAGTGATGATGCATTACATTTTCATCTCTACCATGTTTCTTTGGTAGCCACACTTTCTCAATACTTAGTGTATTTATGGGATGTGCATGTAATAGATTATCCATTGTATATGTACAACGCAATGCCTCGTGAGAACATCCCTATCTCCACCTTGGTAGAGGTGCGTGCAATGTGGCGGCCTATGAAGGAGAATTAGCTCAACCTTGGTTTAGGTGACTTGTGTGGCAGCCTTGGTATAATATGTCGTCAATTTGCATTATATATTTATTTTGGTAGCATTTCTTTGAAAAAAAATATATCTGTATGGTATAGGTGAGTGGTTACACAATGATCTTGGTAGCAATACTTTTACATACTTGGTATAGGTGAGTGGTGTGGCAACCTCGGTAAAGGCTGTCCATTACATGGGTACTTGTAGCAACACTTTTAGATATTTATCACCACCTTGGTATAGGTAAGTGATCCACACAGATGCCAGTTGTGCAGTGGGGTGCATCCTCGATTCTAGTGTCGAAATCATGAACAGAACAAACTGCCTACTCCTGTTCCTCAGGTACAGCCTCAACATCTTGTCCAACCCGACGCTTTAGTAAATAAGCAGTCAAATCAAGCCTTTCGTGGGCAACCTTAAAGGCGGCCCCCTACCAATGCCAATTTAACATGACATGTTAACTTTAATTTTGACTGAATATGATTCTGAGGAAAGGATATATCTCTAAAGGTTTTAAATATAGTTTTTAGTATGGTTTTCGGGTTCCATTTACAGGGGCAAGGTCAACTTGCCTTGTCGACAATCATACCTCCTGCAAAGATAATCTTGTCAATCGTGTGTGGGAAGATTGATAAAGAAATTCAACTAGGACGTGTTGCTGGGCCTTTCAATTCCCCACTATTAGCAGATACGGTGTGTTCATCACTTGGTTTAGCGCCTAAGCATGAACCCAATGCTTTTAGACTTATACATGATTATCCTTTCCTCGTGGTCAGTCTGTAAATACTGGTATTAGCTCTGAGTTTACGACAGTATCTTATGACTCCATTGACACAATAGTTTCTTTGGTTAAACAATTTGGTAAAGGCGCTCTCATGGCCAATACCGATTTTCAGGATGCTTTCCGTATACTCTCAATCCATCCAGATGATTATGGGTTTCTTAGGTTCTCCGTAAACGGTTGTGGTCAAACAAAATTTTTCTTCGATAAAGCATTTCCTAAGGGCTTGAGTACGTCGTGTCAAACATTTGCAAGATTCAGTACTACATTCCACTGGTATATGGAATTTAAATATAATGCTTTCATGAGCCACGTTATTGACGATTTCTTCTTTGTAGGTCGGGCAGGTTCAATTCAGTGTTCAACTCAGAGCAGTTTATTGATCTGTGCAAAAGTATAGGTGTCCCCATCAAGGAAGAAAAAACTGTACTACCGACAACAACCATAACAATTTATGGTATAAAGGTAGATTCAGTGGTAGATTCAATTGTCTTTTGATGTCGTTTAAAATTAAACGAAAGGTTACTTTACGTCAACTGCAATATCTTATCGGTTTGTTAAACTTTGCAACTTACGTCGTTGCTCCTGGTCGTACTTTCCTGCGTCGACTTTATGATCTCACTATTGGTGTTTCAGTACCACACCATAACATTTGTTTAAATACTGCAGCTAGAGCGTTGACGCTTGGCACTTAATTATGACGGGTTTCAAGGGTAAATATATGTGTTTGAGTGACACATGGCTCTCACCTGAGACATTGAAGTTAGAATCAGATGCTGCTACTGCTAAAGTGTTTGCTGGTGTTATGGGGAAAAGTGGTTTTACGGTGAATAGTCAAATGCGCTCGCTTCTTGTAGTATCAATGTTATGGAGCTTTTTCCTATTGTTATCGCCATAGAATAATGGGGTCGACACTTGGTTAATCAACAAATTATTTTCCTCACCGATAATACCTGCACTGTAGCAGTCATCAACAAAACGCCAAATGCCCCTCATATTTTCTACATGTTTTCAAGTGTCCAGTGTACACAATGTTAGCGTTAGGCTAGTTTGTGTATGCTGGCGAGCATGATACATTTTTGATTTTTATGATTCTTGACCGTCCACTTATGTGATGCTCTGCAGCATGTTAAAAGCAAAATGTTTGTAAATTTTCAATTATACGATTGTTTTACAAGACTTGGTGTACATATTTTTAACATGTTGTTTTACCTGTCCGTGGTACAAAATGTTAGCGTAGGCTATTTGGTGCCTGTGAGGAGGTATTATGCATGTTATATGATTCATTGAACATTTATTTCTGTGCTTCTTTGTAGCATGTTAATGTTAGAATGATTGAAATTTCATTTATACGATTGTCTTAATGTACATATTTTCTCCACGTTTTATGTGTCTAGGGTACACAGAGTTGGCATGTGCTAGATTGTGTCTGCTGGCAAACATTCTACATTTTTGATTTTATTCTTCAAGGTTAGCATATGCTGGTTTGTGTCTGCTGGCAATTATTATTACTTGGCTTTTAGGCTATATTGACCATTGAGGCACATTCAATGTGCTTCTCTGTAGCATATAAAAGCCGAACTGATTTCAGTTCCAATACTATGATTTAGATATATTTGATCATATATATATTTATACATATTATTTATTGCATTCAGTTGGTTAGGTTACATGCTGTATTTTAATGCATTATTGAAGCTGGTTCCTTCCTACATCATTCTTGGGTGGCCATGGAGTGGCAGAAAGTTGCCAACCTTTTTCAATGGGAATAGTATATAGAATAGTTCAAAAGATGTCAGTGACCTATTTGTTAAATAGTCTCAGACTTTTGTATTGATCCGGTATAAGATGTCACCGGGTTGTATTTTGCATATTCAGTATGACATTCACATATTACATGATACATTATAATAAGGTGTTTTCTAATGATTATAATGTTGCGTCATTTTATAAAAATGAAATAAAATGACATTTTCACATATACTGGAGTTGTGCATTAATTAATTCCCATTTCAAAACTAGCTTCAATGATGTAGCTCAGTGATCAATTATATTCAATATTGTTTAAGCTGACACAAATAAGTATCTTTCGTGGGTTTGAGGTGCGGACGGAAAAGTTATTACTTTTAGGGATTACGAGGATCTGCCGTGTTACCGCCAAGACAGTCCCGAGGGACGGAATTTTACATCCGCCCTGAAAACCCCATGAAAGATACTTTTTCTTGTATACAAACTTAATTGTGTGATTTTTTAAAGATTTTTATTCCGGTTCACTTTTTTATAGTAGCGCAATGATGCCATAGTATTATTAATGAAAACGTCATAGTACAAAGATTACTTCACCATGCGAGAATTTTATCTCGGTCCTAGAGTGAGATATATCTAAATATATATATAGCTTACCCCGGTAAAAATGCCGATATCCTTATCCGGTGTGCAAGAATTATTTTATATTGTATGACGGCTGAGAAATTTTGCGAGGAAATAAAAAGGCCTTGAAAATATATTGAATATATTGAAAATATCGTTAAGTTTTCATGTCACTAAATTAGTTACCTCTTTTTATATAAAAATTAAAACATGTTTTAAAGTTGCATACAATTATAATACAACTAACTTTTATTGGTTTTTTAGTAAATAAATGTATGTTACTCACTCGAATTCAGTTTTTAAGTGAATAAGTCTGTATTTAATACGACTAGCTATATACCCAAAAGTGATTTGGGTGTCTCCAATGTAAGTTTACAATGTATTTGCAATGCTTTACTTATAATATTAAGTACATGTATATATAACAAGACGGATATACACTATGAACATATATATTTCATTTGTTTTGTGTTGTATTTGTATATTATATATTAAATGAATACGTAATGCACTCAGTTTCCTATAAAACGGATTCATGGCAAAGTTGTAATCGACATATATGTATGTATCATGTTTGTACATATATACATGTATGTTCAGGAAGCAAGTCAATATCATGATATCCAAATTTATGAACACACACATACAAGCAGATATTACCCATATTGGTCAATAAGCTTTTGATTATGTCGTTAGAGAAAATATTTGGTATAACCTTATTAAATTAAGGGTTAGAATAGAAACGTAAGGTCAAGGTTAAAAATTAATAGCATTTTAAGTGATAGTTTTGAATGTTAGCTAGGGGTAAGGCAAGGTGAATGTTTGTCGCCATTCCTGTTTTCAATGTACCTAAATGACTTAGAAGATGCATATTTTCTAAAAGAAAGTGCCAGGGTAGATTAAGGACTACTAACAGTATTCTTATTATTGTATGCGAATGATATTATAATCTTCGCCCCAAATGCTGAAGAGTTACGAAAAGGTCTTAATATTTTAAATGAATATTGTGATAGATGGAAACTTAAAGTAGACACAGTAAAACGCAATGGAGGAACTGTATCGAGAAGCATGGAGTTTATTTTAATGAAATAAAACTGGACATAGTCAATAAATTCTCGTATCTAGCCATTGTTTTCACTACGGGCGGATCATTTAGCGAAGCTCAAACATCTTTGGCCGGCCAAACCCGAAAAGCTATATCTAAGTTAAAAAAAATACTTGCATAAATTTGCTAATATATCGCCAAAACATGTTCTGGATTTATATGATAAACTAGTCACTCCATTTCTGAATTATGCAAGCGAAGTTTGATGGTTAAGTCAAACGCATCAAATAGAACGTGTGCATTCACAATTTTGCAAATCGTTATTAGGTGTAAAAGTATCGACGCAAAATGACTTTATGACTTTAATGATGTTAAAAGATATAGAAAAATCACCAAATATTACTAATTGGGCCTCACTTGTCAGGTATATTATGTAAATTAGGATTTTATTTTGTGCGGTTGGCACAAGGAGTGGGTGATATAAATATATTTCTCTCAACATTCAAACAAAGACTAAGAGTTAATCATAATCAAAATTTTATTGAATGATTAAAAAACTCGTCATGGGTAACATTTTATAGAGCCTTTTCTACTTTTAATTTTCAGTTATATTTAGAAATAGTGAACATACCAAAATTTAGAAAATCATTATCAAGACTTAGAGTATCTGCGCATAGGTTAGAAATAGAAACAAGACGATGAAAAAACAATTATAAATACTCCTAGAGAAAATGTAATAACTTGGAGGACGAATTTCATTTTTTATTTGAATGCAGTGCATATAATAACATATTAAGCTGTCAGTACTTAAAACCTTATTTGTTAAGAAACCGCAACATGTATATGAACGTAGAGTTAATACAATCTGATAACAAAACTCTGATTAAAAACGTAGCAACATATTATTTTATATTCAAAGCTTTTGATATCAGAAATACAATTATTTTAGAAAATTAACAACACTCTCCAGTTGTGAAAGTTACATAACTGTGTGTTGATACAAAGTTCAACAGCAAATCAAACTGACGCTTATGACAAACAAGAAATGTCACTGTTAAGTGTCACATGCCCCCAACATGTCATGATGTTATGTTGATCATTTGTAGCAAGTATCAACAAAATCCAACTATGCATGACAAAGTTACAGACCGGAAACGAAATACCGGACGGAAGGACGGACAGACGGACGGAAGGAAGGACTGACGGACGGACGCTGCGATTACTATATGCCACCCGAAAAAGTTTTTTTGGGGGGGGGGGGGGCATAAAAAAGTATTATCATTATTTGTTTAAGAAATAGGTTTACAGTATAGAATATGCCTAGCTTATAATAGCACCAGAGGTGTCAAGATAGTTTTGAAGTATGATAAACTCTTTACTTGTTCAAATTGCCAAAGAATTGTTTCTGTCATACATATTAAATCAAATGAAAATAAAGAGTACACATATTATTTCCGAATTAAAATCAAGGGTCTGCATACATATTGCGAAGATTGAATTTGTATAAGCTTAGATATATTTCAGAAATAAAATCCAATGATAATTTATCATAAAATGTTCCTTAAAGTTAACAAATAAAAGAATGAACGTAAAATGCAAAACAATTCATTAAGGTCCATATATACAGAGCTTAATGTTGATGTGTAATTATTGAAGCTATTACCTATTTATATCTTAATATGCTGAACACATGAAGGAAAAGTAACCACTGAACGTTGCATATTGACCTATTTTATATGTACTTGGAAATCAGATGGGTTCGTTTCGTGTTTGTAAAATAAAACTAACCGAATCCTACTCACCGCAGGGCGTTATAGCCAAACCCAATGAGGAGAGAAAAGCCAGCAAACCCGGCCAGCATCAAGAGAGCCGTCTCATACTTCTCGATGTCCGGAGCTGATCTTAAATTATACAAATATATAGTGTGACTTTCTTGTTGGTATGTTCTTATAGAAAATATTGATGCATATTTATAGTGATGTGTCTAGTTGTTATATTCTTATAGAATCAGTGATGCACACGCACATAATGTTGTCTAGTTAGTATGTTCTTAAAGAAAACAATAGTGCACATTTATAGTGATGTTGTCTAGTTTCTTATAGAATCAATGATACATATACATAGTGATGTCTAGTTGGTATGTTCTTATAGAACAGTTTTGTAGATGTAAAGAGATGTTGTCTGGTTGGTATGTTTTGTTTTGTTTGTATGTTCTTACAGAGTATAGATGTTGTCTAATTGGTATATTCTGTCTTGTTGGTAGGCTCTGATACAAAAGGTATATGGACAAGTGTACCCATTACATGAACGTGGTATTGGTATATTCTATCTTGTTGGTCAATTTTGATATAATTGAACTAATATATTGTCTTATTACATTGTTCGTTTAGTCTGTCTTGTTAGTTTATTCTGATATAGACACATTTGTTCAAGTGTAAATAGAATATGACGATTAAGTGACGTCACTGCATCAATATAATATGACGTTTAGCATGTTACTCTCTAGATATAATATGGCGTTAAAACACGTTAATGCTTGATTTAAATATGACGTTAAGTGACGTCACTGCATAAGTATAATATGACGTTAACACACGTTGCTCCATATATATAATATAACGCTAAAACACGTTTCTGCATAAATATGATAAAGGTAAACCATGGTGTTTCTTAAATGTAATCAAACTCCACGGACTTCACTCTACTTCCGGTTCTGAGAAAACGATTACTCCTGCATTTGACTGCCATTTTTTTTATTTTGTAACGGAGTAAATGGATTCCTGGTTTCAGCTCGGTGTCAATCTCACATTAAATGCAGGATATAATACGCAGTCCCAAATGAAATGCAACTTTGCGAACATTATAGAGACATTCCGATTGCTTATCAACAAGAAGCGAAGACATTTAAGCCTTGTCCCATTCTGCCAGGTATTTCCTACATCAGTATTTAATATTGTTTACATATCTGTGATCAGGCTTCAATGTTTATGTATGCATGGAACGTGTATTCGAAACGCTGCACTAAACCCTATCTTGAACGACCGATTGTAACCAATGGAAATAATACGGGCTGCATGATTGACATTCTTAAATAAACTACAATTTAAAATTAAAACAAACATTTACGCTTTTTAAAAACGTGCCTAAAGATAAATACCTGCATCAAATACCATTGAATGGACGCTAATTACAGTAGGAGTCACAGTCAAAATATGTAGACTGGCTACTGGATGCAGGCTACAATCTGATATGAGGTTAAAACACGTTACTGCGAATATATAATATGACGTTAAAACAAGGTATTGCTTTAACATCATATGACATTAGAATATGGTTATTAAATATACTCTATGCAGCACGATAACTGTTTTTGAAAGTTGAGTGAAGTTGTAAAACATATTTATTGTTATCAATTGAACAATTATTAATGATTAGTTCCCACGAAGCATATGCGTGCCTTACTTTTCTATGTATTTGTATTAGGATGATAACATAGTTTATGGTAAAGTCAAACAATATGTCCATTTTGTAAGGATATGGTAGAAAATGAGACTCATGTAATTCTTACTTGTCCATTATATAATGATATAAGGTTACAATTGATTGATTATGCTTCAATACTTAATCAAAATTTTAATTACTTTACAGATGAACAAAAGTTAGTTTATCTATTCAACAATCCAAATTTGATAAGGATATGTGCCAACACCTGCTTTAAAATTTTACAAATAAGATCAAGTTATCTTTACCGATAGACATGTGTTGAATCTCTGTTGTTTTACAGTGTATATATGTAATAGAATAAAGAAGTAATATGTTTTAATCTAATATAGCTGTTTTATTTACACTTGAGCAATGGTTGTTAATCAGGCAAATCTGATTTGAGATGATAATTGATTTCTTAAAATATTTTTTAATAAGCACTTCTATCGTCATCCTGGGTGCAATTTTCATAATTTAAGTGTTTTAATAGGAAGTTTCTTTTAGTACATTTTTAGAGCATGGTGTTTCTATAGTTATAGGTGCATTTAGCTCATGATTAACAACTATAGCTCAAATGTTACCAACAATATTAATGTATAAATAGGTATAAGAGTTTGTTAATTAACAAACACTGTGTACATTATATGACTTATAACTGTTCTTTTGATGTTTTAGAAGCTGTATAATTTTACGAGAGACAATATATGTTTTTCTCAGTCTCTTCTAACTCTTTTAAGAGTGACATGGTGTATTGTATGATGTCTGTAATTTTATGTTATTGTAAATTGTATATACTATGATGAATCTTTAATAAACGATTTAACTAAAGTCAAACAATATGTCCTGTATTCTGTGATAATACCAATATAAATCTGGATAGTTAAATGTATTCAAATCGTCAGTGTAAAAACTACAACTCCTACCTGATTGATTCTGTTGCCGACGGCAAATCGAGCGGACAAACTGTATTTACATCCGTTGTGACCGTCATTGTAGACAGCTTTACACTACACAGCTAAAATGATAGCGATGCTTAACATATATTTAGTACACAAAATCATGCGCCAGTGAACAAGTAAAGCCCGGCACATTAACTACTTACCCATATACACTTATAAAACATGGTGTATTGTATGATGTCTGTAATTTTATGTTATTGTAAACTGTATATACTATGATGAGACTTTAATAAACGATTTAACTAAAGTCAAACAATATGTCCTGTATTCTGTGATAATACCAATATAAATCTGGATAGTTAAATGTATTCAAATCGTCGGTGTAAAAACTACAACTCCTACCTGATGGATTCCGTTGCCGACGGCAAATCGAGCGGACAAACTGTATTTACATCCGTTGTGACCGTCATTGTAGACAGCTTTACACTACACAGCTAAAATGATAGCGATGCTTAACATATATTTAGTACACAATATCATGCGCCAGTGAACAAGTAAAGCCCGGCACATTAACTACTTAACCATATACACTTATAAAACATAATCTTTCTAACTGCAATGTGCATCACGGAAAACAAGTATGCAAATGGTGCTTATAATTTATACAATTTATCTGCAATTTATCAATAAGACTGGCGTTATTGGACACGTTTTCATCACCGAGCTAAGAATGCAGAATAACCCTCTCTCAAAATATATGCATGCCAGACATTCGATTATCAGAGTAAGGCGAGCTGCGTGTGTCTCATAGCAATTTGAATCGTAAGCATTTACATACACAAATCGCGTGATTGTCTGCTGAACTTTGAACCGACTGTTTACTGAATTTTGAACAGAGAGCTATTATGTTACCACACGATATGGACGATATGGAAATATACCCGAAACTAAATAATTAATTGTTAACGCTAGTGATAATGCGATATTTTAGAAGACAACTTAAACTATCATAATGACAGAAAGACGATTAACAATTTTGCCTCAGATTACCACAAATATTCAAAATAGAATGCACTTCAACCATTTACAAAATATTTTTAAGAAATAAAGACTCATTTAAAGGTTTGCATAAATACATGCCATTTTTCCTGAAGAATGTATAGATATATTTTGAACTTATTTATTTTACTACGGTTGTGAAACAAGTTCTTACAACTTAGACAACTCATGCTCAAAGTCTTCCTAGGTAGAACCAGTACAAAGCATATGCGGGAAAAGTGTCTTGCTCAAGGACACCAGACATAGCCGTATCTACCACATTTCAACTTTGTGACCAACCCAAAGACTCTCACCCCAATCCCCGCCCATTTGTTTTTATTTTATTTTAAAAAAAAGTCTATTTAATCAAATACTATGCCCCATTTCAACTTTGTTAACGACCCCAAGTCCCCCACTCGTACCCAACCCCCATCCCTGCCCATGTTTTTATTTTTGATTTTTAAATTTTATTTTAAATTAAATAGTTTGCCCAATTTCAACTTTGTTACTGACCCCAAGGAAATTCCCCCACCCCCGATCGATCCCCGCCCATTTTTTATTTTTTTTTAAATTTTGTTTTGTATTAAATCAAATACTCTGCCCCATTACAACTTTGTTACCGACCCCATGACTCTCATCCCTACCAAACCCCTTCCCTGCCCATTTTTTTAAAAAAAAAATAGTTTTTTTTATTAAATCAAATACTTTGCCCCAATTTCAACTTTGTTACTGGCACCAAGGACTCCCCCACCCACACCAAGACCCCTCGCCCATTTTTTTTCTTTTGTTTTGTTTTAAATTTGACACTATTCTGCTCCTTTTTTACCAAACCCAAGACCCCCCCACCCCCTCTAATTGTTTTCTTAAAATCTGTATGATCTGTATTGAATTAGAAACATTGTCCCTTTTCAACTTTGTTACCAACCCGTCCAACTTTTTTATTGTATTAAAACTAAACAGCCCAGTTTATTAAACTGGCAGTACACTCCCACATCCACATCCAAATTAAAAAAAAAATGTATTAAATTAAATACATTCCAGCTTAAGTTCTGGCTAGCTAGTAGTTCCAATGCAGAAACGCACATTCCCATTTCATTCCCATTTAACGAGAGGGTATTGAGTCAAAGGTAGTAATATTATTTCTAGCTAGCTAGCCTTAGCAAGACATAGACATATTGTATATTCTGCCCTAATAGTCCTACTTGCACATACATATATCTACTATTTTGCTAGTATGAAAGATGCTTTCATTTATTCAGATACATCTGTTTTTCTGATGGTTCATTATAATATACTGTTCTGTGATGGACAAAGCTAGAAAAGTTGAGTTAACGCTGTTCTTCGCAATCTCTACATTTTTTGGTGATCAATCACCATCATGTTTAAAAAGTTTACTTTACTGACTTTGACTACGTAATAGATTTGGAATAAAGACGAGCGTCTGCACCCGCTTGCGGTGCTCTTGTATAATTGCATATTATATAAGTAATAACATGAAACCAGCATAACGTAATCCCCAGTTGTCACTGCAACTTATTATAATGATTGTCGGCTTCTACATAGGGCCTGTTTAAGAGAATTTGGGAGCAAGTAATTCTCAGAAACAGACTCGAGTACATTCGTACATTATGTGGATACATAGATATATTCAGATATTTACTGGCAGTGATATTGTTATTCTCAGGCACAGTGAAAATACAATCTCAGAAACTGCATGTGACTATATATCATGGCGATTGTGATTCTCAGACACCATTAAATACAGTTCCCAGGTACAGTGGCATTGTTGTTGTCAGACAGTGGTGATATGGTTCTCAGGCACAGTGGTAACTTAATTTTCTGAAACAGTCAGTTTACTTAAAAAAAAATGTTTTGAAATACAGACTAACAAGAGTACATCTCAGCAACAAAATCATTATTATGAAACTTTCACCCAGAAAGGGGAATAAAGGTCACAGGTCATGTCCATGGGATCTAACCTGCAATTCAGATGTCATGTGTCGGACATTTTATCATTCATTCATTATAAAAGCAAGCATGATTACATGTGTAAAATATTAAAATACCCCTTTAGCTTGATTAAGACAACTTTAATGATAACTGATAACTTTCCCACTAAAATCAGCGGTGTGAGACGAATGATAATGAGATGCATTGTCGACTATCAACCATCACTGAGATTGTGGCCGGGCGGGGATTCGAACTCACGACCCCTGGATTGATAGTCAGACCCGCTAACGACTGAGCTAATCGGACCCGACAATGGGTTGAGAGAGACTATTAAGATAATAATGAAAATACCTTAAATAGCTTTTTTTGTCTTGGAGGACCTTATTTTATCTGTTTCTTTCTCATTAACAAATGACCACATGATAAGATTTTGATTTCATATGCCCTTTTAATGTAAACTTTAATGCATGGTTGAATCAATGGTATTTTTTACATAACAATTTGTTAATTATATTGTGTACATTTTACTTACAATTACCCCATTTTGACATTATTACAAATAACAGACATATTAAGTCGCTGCCAATAACAATAGTTCTTTGACTATTGGACAAATATGAATTTCTCACCTTTTGTGATAGTGTCACATAATACAATGACTACAGATAAATTATTGCAATGTGTATGCTACTGATCACCTGCTGAGTTTTCCAATCTCCCCAAATACTACATTCACACCATGTGGTAAAACATATACCCTTCCACCTGTGTGTTCATACTGTACTCTGATTTGCATAAATCACCCAAAGTTTATGACAGGATGTATGTAACATTACCTCATCTTTTGGCTAAATACTTTTTTAGTCAACTGGGGGGATTATGACCATGGGGATTTTGAGTGTCCCCCAGAGGGTCACTTGCAACTTAAAAATCATGTTACAATGTCAGTCCACTTTAACCCTTTAAACATCCAATTTAACCTTTTACTCCATAGATACGCGTTTCCCCCACAAATCACAGAAGGCCTTTGAAAACAGTGCAGGAAGAGTTCAGATTGCTCGTAACGAGCAATCTGAACACTTCCTACACTTTTTTCCACTCTGTCAGTTAATATAAACATAATTCACCCAATAATACAAAAGCTTTCTATATTAGGTGTCCAAATGCGTCTATATTAGAGGTGTCCAAAGGCGTCTATATGAAGTAAAGGGTTAAAAGGATAGGTATATCAGGGCAAAACAATATTTATATATAATAAATGCCTGATTTTTAAAATGTATAATGTGACAAAAAATCACAAAAAAATACAATTTTAAGCAGGAAATCTATATTTGTCTAACAATAGGTGCTTAAGGAAATCCCTTTTCAATATATATTTTCGGCATGTTTAAAATTTTTATATTCTTTTTGCAAAATGGAGTCAGTGGGCATATAGAATTCATGTAAGGTCAGTCCCGTTTTTGAAACCTCCGTTTCAAAGTGACACTAAACAACCAATTTAAAAAGAGTATATCGGGGAAAAACGGTATTTATATAAATGTCTGAATTTTAAAATGGATAAAAAAACATCTCATAAAATCATATAAATCCAAATCCACCAAAATTAATATCTAAATTGGAGTGATAAACTTGAAACGAAATCCCATTTCTAAAAATAGACTTTTAAATTAAATACTGCTTGACAAGCTTCACATCGTTATTCTGACTCTTTCTAAGATGAACAATTTTAACTACCGCTACATGTAAACCAGTATTACGGATCAAATTGAAATCAAAATGAAATAACGTGACATTTAATACATTACAAAATATTTGCAAATTTAAGAAGGACATCTATTTTTGTCTAACCTAGGCACATTAGAAAATCGCTTTTCAATATATATTTTTGGCATGTTTAAATATATACCATTTTGACAAAATGGAGTCGAGGGCATATAAAAATGCTTATAGACAATTTCATTATTATTTTTTTTTAAATCCTGATTGATTCACTTTAAGAACAAAATCTCTCAACTTTCATAATACGTTAGTAAACAAAATCTAAAATCTAAATGATGTTCAATATTTATTTTGTTTCGATTGTTTATAAACTATTCATCTTAACTACTAACATAAAATACCGTAAAAACAGTGACATTGGTGGTATAAATTTAGAAAAACAGAATGTAAGGGAACATTTTTTTTCTCACAAATACACTATTTTAACAGTAAAAACAAAACTATGTTGTTGAATAACATACAATAACAAAGCATTATAAGTAAGGAAAATAAGCTTTACTTTGGTAAATTTTCATATATTTATGAAAAAATAAATAAACACAGATTTTAATTTACTTTTCCCCATTACAAAGTAGAGGTATCATTCATGTCTTAAAAAGAAAATTACTTTTGTGTTTTAATATGCTTACAATTCACAATTTTTATAAAGGACCCATATATGTCCATAATCATGCTCACCATTTGTTTCCCAGTGCTTCCTATATAAAAGTAGTAAACTGAAGATTTTCAAAGTTTATCTTGAATTTGACTGTATTGGTCCCACCTACAAGGTCCCAATGGAGTGGGGACCATGCAATTCACAATTCTGATTCACCCTTAGATACCATAGCTTCTATGTGGATGGTGAGGGTGTGGTGAATGATGATGATGGTGGTTATGATGATGATGATGATGATGATGATGATGATGATGTTGATGTTGATGATGATGACGGTGGTGATGGTGGTGGTGATGATGGTGATGTTGAGGGTAAGATCGTGATGGATTTGCAAAGTTAAATGGAAATATTACTGTTAATGAAATTATAAATGCAGTTAAGTCATTGAAAAGAAATAAGTCTGCAGGTTCTGATTGTTTGATTAATGAATATTTCATAGAAAGTATTGACATTTTAGCCTCTCATCTGTGTGATAGTGGCTTTTTCCCTAATAAATGGACGGAAGGAGTTGTAATACCATTAAATAAAAAAGGGGATAAATGTGATGTAAATAATTATAGAGGTATCACACTTGTTAGTTGTTTATCAAAAATTGTCACCACTATTTTAAACAAACGGACTGTATCATACTGTGAAAAGAATAGCATAGTTTCGGATTCTCAGTTTGGATTTAGGAAAGGAAAATCAACTACTGATGCTTTGTTTGTGTTATATACTATTGTACAAAAATATTTGAATGATAACAAAAGGCTTTATTGTGTTTTTGTAGATTTTAAAAAGGCATTTGATAGTATTTATCGAAATGGATTATGGTTAAAATTAAATCAGGTAGGTATAAGTGGGAACATTATAAAAATTATAAGAGATATGTATAATAAGGTTAAATCGTGTGTTATGGCTTGCAACAGCTACTCTGATTTTTTTAAATGTGCAGTTGGATTACGACAAGAGGAGATAATGTCGCCAATAATGTTTTCACTGTATCTTGAAGATTTGGAGCTATTTTTACAGGACAGTGTTTTGTCGGGTTTGAAGATAGATGATATCATGTTAATACTTTTACTTTTTGCTGATGATATGGTTATTCTTGGTGACTCACCAGAAAACTTACAGAACAGCTTAAATTTGTTAAATTCATATTGTAAAAAGTGGAGTCTAGAAGTTAATGCACGAAAAACTAAAGTTATGGTGTTTCGAAAGCGTGGAAGAATATTGCCAAACGAATTTTTTACTTATAATGGAAATCAATTAGACGTTGTTAATGATTTTAATTACTTGGGGACAGTTTTTAACTATATAGGAACGTTTGCTCTTAATCAAGAACATCTAGTTGGTAAAGCTTTAAAGGCATTGAATGTTCTGTTAATTAATTGCAAAAAGATAAAAGTCAAGCCGAACATTTCTTGCCAATTGTTTGATGCCTTTGTAGGTTCGAGTTTAGGATATGCCTCTGAAATTTTGGGATATAGTAAATCAAAGGAAATTGAACGTATTCACTTAAAATACTGTAAGTCTGTTCTTAATGTTAGAACTAATACTTCAAATGTTGGTGGTTATGGAGAATTAGCTAGATACTCGTTGTACATATCTCGATATATTAGAATTTTAAAATATTGGTTTAAGTTGTTAAACACAGGCAATATATTATTAAAAGTTCTGTACAAATTGTCATATGACGATTGCATAGCTGGTAAAAAGTATTGGTTAACAAATGTTAAACATTTATTATGCCAAAATGGATTTGCTTTTGTTTGGAATCAACAAGGAATAGCAAATGATAGAAGATTTATTAATGTTTTTAAACAACGTTTGATTGATAACTTTTATCAAAGCTGGTACTCTGGTATAGAAAGAAACCAAGTGTTACATATATATAAATTGGTGAAATTAGAATTTGGTTATGAAAAGTATTTAGACATGTTACAAGTTGACTTAAGAACTTGTATTTGCAAGATTAGACTGTCTTCTCACAATTTACACATCCAAACGGGTCGTTTTGGTAGGAACCGAATACCTCGAGCCGAAAGATACTGTACATATTGTAGGTTTCGAGATATTGAAGATGAATATCATTTCATCATTAAATGTTCATGTTACAATACTTGAAGACGGAAATTTATTGAACGTTATTATTACGAAACCCCAAGTATGTTTAAATTCATAGAACTTTTAAAGAGTACTGATATTGGTACAATAACAAAACTTGCAAAATATCTAAAAGCCGCATTTATACTGCGTGTTTCACTTTCTCATAACACTTAGTTCATCCTCTATAAATTTTATTTGTTTAAATAGTATTATACTTAGTCACGTGACAACAGTTTTTGAAATGTTTTCATATAATAGAAATGTAATAAATATATATATATGAATGTTCTATTATATGTATGTATTGTATGATGATGTACTTATGTGCAAATCAATAAAATATATGTTCTGTTCTGTTCTGTTATATTCGACAAAGGAGCTTTTGTAAATCTCCTAAAATCTACCAAGGTGTTTTTGTCCACGTGTACATTTTTTGACCAAGGGACTTTTGTCCGGATACCACCGGGCATAGCTGCATACAACATTTCATTACAATTGAGCTTACTGTTTTTGAGAAGAAGACAAAAATGTGAATTGTGACACATTAATTTTTTTAGGCCCCACCCCAGGGTCAAACCGCAAAATACAGGGACAAGCAATTCACACAACAGACGACGCAAGACGGACAAAAGGCGATCGCAAAAGGTCCCTTGACGTTTCGCATCACGTTAACATTTCCCATAGGGTTCCAATGTAACATTTATATCCAAAACACAGTGAAGGGGGTTGGGGGGGGGGGGGGGGGGGGCAGGGGTTGGGGGGAGAAGGTATCCCTTTACCAATTTTTTTTTAATTCAATGTTTTTGTGATACCTATCAATTTCCAGAGATTGATTGATATACAACATTGTGTCTCATTATCATTCGTCTCTCACAGCTAATTCAAATGGAAAAGTTATCAGCTACTTGCGGAGATGAGGTGTGCTCGAGTACTGGTTAACCTTTTAGGATCCCAGGAACAGTGGTAAGGTTAACTGATTGTCGGTTAGCCCTCGACTCCATAAATATGACGCTAAATATTCAATCAATCAATCAATTCAATATTTCTTATATAATGATTTTGTAGATTTGCTGCAGTAACCTGGAGTAACCTTATGTTACCAATGATAAAAGAAGGGTAACCAAGTAACCAGAAATAGAGACATGTTTTTTATTCAATATTTCTTATATAATGATTTTATAGATTTGCTGTAGTAACCTGGAGTAACCTTCAGTTACCAAAGACAAAGAAGGGTAACCAAGTAACAAAAAAAAGAGACATGTGTTTTTCTAATTTTCTTAAGTTATTTTGTTGATTTGCTGCAGTAACCTGGAGTAACTTTCAGTTACCAAAGACAGAGAATGGTAACCAAGTAACCAGAAAAAGGGACATGTTTTTTTCACTGATTTCGTAGATTTGCTGTAGTAATTAAGACTAACCTTTAGTTACCAAAGACAAAGAAGAATAACGAAGTAACTAGAGATAGACATGTTTATTTCTAATTTTAACTACAATATGTGTAGCATAAATGTTTTTTCTAGGTTACCAAAGACATATAACAAGTAACCTCAGTTACCAAAGGAATATAGAGGGTTACAGATGGACAGAATTGTGCAGAAGTGCACATTTTGTGCCATATCTAGCATGTAAAGATCAAGGGCGCCCCCCCCCCCCCACGATAAAAAAAAAAAAATTGTCAAGCATAAGTTTTTCTTCTACACATTTACCCTGAACTCAAGTAACCATCTAAACGATTTGTGTTAAAACAAATTAAGCACGTATTTGATGTACCTAAAATATGTACAAACTTACTATTTCTAGCATGATGCTTGAGTATATTCTACTGTCGCCCAGTGTTTGGTCGTTTTTTTAAGTTTTTTTCCTTGTCGACGCAAGCAAAAATTAAAAAAAAGCTGAATAGCTTTTTTTACATGTAAATCATCATCTGCAGAAAGTCAAACGCAGAAGAAATGTATGTATATTTGCATGTCATTACATGTGTAAATGATTTTAAATGGACCAGTCTGCTAAAACATGTATACAATTAAAATATTTACACTGCGTAGACCAAACTTTCAAAAGCACCAAGACAGAAACAACCAAACTGGTGGACAAACTGAAGCAAACAAATAACCAATACAACACTGAAATCTATGTTTCATCTATTTTCATTCAATGTTATATTAAAAAAAAAGATTTAGCCAGAAATACAATATGCCATCGGCCTGCTCCCAACAAGATAGTGATGTGCTATGATTGTGTCTAAGACTAATTCTAAGTGGTGCTGTAGCGTAATAGGTAAGGTGTGCGCCTGTCAATCTAGAGGTCTAACGTTCGAGCCTGCCAGTGACATTTTTTTTTTGTAAATAAAATTGTTAACAAAAAATCCAAGGTATATGTGTTATTATGGTTGTCTTTATTTAAAAGAATTAAGTTATAAATGTATATACATTCATTTAAGTATATTTGTCGCCCTCCCACCACCCCTAACATCAATTCCTGGATCCGCACCTGCGCGCTCCCCTCTAAACTGAAATCCTGGATCCGCCCCTGAAGATGCACTAATAAAGTTTACATAAAAAAAAAAAATCTTTTCCATCAGTATTTTAATGTCATGTATATGCACTTCTCATGTTTAAAAATAATCGATATTTAAACTGGAGTACAAAACTTGAAACGAAATCTGTATTCTAAAAATAGGCATTACTTAAATACCTTCACATCGACATTCGGTCTCCTTCTAAGTTGAAATAAGTTTTACTACGTGAAGACCTGTATAACGAATTATACTGAAATCAAAATGTAACCATGTGACTCATTTATTTCGTCACAAACTATGTTGCGATTTTAAGCGGGAAATCTATTTTAGTCTCACCTAGGCGCGTAGTCCAAGTTAGGAAATCCCTTTTCAATATATTATTTTGGCATATTTAAGTAGATATCTTTTTGGCAATATGGGGTCAGTGAGTATATATTGGCATGATATGTTAGAAAAAAATTGTTTTAGCCAATTTTAAAAATCCTGATCAATTCCTTTTTAGAAAAAATATTGGTTGTGTATAAAAAAGGGTTTCGCGAGGGGGTATCTTCTGCTTGTGGAGAAACTTTGATTTTTTAAAAACCAAATGTTGTATTTCAGTTTAAGGAGGGAATAGTTATCATTAATTGAAGATATTTAAATAATGGTTTTAAAAACAAACACACGAAAATAGTTATCAGATGTATTGAAAAATGGAACCTCCACCGGTGTTCAAACCCAGTCCTTATGCGCAGCTATCCAAAACGTGGGAAAGAATGTGTCCGAAGGGCGACTGGGGCATTCCCGACAAAAGGATATTTAAAACGGAAAAAATGCGCTGTAGTGTAAAATATTTAAATTTCTCTTCGTGGTGGCTTTGTACACATTGCTGGAGCTTAGCAAAGACTGTTTCTGGCAACTCCTTGGCACCAGCACGCTTTTCCAGCTTTCTCATCTGTTCAGGAAACGGCATTTCTTCATCCGGTTCAATAACAACAGAGTAAAAATCTTCTGCGATCCCTGCCCGTGCCAAAGAAAGAACAATCTAGCACTGCTCCTCAGTCCATAAGAAAAACTCTCCAGTAAGATTTGCCATCAAATTTAAAAGTGTTTGGGATGTCGACGGTCTGCCCATATTTCTTTCTATATGGTCTTCACCATCACTATCATCCCATATTGATGGCATGTAATAGGATTCTCCTCTCCTTGAGAAGAACCCCTTGTTTGGTTCTGGAGTAATACACGTTTGCTCACCTCTCCTTGGGATAAGCTTTTTCTTGTATTTTGTTTTTACTCCATCTTCCATTTCATAGGATTCTTCTCTCCTTGGGAAAAATCTCCTATTTTGTTTTAAAGTAGTTTGCTCACCTTTCCCTGGGATGAGCCTCCTTTTATTACAAGATTGTAATTCTCTACTTTCATCTCCATCCTCTTCACAAATGTGCCATGCTTTATAATGCCTCTTTTCGTGTCTCTTCTTCATAGATGTTTTGCCATAAATGGATAGAAACAAAGTAGGCCACCTGGCATTAAACTCTGGTCGGATTGTAATCAAATGCGAAAACCAATGGCATTTGTTATCAGTAACAAACAATTATTCAATTAACCATGGTGAATAAATCATTACATAGATGAAAAGACACAGTGTAGGCAACCTGGCACTAAACACTGGTTAAATTTTGAACAGACGCAGAAACCATTGACAATAGCTCTTATGTCTGAAGAATTATGAATTTAGACCACCTAGCTGTGATGTTTATATAAATACAGTCAAATCTAACTGAAAAACAAAATAATACAGCAATCCGCTATCTGCTATCCCTGTTGAGATAATTTCAGAATTGTTGGAATTGATATGTTGAGATAATTTCAGAATTGTTGGAATTCATATCTTCTATCCCTGTTGAGATAATTTCAGAATTGTTGGAATTCATATCTTCTATCCCTGTTGAGATAATTGCAGAATTGTTGGAATTCCTATCTGCTATCCCTGTTGAGATTGTTGCAGAATTGTTGGAACTATGAAAATAATTTTAAAAAATTCCGGGTTTTCTTAGTTTTTGTATTTTGTCTTCAGTTCGACTGCGTTTCCTATTTGAAATTTTCAACTCTATTTCCGGTTACACAATTTCAACTTTAGAATATTTTTAGCTTTTAAATAAACTCTCTTGATGTCCAACCTTGTCCAACAGTCTAGTTAAGAGCATTTTTTATGGTATTTAACCGGAAGATGCTGTTTAACGGATGTGTAACACATTTACCAATCTTAAATCGAACTCTGGTCTTGGTTCGATTCAAAATGGCGGGTATTTTTCCAGCCGAGATTTTCCAACTTTCGTATATGAAATATACTCTGCTTTCCAAATTATCCTCGTCGCCAATATGGTGATTACCCCATTAACTAAGTATGGACTTACCAAGATCTCCACTGTAGCTGGCGCCGTGGCCTATGCTATAGATAGAATGGAGCCGATCTTGGAGGTGGTGTCCGTTTAGTTGTAATGTAGATATGGTAATGACGATTTTCCCCATCGACAGAATGGTTCCCTGGTGGCCAATTAGACTGGTACAGAATCCGTCCGAATTACCCTAAAGGAGTGAAACGGCCCACATGGGATGAGCCTGATTTCACCAAAGTCTTTAAACGGATCTTTGTATCACTGCCTTTCAAACTCATTATTGCATAACTACTGTAAACTGCGATCCATGTTTTTTGTCACGCACTAGTTGTCGAGCCTGGTATCAAATGTATTGACGAAACCGTGTCAGCGTTTCTTGTACGAAGACACGATCACCAAATGTTTTGCGCGCATCATAAACTCGGTGTCGAGCCTTAGAATTTGTAAACTTGATTATAATTCTACGGTTCACATTGTCACAAAATTTACCTTTACGGTGGCATCTATCGATGTCTTCTTATTTTATGTTTTTAATTCTTGAATAAGCGTTTGCTTCAACTCTTTCATCAATACTCTGGCAATTTCTTTTAGATCTGCTTTGTTAAATTTTGCGACCGCCATTTTAATTCGCTCACTTTCTGAGTCCGAGTCGGCAATATAGAAGCTAGTGTCACTTTCACAGTTTACATATGTTCCATGCTTCTTGAGAAAGTGATGTTTTTGAGATGACTTGTTTCGTTTACGTTTGGATTTTGGCTTGGGCATCACATCTGAATATTTTGTAAACTCATGAACGTATCACCTGCCGGAATGAGTGGGCGGGAGGACGATATACTTGATTTCACTATATGTACATCACAGGCAATTTAAAACGTTGATCTCACCTTTTGTTGTTTGTCCGTTAATAAAATTAGTTATTCTGTGTCGTTTCCATAACTTTTCCACAGTTATCTAGCTTTTCAACACTCTATTTTTCATGTTTTGTCACTGTCGAGAAATCATTATCATCAAAAACCAGAAGTCAACCGGTTGCTTATCATCAAGAAGCGAAGACACTTACGCTTTGTCCCATTCTGCTAGGTATTTCCTGCACCAGTATTAAATATTGTTTACATATCGGTGATCAGGCTTCAGTGTTTATGTATGCATGTATGCATGGAAGGCTGCACTTAACCCTATCACGAACGACCTATTGTAACCATTGGAAATCATACGGACTGAATTACCGGCACAAAGATTGACATTCTTGAATAAACTACAATTTAAAATTAAAAACAAACCATTTACACTTTTTAAAAACGTGCTTAAAGATAAATATGTGCATCAAATACTATTGAATAGACGCTAATTACAGAAGGAGTCACAGTCAAAATATGTAAACTGTCTACTGGATGCAGGCTTCAATATGATATGAGGTTAAAACATGTTACTGCATATATACAATATGACGTTAAAACAAGGGATCGCATTAACATCATATGACATTAGAATATGGTAATTAAATATACTCCATGCAGCACGATAACTTACCGTACTGCACTTTATAAACATAATTTTATTGATATGTGAGATTCATCCTAGTATTTTATATAACAATTTATTGTCAATATTTTACAATATTGAATAACAATTGTATATTTCATTATAGGATGGAAGTAGTATGTATGAATAAAGGTGAAACCAGCACTGTAAACCAGAATAATCAATCAAAAGCATATTGATATAATGGAGTACGTACACAATCAGTAATGAAAATTTGGAAAACATGATGACAGAGACATGTTAACAAAAAGTAAACAATATGGTCCCCATAAATTGGTACACCTGTGAATTATATTCTTTCAGAGTGCACTTGACAATCTGAAAAATGCATTTCTCCCACTATTTGGCTACATATCAATATTAATATCAATGGACACAAACAATCTGCTTCCAAAACAGTTAGGTCTGCTTCAATTATGTCGGTACAACAAGCTTTATTCAAATGAAAACATTGTTTTGACACATACGTGTAATAAAATGATTTTGAACATCTGTATTGAGTAAATAAAACGTTAATTGTCTTGTACTAATAAGCTATTTAGATTTTTATTACACATTTTGTTATTTTAAATAGTGATGACCGAATCATGTATTTCTCTAAGCCGATCAAAATGTTTCTAATGTGCAGTGTGATCATTTTACAGTCAAACCTGTCTTAAGCAGCCAGCAAATGGAAGAAGCAAAACATGGCCTTTTAAAACAGGTTGAATTGCCCTGATAGCATGGAAATGAGAAATAGCAAATATGGCAGACTAGTGGCTGCTTAATAGAGGTGACTACTTACACAGGTTTGACTGTACATTGTATTTGATACAACTATTAACCGTCTGCGCGCTAAATGTATTAATTTTCGCTTATAGTAGCGTTAAAGAAATAACTTAAGGTTGAAATAGCCGCCGCAAGCGATAATAGTAAATGAGTTGTTATAACTTTTAAGTTAATGGCCGACGCACGCGAACAGTCTTGGCCCTAAACTGGCCCATATTATTCTGTTAAGGCTAAATGGGAAAACATATGCACATTTGAGACTCCAAAGGTCATAAAAGCTTTAAATAAATCAGAAGTGTCTGTTATGTAATTTAGTTGTTTCATTTCAGAGTAGTTTAGGATTTAAATATAGGGCAAGGTAGAGTTAATCGGGTTGAGTTCATACGGAAAAAATGGAATTGAGTACAATTGTAAGGTACTATATTCTTCGATCATGTGCAATACCGTATAGTGCATTATGGTAAAGTTTACTACAGTATGCACCGCATTTTACCATACAATATCACTGTATAGTACATTGCATTACATTTCAGCACAGCATAGTGCAGTATAATGTAGTGTTGAATACTAACTTGTAGTTACTATATTGCACTGCACTGAACTGCACTACTCTAAACAGTATGTAACTGATATATTGTGTATAAACTGAAAAGTGGTGGAACGAAGACCACTTTTTTGTGGTATAATATACATTGTATGAATAAAGTAGAGGTAAAAAATTAAGAATAACGTCCAATATCTCAATTTACAGGATTCAAGCTTGCAACCACATCAAACAAGCACGGTGGTCTAACCGCTGAGCTCAATCGACCACTGAATGGAAATATCGTGTCATAATATTAATCCGTTGTTCGCGAAGATAATGAAGATTGCATTGGACTTGTACTAGTATATCACACATGATTTGCAAACATTGTATTTACTTGGTAAGTAATGCACAACTTTATATTAGATTCTGTTTAAATTAATCAAACCATGTATATCAGATTAAACAATGTCCTATAACAGATATAAAATAGTACATGTTAACATGCCAAAAAAAAAACATGTTTGCGACATGTGATAAAAAATGTTGAACTAATTTGCATAATTGTTTGTCTCTAAAAGTGTACTTTTGTCGGTGAAATCACGCGTATAAATCATGTCATCAAAAAAAGTGAACCTGTATACAATAACAATGAACGATTAAACCAATTCATTGCATCATAATTAATTTTAGCTCATTACTTGAAATAAAAGAATTTACAAGAGTTTATTGAACAATAAATCCAGAATGAACAATAAATCCAGAAAAAAAACTTTCCATCTTGACCCACCTGTGTTACCTGTATATCATGTGTGATTAGATGTGCGTGCTTAGGGTGTTGGTGGAATGTCGGTTTCTAGCCGTGCATGTAGTTATCAAAATATTCGTTTACAGCTGGAGCACCTGTTTTTGTAAGACATAGATTTGACGTCTCACACACCAATTAATTTTGTACTGTTCTACATATAGAGACATGCACTTCTGGAACACTGGATACATTACCAATGGTTCTAAAAGTGCCTTATTCCCATAGATAGTCCTCTGTTGGTCCAAATATGCAGAAAAAAACATGGGGTTGACCAGGTTGCTTTTTCACAATTTCGATGGTTTGATGGCACCCCTTCATTTTTGACAATTCTGCCCATTTGTTGCAGTGTATCACTACGCATCTTTAAACTGTTATAGCATCATCAAACAGTTCCCAGGGTCACCCAAACTTTGCAGAAATCATGAAAATGTTCCAATGTTCCCATATGCACAAAGAAATATGACATTTTATGCATTTTTTAAAAAAAAATTACCCAACCGCTTTACACAGCTCTAATTTCTTGGGCGTAATAATCTTGCTACCGTCATGCAAGGGAGGTAATTGTTCAGTGAGACCTTGAAGAGTAGAAATTGTCATGACATGTGACTGAATTTTTTGTCGAACAAACCTTTACCATTTCTAAATATAAAAGTATGCCTTTTGATTTCATCGCGCAACTGTTTTCGAATTCATGCACCAAAATAAGATGGCAGTCACACATGCATAAATCAGTTTCGGACGACTCGAAAACAGGAAAAACTGCCAAAATTTTTTAGCCATTGTACCTTAATAAAAATAATTCTAGAAAAAGAAATACTTTGAAAATGTCCTTGTATTGCCTCCTATAGTGTATCTATCTGACTGCATATTCATTTTATTGTATATGCAACATTACATAACTTAAGTGTCAAAATACATGACCATATATGGATAAATAGTTATTTTTGCTCCAAATAATGCTCTGTTTTGTTGCAAAACTATATATTTGACTTTTTTTATATCTATAACAAACAAATATTAATGTTTGAAGGTGCCCAGCAATAATTTGCATGTCACTGACACTAACCATGCCCCCTTTTTCAATACATGAATGAATAACATACTTTTGTACATGCATTAGATTCATTATCAACTATGAATATATCCCTTACCAATTGAGGTATCTATTAGGCATATATTAAATTCCAATACTATTTTGTTTATTTTATCAATAAAAATTGCAAATGAAAGTAAAGTGTTCATGAAAATCACTTTAAAGCAAGAAAATGAAACGATGAATGAAAATGAGACAAAATATGGATACAGCATATTTGGCTGGACCGATAAGCTCATTGCAAAAAGACGGTTTCCTAAAGCACATCTCTTTACGACAAATTAGTTTGAAATAAATATATCAAAGAATATCATGATAAGAAATATTTGTCGCGAGATGACTCGTTACTTTACAGATTTTCCAAAACTGGCATAAAAAAATGGGCAGTTAAAATAGAGTTGTTGCAATAATTATATGAAAATTAGAAATTGTCATATTGGAGAATGCTATACTGTTGAATGTGGAGAAAAATATTGTACACATTCAATAACAGACATTGAAAAACATCATCTTCAATGAGAAAAATCTATATTCTATAGCAAGCATCATGTATTTTTATTTGACAAAAAAGTAGAAGAACAACCAAAAGAAATCAGATGATGGTACAAAAGTTTCAAGCACAGGTTAACTAAACGCTGAGAAATTATTACACGAATCTGTTTCGCGTCATTTCAAAGATGTCGCATTTTACAATTTACCTTAATGTCCAAGAGTAGGTAAATACTGTGTATAAGCCAGACTCAGCCGCATAAATATCAACAATGAGGAGAAAAAAATGACAGTAAAACAAAAATGGCAGACATACGCCATACCATTAAAATGAAACGCGACAGTTTGGCGGTCAGTATATCGAAAACTGGATACAAGGCTGTTGATAACAAATATCAATGACAAAATAATGAAACAGGAAATTTCTCCATAATTCATGATCAATATAATATTAATTGATAAACAGCGACATAAAAACAATATTGCTCATACGCGACCAATCGTATTGTCAAAAAGCATGCGCTAAAGAGTGGAAACAGTATCGCGACAAATGTTACCATTTTTATGTGGGTGGGGTATGAATTATACATAAATAATGAGTTTCTAACACAAAAAAATGGTTTAACTTACATGAATAATGAAATCTGGATGCAGTGAATGCTCTAGACATGCTTTTGTTGTGATATATTAGCATCACTGTCTCTCTGTGTGACTTTCAAGTGTTTTTAAGTGCAAACTTCTATTCATTTTAGCCAGACAGATGGCTAAAATCAAGTCTTATCACATGATGCAGCAAAGCATATTTGCATACATGATCAATTCTTTTTCAGTTAAATACTTTGTGTTCCTTCCATTGAATTGAATAAATCCTGATTCCAACATTTCCATGACAAATTTTCAGCTGCTCAGTCTCATTGCCCTATTTGCTTTACTGTTTTAGCTTCAAGTTTGGTTTTGCCTGTGTGACACTTCTCTATTACACTCAAAGTCATCCATTTTTCACAAAAAATACATTTATTTTTCCATTTAGATGTTTCAAATACAGTATTTCCCATAGAAAGTGACATATTTTCAAAAAGAAAGTAAATCTGAATCACAAAGATGCAGTTTCCTCCCAGCGTCTACCGAAAATGATCTGATTCTTGAACGTCTCACACACCAATTAATTTTGTACTGTTCTACATATAGAGACATGCACTTCTGGAACACTGGATACATTACCAATGGTTCTAAAAGTGCCTTATTCGCATAGATAGTCCTCTGTTGGTCCAAATATGCAGAAAAAAACATGGGGTTGACCAGGTTGCTTTTTCACAATTTCGATGGTTTGATGGCACCCCTTCATTTTTGACAATTCTGCCCATTTGTTGCAGTGTATCACTACGCATCTTTAAACTGTTATAGCATCATCAAACAGTTCCCAGGGTCACCCAAACTTTGCAGAAATCATGAAAATGTTCCAATGTTCCCATATGCACAAAGAAATATGACATTTTATGCATTTTTAAAAAAAAATTTACCCAACCGCTTTACACAGCTCTAATTTCTTGGGCGTAATAATCTTGCTACCGTCATGCAAGGGAGGTAATTGTTCAGTGAGACCTTGAGATCCCCGTGTTGTGCGATGTTGCATATAAAGATAAGGTTAAATTCAGAAATATCGTTCGGATTACAGAGAGGGAATTTTGTTCAACAAGATATAACATTGTACCATGTACGTGATATTTGTTTACAGTTTTGGCAGTTATATTTGTAAGAAGTGCATTTGAAAAACAAGTGTACAGGATAAAGTTACATTTAGAAATATATTCCTGGTTACAAAGACGTAATTAAATAGAACAAAACATTACCTTATACATAATATTTAGAGCAATGCTTTATATATATTCGCACAATATGCAAACCAACAGTTGTGTAGTATACGGATCTCTCATGTTTACTGTGTTGTCTGCGTAACCAAACCTTCGTGAACCATATCTATTCATTGTGTTTTATTTATTGAATAAACACATCCGGACAAATACAATAACAATTCAAGGCGTAACAAGATATCACACTACAGAACAAAATGCATACACGAAACAGTCTATTTAGATACATTTAATATACAGTATTTAAGAGCTCATTTTGAAAGTGAAAGAAAGTGATCAAACTGAATCTATGGATGCCATGGATAGCCTGTAAATCCCGAGAGTATATTCCTTATGGAGGTCAATATAAAAGAATAAAACTAGGGAACACGATTTGTACATTCAAACTCTGAATATATATAAAAAAGTATATGGTTTAAATACTTTATTTTCGTATAAATATGAAAAGTCATATGCTTATATTATTATAAACAAGTGGTCTTACTTTTCAAATTTATATTGTTATCCCCTGCTGACATATTACGGATATAAAATCTCATGTAAAGAACCCAGTCTTAACTATTATGACTTAATTATACTACAGATATCAACGTAATGAACATATTTTCTAGAATATATTATATAAAGAGAATGTTCTTTTTTTCTATTATATTCCTATCTAAAATTCAAAGTCCCCTTACTTTTCCCCCCTTATATACTATGTCTGTTATTAAACAAACTTGAATCTAACTCAACGGGATACTTCTTATGAATAAATGAACTAGCTCATATCAATGAACAATACAATAAAGTTGTCCAAATTCTATAATAAAACAGTATCAGGCAAGATAACCAAATGTATTCATATCTTCGGTGTAAAATATTAACACTACCTGGTGGATCCGTTGCCGACAGTAAATCGGGCGGACATACTGTTATTATAGCCGTTGCGACGACAATACCGACGACTATTTGCTATATAATAATAACAACTAAGCTTGAAAGTCAATAAGGACATTATACTACATACACGCACTAATGCATATGGTCACATTGAAACTAAGCGAGGAAGACAGAGAGAGAAACTTGGCGAGAAGTGTAGAGAGTAAAATTAAGTGAGGGGAAGGCAGTAAGTGAAACAAGGCGAGGAAGGGATATAGACAAAATTGGTGAGGAGGACAGAGAGAAAACCTAAGTGAGGATGGTAGTGAAAAAAATAGACGAGAAAGGCACAAAGAAAATCTAGACGAGAAAGGCAGAGATAATAACTAGGCGAGGAATGCAGAGAGAAAAACTAAGCGAGAAATGCAGAGAAAAAACTCGACTAGGAAAGCAGAGAGAAAAATAGGCGAGGAAGGCAGAGAGAAAAATAACACAAGAAAGACAGAGAAAATCAAGGCGATATAGACAGAGAGAAAACTAAGCGAAGAATGCAGAGAACAAAACTAAGCAGGGGAAGGCAAAGAGAAATACTAAGTGAGAAAGACAGAGAAAAACAAGACAGAGAATGAAGCTAAGCGAGAAAGGAACAGATAAAACTTGGCTTAGAAGAGAAAGAGAGAATCTAGACAAAGAAGGCAAAAATTAAACTAGGTGAGGAAGATATATATCGAGAGAGAAACTAGGCGACGAAGACAGAGAGAAAAACTAGGCGGGGAAGGCAAAGAGAAATACTAGGCAAGGAAGGCAGAGAAACACAAGGCGAGGAAGGCAGAGAGAGAGAGAGAGAGAGAGAGAGAGAGAGAGAGAGAGAGAGAGAGAGAGAGAGAGAGAGAGAGAGAGAGAGAGATATAATCTAGGCGAGGAAGGCAGAGAATGATACTAGGCGAGTCTTCCAGATAAAAATGCTAAGTGAGGAAGGGAGAGATAGAAACTTGGCGAAAAGGAGAAAGAGATAGTGTAGACAAGGACGGCAGAAAGTAAAACGAAGGGAGGAAGAAAGACAATACTCCTAAGCGAAGAAGAGAGAGATAGACACTAGGCGAAGAAGAAGAGAGAGAGAGAGAGAAACTAGGCAAAGTAGGCTTAGAATGAAACTAGGCGAGGATGACACAGTTCGAATTAAGCGAAGAAGGTAGAGAGTGTAATTTAGGCGAAGAATAAATAAATAGAAACTAAGCGAGGAAGTATAAGACTGAAACTAGGCGAGGAATGAAAAGAGTGAAGCTTGGCGAGGATGAGAGCGAGTGAAGCCAGGCAAAGAAAGAAAAAAGTGAAACAAAGCGAGGAAGGGAGAGAGCGAAACTATGCAAGGAAGGTAGAAAGCGAAACTAGGCGAGAAAGACAAGTAATGAAACTAAGCGAGAAAGGGAGAGAGAAACTAGACGAGGTTGGGAAACAGAATCAAAGTCAATGAGGAAAGAAGAGAGCAAAACTCTGCAACTTAGAACGAGAGCGAAACTAGACGAGGAAGGCTGGGAGAAAACCAGATGAGGAAAGGAGACAGAATAAAACAAATCCAGGAAATAAAAGAGTAAATATGCGACGTAGACAAATTATTTTATAAAAAATTGTACTCATATAATGAAACCACCAACATAGATTTAAAGACTGTCATCTCAAACGTTTGATGTCCCTGTACTAGATTAATATTTAGAATCATCACTCGAAGGCCCCGTTACTTACCTAGAAGTACTGCATTGTCTGAAATACATGCAGAATAATGACAGTCCTGGTCTAGACAGTTTTACATGGATATGACGTTTATTAACAACTGACTAACACTATTTGGATATTTTTAAAAAAATGTATTCTTTTATATTAAACTTCAACGTATTTGGTTAAAATTTTATTAACAATCACATCAATAGAATTCAAAATCACTTTTGGAAAGATATTTTCATGTCATACAAAACGTTTTCATCAAACATCGAACCTACCACATGGTCTGGTATACAAAGTTCATACATTTGGTACAACCGTAATCTTAAGGTCGGAGGCTCGAACATTTTTTTATAAACATTGGTTTTCTAAAGGAGTATTAATTATAAATGACCTAATGAAAAGCAATGGCAATTTGTATACCATTACAGAATTCATCAACAAGTTTAATATCAATACCAATTTTTTTGATTTTGAAGGGCTTATAGCATCAGCAAGACAATACATAAATAAATTTAATTGTCAATACTTAGCCAGTAATTGCCAGAACCCTATATATCCACTTCCAATTTTGAGTATTGTTAAAGATAAAAAGGGTTGTAGAGCAATATATAAAACATTTTTTTCAGAAAATAGTGAACCTTCTTCAAAATGTATGTGGGAAAAGGAGTTAGATATAAGAACTAATTTAAGATGGTCAAAATATTATGCTCTACCATTTAGTTTCACTACAGATACGAATTTGCAATGGTCCCAATATAGAATAAACCATAAAATCCTGTGTATAAACTCACTCCTGAAGAAAATGAATATCGCTGTTTCAGAAATGTGTACATTCTGCCAGACAGAAATTGAAACCATAAAAAACATCTATTTATTGACTGTGCAACATCCAAACAATTTATGTTTAGTTTTGTTGACTATATCTAAGAAAAGTACTATTATTACAAACTGGTCAATTACTGATATATTATTTGGAAACAAAGCGTTTGACCCAGTGTCGAATAAAGTATTATTGATAACAAAAAATCATATTCGACCATAAATTAAATAAAAAAGAACTCAGTTTAACAAACTTTAAACATTATGTTCGAAATCTTTATAATACAGAAATATATATAGCAAAAGTAATCTTTAATTTGGTAGGGTTTGATACTCTTTGGGAGGTCTATAAACCTCTTGTAATCTAAGAGTATTGATTCCCCCCTCGGGTTTTTGAAGTTAAATTGCTTTAAATATTTATACAATCATGAACGGTAAACTTTGCTCTTCCAATCTTTTTTTTTGTACAATTCTTATTATAAAAAATGGTACTATTGAGTATTTAAAGAACATGAGAAAAAACAAGCAGTTTTATCAGTCTCAGATGATTTTATTGTCTATAGATAAGTAAATGTTACATAATTCTTTAAATTGGCAATATATCATGTTACCTAGTATTTTATAAGATTATATAAATTATACAAGTATGTAACATACATCATATACGTCTATGTTGAATACTTCAATGAAGTTATCTTATTTTGTATACAACGCACTGAGAGCGGGTTTCTGTTTCACCAGCATAATCTTTGGTTTACCGTCTTAATCGTTTGTAGAATGGTGATTCAACCATTCAGTAACCACTAGGAATTAAAAGTAACGCAATATTTCTGAATCCAGTGCAAAACACCACGGTTATATAGAATATATTTCTTTAAACTTATGTTTCTTATAGATACTTCTGCGGATACCCGAGTGTGTTGATGAAGCATAAGCCTGTTCTCTGTTTTTTAAGGGATTTTGTTTGTGAAGGTTTTCTCTTTTTCACAAACAGTATATAGAGCAAACTTTCCTTGTAAATAAAAAAAAAAATTGAATGTTATTACATAATGAAACAATATAGTATATAAAGTCATTGTATAACTTATTAGATATCAATAACAAAATATATATATAAATAAAAAGAATGGGAGTTAAAAAATTCACTAAAAGACTTGGAAGGTTTGCCCTTAATTTTACAAATGTGAAAATGTTGAATATTGTATATGTTATATCATAATGTGTTTCTTTACATCTGATATTGTTAAACTGTTACAATGAAATAATAAAAATACAAAAACGAAATGCGATGTAGAGAGTGAAACTAGACGAGGATGGCATATATAGAAACAAGGCGAGGAAACTAAGTGTGGTAGGTAAAGAGTGACACCAGGCAAGGAAGGTAGAAAGTGAAACTAGGCGAGAGGATGACACTGGGCAAGGTAGGCAGAGAGTGAAAGTAGACAAGGAAGACAGAGAGTGAGAAAACTAGGTAGGAAAGGCATAAAGAAAAGCTAAGCGAGGACGGCAGTGAGTAAAACTAGGCGAGGAATACAGAAAATGAAACTAAGCGAGGAAATGAGAGAGTGAAACTAAGCGAGGAAGGGAGAGAGAGAAACTTGGTGTGGAAGTAAGAGAGAGAAAATAAAAGAGGTTGACAGAGAGTTGCACCAGTCAAGGAAGACACAGAGAGAGAAACTTAGCGAAGAAGGCAGAAAATGACACTGGGCAATATAGGCAGAGCGTGAAATCAGACGAGTCGGACAGGGAGTGAAATTAGGTGAGGAAGGTAGAGAAAGAGAAGTTAAGTGAAGATAGCAAAGATTGAAATTAGGATAGGAAGACAGAGATTGAAACAAAGAGGAAAGCAGTAGAAAAACTAGGCGAGAGGGAAAGAGAGAATAACTAGGCGAGGAAGGAAAAAAAGAGAAACTTGGTGAGGAAGTAAGAGAGAGAAACTAGCAAAGGAAGAGAGAGAGACAGGAAAAATAGGCGAGGAAGGCAGAATGTAAAAGTATGAGCGAAAGGAAGAGAGAAAATTTTACACTAGAAAGGCGAGAGAATAATTTGGCGAGAAAGACAGAGAAAAATACTAGGCGAGGAAAGCAAAGAGAAAAACTTGGTGAGGAAGGCAGAGAGAGAAACTTGGCAAGGAATGGAGAGAGATAAAAGTAGAGGAAAGCTGACAGAGAGTGAAACAAGACGAGAAATACAGAGTGTGAAACTAGGCGAGGAAAACAGATATAGAAATTAGGCAAAGAAGAGAGAGAAACTAGGTGGAAAAAAACAGAGAATGAAACTGAACGAGGAAGAGAAAGACTGAATATAGACGGGAAAGGCAGAGAGCGAAACTAGACGAGAGAAGCTAGGCGGGGAAAGAAGAAAAAAAACTAATCAAGGAAGGGAAAAGGATAAACTAGGCGGAGAAAAGAGAGAGGGATATTTAAGGCGAGGTAAGCATAGAATAAAAATGAGCGATGAAGGGAGAGACGAAAACTAGACGAGGAAGTCAGAGAGTGAAACTACATGTAGGCGAGGATGACTGACAGTGAAACAAGGCGAGGAAGACAGAGATTGAAACTAAGCAAGGAAGGGAGAGATAGGTGAAGTAAAGAGAGAGAGAAACTATGCGAAGAGAGCAGAGAGGGAAACTGAGCGATGAATGGAGATACTGAATCTAGACGAGGAAGGCAGAGAGTGTAACTAGACAAGGATGACAGATTGAAGCTAGGTGAGTGAAACTAAGCAGTGAAAGGAGATAGAGACACTAGCCGAGGACTGTAGACAGTGACCCTAAAGTTGGTTAACAGGTAAGTATTACATAATAATGTAGTGGCACATGTCAAGAAAAGCTACACAATTCTATTCAATAATAAGGCCACATTAAACTTTAAAAAATATTAGATTACACAACCCATCTTGGTACAAAATAAGCGCAATTAAAAATTGATATGGAAACAGTACAAAACATTATGTATATGCATACTCATAAACATTTAATACGTGTAGAAAACACCTCAAACACCAAATAATATTGCATAACTGTTGACTGTAACAGAGTGAAATTAACAATACAACGTGTGTATAGACTATTAATGTCAATGATAATTATAACAATTTGTACTGCATTTTGAAATTTAAACTTTTAAAATACGGAAAATCATGGACAAGCATTTGCTGTTATATCGTTATAATATGAAGTAACCCGTCCATTTCCATATCACAGGTAAAATACATGCTTGATATGTATGCATGCGTGTGTTTGTGATACGACACCGAGACGGATTTCAGTGGTGAAACGCGACAGCATACAACCATATTTGATTTCACCTGATACATGTATAAATTTCAATATCTTAAATAAATACCTCAACTAAAGAGAGCAGAGAAAATATAATTTTATAGATTCTGCACCCTGTTACACACAAATAAGTATTTATTGTTCTCACGAATTTGAAAGATAGGAATGCGGCGATATGATTAAGGACTCATTATACAGTTTCTTCTTTTGTCTATGTGAAATTAGGTCTAAGATATCCACTGTATAAAAAATCCAAATATAATTTTTAACGGATATTTTTAAATAGCAGGAATAAATTCCATTTATCATTTTTTATTTTGGAATGCTACATTACTCTTATAATGTGTTGAAATTAATTCTATTGAAGAAATTTAAAACATCATTTTTATTAGTGTATAACATAAGTCTACATGTATATGATATATATTTATGATAATAATTGTTTCTAAACACGTAAGCCACAAATAAAAAAATGTGATATATCACTAAAAAATAGTTCATTGTATAGGACCGGCGTATGACCATCAATCATTGTCATTTGTGTTGTAGCAATTCAGTTTTATTATAAAACTCGACGGTGACGGTAACAATGGATATAAAATTTAATGCAGTTTGTCAGTTCGATTTGCCTTCGGCAACAGAATCTTCAAGGTAGGTGAATTTTTTTTATATCATAGTTTTATGTTTTGCTGATCTTAGATTAATTTGATGTGTTACATGAAATTTTACTTTGAAAATTTAATTTCAAATAATTTTTAATAATATCATAACCTAATAGGTTTGCTTTGCATCCAGTAATACTAATTCATTGTGTTAAAGATATTGATGGCCATTTATCCGTTTAAGTTAATTTGTTTGTTCAGTATTGTTTACATTGTTTTATAATTAATTTATAAACTTTATTTCAAATATTAAGTACGCACGCATTTGTTCATTAAATAAAAAAATAGTAATAATATGTCTCTATAGATATGAAAATGTGTAAATGATTGTTGATCAAATACTGTTACAGATACATGTATATTTGATACTGAAATTGTCAAATTATCAACCTTTTTATCGCTCGGTTAACCAATCGTTGTGTTATAATATGTATAATATGTTTAGACCGATTTCAACTAGTTTAACATAGCAAGTTTAACTATCGATATTGCAGTACAGTATATCAACTGCTATTTTCAATTGTTGAATATAAAACAAAACTGCTGGGTCCAGGTCCACTATGCCGGATCAATAATCGTGTTTACTTGACAGGAACTCAACTTTTTTATTCATTCTTCATAACATTGACCTCATAACTGTTCTAGTTGCATACATAGTGGGGAAATCTTGGAATTCTTGCTAAAATCTTGGTCGTTTCAATAAACTCCACTCTCAATTTCGTATATGCATTAAAGCTTTTTTAATTAGATGACGCCACTATGTGTTTACTATGCATGGAATAGTTTAAATTAGAATTTATATATTTTAATTGAGGAGATGTAAAGAAAAGTAGTTATCGTCAGCATTAGAATTATAAGGATTAAAGTCATTTTTCTGGTTTTTATACATTTGTATAAAGTGTCGAATCTCGCACACATATTGCGTGTTCTTACATATTGTCAGGCTATATAGATATGTGCTATATTCGACATTCTATACACATGCATAAAAACAGAAAAAATGATAGGCTCCTTTACTGATAATTGTCGCTTGTGTAAAGTTTTATTTTAATGAATATTGCTCTGCATGTGATTGATATGTGGGTTACACTTTTCTGTTCACTTTTCGTTTCTGTTTACTCACTTTTATTGTTTTCAAAACAATTAAACAATTGTTGATTATTAATGTATTAGTATTTTGAATATGATGATGTGCTATTACAATACCTAAACTATCAAAATGTGTACATTAATATACCATAAACGTCATAGACTTGGCAGTTTGTATCGAAAAAAACAATTCAGTAAACGAGTTACTTCATATTTTAATTTTAACGATGTGTAGAAAGTTTTGGATACTAATTGTTGTGAACATATTGTTTTCATTGGATAATCGTATAATAAAACATTAGTTTAAACTGATCTTTCTTCACATTTTTCTTGGATGTCAAAAATAGGTTTGTTTGATACCCCAATAAAGTAAATTGTTATAAAACCTATCTGTTTCTGAAATAATATTTGGAAGTTTTGTTTTAAGTCGACGAGCAATAACTGCAGAGGCAATTTCAGTTTCAATGTTCAAAAGCGAAATACGTCTCCAATTATTTAGATTTAACCATGTTTCCGTCTTTTGGCGGACAAACTATACTACCCTGTTATTGTGTGATAGACAGTGACTTTGGATCATAACAAAAATATTATTAATTAATCATACAATCACCTTTATTCACCGGCTAACCATTATGGTTTTGCAAGCCGACCTTCCAAAAGGTTGCTTTCGTTATCAGATAGTTTATCTAAAACTGAATTGGCACTATAATAAAACATTCATTTTGTTAACAGTTTGCCTGTATACCAGATCTACATGTATATAGATTTTTATAAAATAAGTTTTGTTCTTTTAAAGTTCCATATACATGATTTGTTTCTAGTCCATTATGTCTATTCAAGTTTGGTATTAACTTTTCAGTGTATTTCCTTTTTTAATTCTGATCGTCTGTTGTCCGTCGTCCGTCGTCTGGTGTCCGACTTCTGCCGTCCGTCCGTCCGTCCGTCCGCCCGTTAACTTTATTTTTGGGTGCACTATAGCGCGCACATTTTTCATAGGATCTTCACTAAACGTATGTAGTAGTTATATAACGATAATATCTCGGACAATTTTTTGAACTGGCTAAATCGAAATAAAAATGTCAGGTTTATGGTCCTTTAAACATTAAAATGCACTTTTTGACCATATGTGCATTCTTGCACCCGCATTTTACATTTCATTCTCACTAAACAACTTGCACAGTATTAACATAATGATAATACCTCGGATAAGATCTTGAACTGGCCAATTCGGATTAAGTCAGAGTTATGCCCCTTGAAACATTTAAAAATGCATTATTAAACATTATGTGCACTTAAGCACCCGCATTTTTCATTTGATCCTCACAAAACTGTCACAGTAGTAACATAATTATAATATCTTGGACAAGTTCTTGAACTGGCTAAATCGGTTATTTAATGTCTGAATTATGGCCCTTGAACCGTCTAACATTGCATTATTTGACCTTGTGTGCATTCAAGAACATATAACTTTTACTTGATGTCAATCAAACTTACGACGTAGTTATATAACCATAATATCTTGGACAAGTACTTGAAATGGTATAATCAGATAACTTTTGTCACAGAAATGGCCTTTGAATAATGAAAAATGCGTTAAATGAGCTTGTGTACACTCTTACACCTGCAGTTTTTATTTGATTCTCATAAAACTAACACAGTAGCCATAAAATTATAATATCTAGGACAAGTTTTTCAACTGACCAATTCGGATAAGAAGTGATGGAAATATGGTCCTTGCTTGAATTGTCAAAAATTGTGTTATTTTACCTTGTGTGCATCTAGCACTTGCAGTTTCCATTTAATTTTTGACAGACAGTTGTTACACAGTTGTTATGTATCCATACTATACTGAATGAGTATGTTGTGTGAACTTTAGCACTCACAGTTTATATGTGGTCTTTATTAAACTAACACAGTTGTTATATGACCATAATATCTTGGACATGTTTTTGAACCGATAAAAAATGCATTTTATAAATAAATGTACACTCTAGCACCTGCAAAAATTGCCGTCTTTGGCATTGTCTCCTCAGCCACATATGAACGATTTAGGGCCATTTTGTCCCCACTTTTCTAAATTACAAAAATTTTTGATTAATTTCTCACCTTCTATTTTTCATTTTGCATATTATAATACATTTATTTTTTTAATCACGAATAGTTTTTAATCTATAGCTTAAAATATCAATTTCATGGTTAACTGTTAAAAGTATATATGTTTTTTTCTTTAACTTTTTGTAAAGCTCTTGTTTTGTTTTATTTTTATTCTTTGTGATATAAGAAGAATATCGAAAATTTTCACACCTTATCATTAGTTTCATAGTTTCTCAAAATAGTTGTTCATTTATACTTAAAGTGTTATTATCAGCATCTCGTCATCTTGCAATTTTTTCGATTATGGTTGTTTTTTTAACAATTTTAACATATTCTGGAACAGACAGTCAACTGTTTTTAAATTTCCAAAATCCCACGATCCCTCGGCTGATCAATCAAAGAGAAATTAACTGACATAGTAAGAATGCTTCGATTTGTAACAGATTTCTATATCTGAGTGATTTATAAATAATTGAAGATCTGAAGAAATAAGAAAATAATCTATACGTGCCATTTTTTTAAATATACCGTTTTAAATATTCATTATCAATCCTCCATAATCGTATCAATCGAAACTAACCATTAAATTCAATACCTTTTTGTTAGATTTAATATTTTTTTTCATGTTTATAATTGTATCGTTGCTATGATTTAAATGAACATGCCAATCACCCGAATGAATAAAGATGTATTACCGAAACATTCTATCAGGTTAAAAACGCTTAAACAAAATGTGGTTGGTCTTCATTACAACCATAGACTACTGCAATTGTCATTATTTGATCGTGAAAAATAATATCTAAAATTATTAAGTTACCATTGGTATCAATAATATCATTATGCATTGAATATTCATATCCAAACGTGTTATTAAAATTATTGCCGTCCCTTACTAGCACTAGAATATGAACAACATTTTGTATCAGCATCCCATAATGTTGCCATTGGACTTTGACGTCTTTTGAAGAGAGTGTGTAATATCATACATATCTTTGCATTTCGTAAAAAATATCTCTCTTTTTTTATTTTGTCTGAATAAAGTCCTCTACAGTTCATACTTCCAAAATTTACATACTCATACGATCAAATTGTAAATGTGTCTACAAGAAGCAGACAAATATAACACATCATTAAAATAGCCATGCAGAAGTATTGATATTTAAATGAATACACATAAACCATTAAAATCTGTTAACTTTAAACTTCCTTTATAATTTCAAACGCACACGTACGTATTGTGTCTGTAAAACATTGTACAATCTAAAATTAGAAAACACGGACTTTATATGGTAAATAGATATTTACAAACCACTTTTTATAACATAGATTATGATACAGCAGAAAATGTGCCATAAAGTTATTATTAAGTATAACAACAACTAAACTCAATTATATGCCTATTTCGTATATAATTTTGCACAACATAATGTTCACCGTACCAAAGTATCAAATATAACATAATATTAAGCAGTAACGTGTTCACACCTGATCCGACATGGACCCGCACACTGTAGACCTTTCTCAAACTACGCACTTTTTTTATTTTGCATGTGTAGTGGGAGAAAAAGACGAAACGACGTCCAGTACAACACCTATACGGCTTATCTATTTTGCATACCTTGTACACTCTATATGGTTTCGAGCCCAGGTCCGACTACATTTCTTTGTTACGATTTGTCAAAAGACTTTGTGTCCCGTGTCATTCGTTTCTCACCGCAGACTCATGTGAGAAAGTTGTCAGCTACTAGCAGAGAAAATGTGTGGAGTACTGGTTAGAAACCCAGGAAACATGGTTAGGTTAACTGACCGCCGTATAAAGCTGAAACATTGTTGAAAAACGGCGTTAAACTCAATATAAACAAACAAACAAAATCAAAAATATGAATAGTTTTATTAGATATTAATATTTTCAGATTTCAAAAGTATTTCTTTATTTGCTGTTATTTCTGATGAACATGCGTCGGTGATAAAACATAAATACACACACAGACTTGTAGTTGTTTAAACACAAGCAATCAATATACGCATTTCGCTGTAAATGCTATAAATAAACAACAAACCAGTTAAGTAAGTAGTTTTTTTTTTAAAAAATCATAGGATCTTTTACATGCTAATCGTTAACTGACCATATATGATTTTATATAATGTACGGTTGTTTGGCGGTATAATCATACATGGTTGCTAGGCAGTTGAAAAATTGAAATGAACACAGTCTATTAACGTACTTGGAACTCAGATGCAATATCTGTGGCCCCTTGGAAGATCGCATCCCAAACAGGCTGGTCTGCCCGCTCGTCACGAAATATCTGCATGACTACCTTTGTCTCACGTACTACCTCTATCAGATCCATGTCGACCTGGAGTAAAACGTATTTGAAGCTAGAATCAATGGTTGTATGATATTAACGGCATATCAACACAAAAACAAAGCATATTGCGCGCATGTACAATTTATGCGCATAATTTAAGTAGCAATCAATCATACATTTTTATAAAATATAATATATAATTAAATGGGGAAAACAGTGAGACAATGCTTTCATGTTGGACTTTTGAGTAGGATAATTCGGTCACTTTTAAAACATATATTCAGTGAGATGGTTTCACTGAATAACGGTGCATGTGAACGGTCACTAGTATCATGTATGGTACGATAGAGCCGGGTCTGTCGGACGGGTCAAGCATGCTAATATATCGAATATCACACGGTATATTAAATAAATAGTTTATCCTGATATCATTCTGATTTTTAAACATCTATACAGAATGAAATATTGTCATTTTACCATAACTACGACAGACATAGTGTGAGATGTACCTTTTGTAAATATTGAGGTCAGGCCAACTAAATTGCTCAGAATCTGTTCGCTAGCGACTAGTGTTACTATGAACGGGAATTGAAGAATGGCATTCAAGTGCTGTCCCGCCTTCACGTCCCCGTCTTATTGAAAATGTTCTAAAGCATGGACAACTACACAGAATGATGTTTTGAATGTAGATAGAGAGTCCACTCTACTCATCCATCTGGTATCGCAAAGTGTTTTAAGCTTCCTTCGGCCATCCATGTTTTCATTAGTAACTGCATCAGTAGCTAGCTCATCCATAAATGCAGATAGACGCTTTGCTTAATAGTCGAAGGCAAAAGCAACTTCCTGGACCGTTTATGTACTTCGTGCTTATTCTCCACTTTTTAACTTACAAATATATAGCTGTTCCCTTGTTGCGCTGTCAGTGACCTCGTCTGCTATTATAGCATGACAACCAGAGCGTTAACATTCATCCGTTATTTCAGATAATAACTGGTCGCCGCATAATTGTATAATCTTATTTTGAATGCCAGGTGACGTATACTTTGCTTTTGAATGTGCGTTGGCAAGATGGTCGGCTAGAATTTCATCATGCTTTGCCTTTCTTTGAATAATGGCCATAAAATTACTTTTGTCCTCTGTGTGGCACCTGATTGCTATGTCATGTTGACCTAATTTGTTTCTATAATCTCCCGCAATATGTGTCGGTTTTTGTGCACACTATTTTTCACACTGGTAGACAGTTGAGAGTTTATTGATTCCTTCTTTCCAGAGATCACGTCCTCGAAATTATGTTGTTGTTGTTGTTGTTGTATGGTGTTTAGCATCGCTTTCAACAATTTTTCAGTCATATCGGGACGGTGTCTACTTGAGACAGTAGTCTAAGCGCTGTCACACTGGAGTATCATGTCGCAGACACATGGTATGATACCCCACCCAGTCACATTATACTGACACCGGGCCGACCAGACCTAGAACTCTCCTCTAAATGTTGAGCGTCAAGCGAGGAAGCTTCTAGTACCATTTTTAAAGTCTTTGGTATGACCGACCGGGGATTGAACCCACGACCTTCCGCATTCGAGGCGAACGCTCTTCCGCTAGACCACGCCACGGTCCTCCTCGAAATTATCCGCCAATACTAATGATGTTCAGTGTATATCTTCAACCGAATGCCTCTTCGCATAGGCAGAGAAGTTTTTCCAGTCGTTCACTAGGCTGCTTCTGAACGCTTTCTCTTTTTATGACCGTTTAATTAATGCATTTTATACTGATCATTATAAATTTTAAGCTAAAAAATTGGAGAAATATATTTAATTTATCCTTCAAAAATTAAACACAGACAATCGCGACTACTGTAAATTAATTAGATCTATAGTTATTAAAATCTTAATAAAGTTAAACCAACATTAAATACATTGATGATAAGTTCTTTCGTTCGTTACCTGGAAGGGAAACGATAGTCTTTGACCAGTGTCCATTTCTCCGTCAATAAACGCATCTTACTTTTTGATATCACGTTACTCTGTGCTGAATAAGTACGAACACACGAGGATGGAATTTACTGCACATTTAACAACTTAGACGTTTATAAACTAGTGCACTAAATTGATAACAACAGCACCGCAAGCGGGTGAAGACGCTCTTCTTTTTTTCCATATCTATTATGTAGGTCAAAGTCAGTGAAATAAACTTTTCAAACATGATGGTGGTTAGTTTAAAAAGTCATAACTATTTCTGAAAAAATAGAACAGATCTAAAAACAATCACCAAAAAAAAAAAAAAAAAAAAAAAGAGTTCTCGAAGAACTCAATTCTAGTCTTGTCGATCATAGAACAGTATATTATGACGTACCATCAGAAAAATAGATATATCTGTATGAATGAAAGCATGTTTCGTATAAGTAAAATAGTGGATATATGTATGTGCAAGTAGGACTATTATGGCAGAATATACAATATGTCTTTGTCGGGCTAAGACTAGCTAGCCAGTACTTAAACTGAAAAGTATTTTATTTAATACACATTTTTTATCTGGGTGTAGATGTGGGCTAGTATTGTGCCAAAGTTTAATAAACAGTGCTGTGCAGTTTTATTACAATTAAAAAGAAGTTGGAGGAGGACGGTGTCTTGGGGTTGTTTACAAAGTTGAAAAAGGGACATTGTATCTAATTCAATACAGAACAACATTTTAAGAAAACAATTGGAGGGGGTAGGGGGAGGGGTCTTTGGGTTGGTAACATAGGGGTAGAATAGTATTAAATTTAAAACAAAACAAAATTTAAAAGAAAAAAAAAATGGCGGGGGGGGGGGGGGGGGGGGTGGGGGAGTGAATGTCCTTTGAGTCAGTAACAAAGTTAAAAGGGGGCAAAATATTTTATTTAAAACAATACAAAATTTAAAAGATAAAAAAAAAAAAAAAAATGGGCAGGGATGGGGATTGGGTAAGAGTGAGGTTCTTGGGGCGGTAACAAAGTTGAAATGGGGCAGAGTTTTTGATTAAATACAAAACAACAAAGCAAAATTAAAAAAAAAACGGGCGGGGGTTGGGATGGTTAGTTGGATTGATGGGAATAGGGATGGGGGTGAGGGTAGGGGTAACGGTATTTGGGTTGGTAACAACGTTGAAATGGAGCAGAGTTATTAATTTAATACAAAACAAAATTTAAAAAAATAAAAATGGGCGAGGAAAGGGGAAGTAGGTGGGTAGGGGTGAGGGTCTTTGGGTCGGTAACAAAGTTGAAATGGGGCTGAGTATTTGATTTAATACAAAACAAATTTAAAAGAAAAAAATGGGCAGCACGGTTTGGGTATTGGTTGGGCTCGAGAAGGAAAAAAATAGGCCAAGGTCAGTGATGTAAATTTTTTTTAGTTGATGGTGATCAGCTTACAGAATGAATAGTATTACTGAAAAAAATATTAATTTAAAAAAAAAAATCAAACAAAAAACTTGAACCTAAAGTTTTTAAGCTCAAAGTATGAACAGTTTTGTAAGTTAGCTATATACATTGTTTCTACAACATAATATAAATGTGTTTATAAAGTTTAGTCACCAAAACATTAGTAGTTCAGAAACAGAGAAAAAGCTGAGCTTAACATAAAACTTTAACCAAACCCGAGCTAAACGAAAAAACTTTAACCTAGGGTTTTAGAGTCCAAAGTATGTAAATTTGGACTAGGTTCACGAATGGCCAAAAATGGCACTGCTTTTTCAATACCCTTCAAAATACGTATCAGAAATAACTCGGCCCATTAACAGTTTCATTCAGTCTACAGGAAACTATTGCATACAATATGGAAAGTGGTTCAAAGATATTTGCTGCGTTTAAGACATTGCCGGTGCTTTTGACACCGTGATCCATGACATCATTTTCTACAAGCTACAAAAGTTCGGGATAACCGGAAACGCCTAAAGTCTAATCATTAACTGCTATAGTGATATCAAAAGTAGAATTCTTGTAGATGGCGTGACGTCAGGATCACTTCCTGTTCTATAGGGTGTCCGACAAGGCGGGACAACCTCTACGTGGCTCTATCTTCTATTCAATAATGAATTTTAAGATGTACTCGAATCCAACCCGCATGGCTCTATTCGAACGGGAAACCCTGTGTTACCTGATGACCAAACTCTCGGTTCATCGCTCCAAAAACAGATCAACATAGTTCTAAATAAATAGGGCAATGAACTTAACAAATCTAAGTGCAAACTTATCGTCTTTGGCAGTAAACTAGACGAGTCATACACTGTAAAAATTGACAATCATGCTCTTAGTTCGTCATCATCGGCAACCCACGTTGGTATCGAACTTAAGCGCTCATTTTAACTTTTCAGCGACTATTAAAAACGTGTAAGCAAAGGCCGAGCATCGTTATTCTCGCTTCTACAGATAGAAAATAATGGTGGAGATGTAAATCCTGTTACAATGGCGTCTCCTGTTAAAAAGGTGTATATTCCTGTAGCATTGTTTGATGCAGAACTATGGAACTGTATGAACCAAAGTGATATACTTACCTTAGAAAAATGTCTTTGACTTGCTGCAAAATGCATACAGCACCTACCACAGAGGACTACAACTGACAGTTCACCAAGTATGCATGGTTGGCAATCCATTACTGCGGACATCGACATTAAGAAACTTATATTCCTTCAGAAATTGTGTACATTGCCGACACACATGTTTCCAAGAAAAGTGTTCGACAGAATTTATTTGCAATCAGAGGATGTGAAAAAAAACGTGGTTTTATACCCGATATATACAATATACTAACAAAATATTCTCTACAAAAGTTTTCTCCTTACGTATATAGAAATGGCACACTTCCTCTATAAGTAAGTTTGGCGAAACACAGTTCAAAACACAGTAAGAAGTCATCACCATAAATTACAGACGGAGAGACTCGACAATGATCCCGACTAATCAAGATTTTGTGCGGTATATCCAACGACAGGTCACTCGCCGTCTTACATGTGGTACTTTGCCAAAAACACGACAGGAATTTATAAATGCTATGAACTTAGCCTTAGTGCTTTTTGATGCCAAAATGACGAATATAAATACAATATGTAAAATGTGCAACATTTACTGTTTTGATTTGCGTAAACATATACTCACTGAATGTTTAACATTCCAAAATGACAAACAAACTCTGCTTGATTTCATATCACATCAGATGAGTGAAGATTTGTGCTATTACATTGAAAGACAATGCCCAGAATAATTAATTATAAGCATTATTTCTACAACGGTATAAAACGTATTCGATATTCCAGAACATTTGCATAAACTATTTATCAGTATTTCATGCAAGTATGTATCTGATGTTCAGACCAGATACGATAATATATAAGCTTTATGTATGAAATACTATATTGTTAACCAATTGCGGTGTAAGGAAGTGCATAATGCTAGTTTTAAACAAATAAACATGCATTGAAACTGTAGATATAGTAAACCTATACGTTATTGGTTTCTTTTGCTTTCGGCAAGAACCTATTTGTTGCTGTACCAACAATTAAATAATTAGAAAATACATGCCCCTTATGCGTTTTTTCTTCAAAACTGTATTAGAAGCAAACCTCTTTGAAGGGAGTCAATTCATCTTGTAAATGGTGCACAATTATGTTTTTTACACAGACTTTGAGGTGTCGCATGCATGCCTTCACTATTAAAAACAGTTTGAAAACATAAACATTTCCCAAATACGCTAGAAGTAGATACTAGTTGATGACCTGACCTGCAATAGACATGTCTTGCTGTGTCATACAACAACTTAAAATATGTTTTGATTGTAATTTGGTTAGTTTTTATTCTTATATATATATATATTTCACCCCAAGATCGTTACACACATTAAAGTTACAGACATTCGACATACCACTCGAGCGTATCCGCGTACTAGACCTATTCGAAATATATGCTGTATCTAATGATGCTGCGGGGAGTAAACGAAGTCGAACCATAACAACAACAGTCAAATCGAGATGAATTTACAGGCTAAGTAAAGGTATGGTAACTAAATATCTCTGATTTTATTTAATTTGTTATTTCTTGCTATGGAATTATTTGACTCTGGCCGTTGGCGAATATTCTCAAAGAACAGTGACCGTGTCGTTGTTTACATCTGTCATGATCTGAACTGGTCAAATTGTAACGTTATAGGCGTATTACGATTGTGAAGATTTATCTGAAGACAAGTTATAATTAGAGATGACTTGGTTTAACATGTACGAATGATAGTGTGGACTGAATAACATTTTAGATCTTGATATCAATATAATATGCAAAGCCTTTCAGCAGATCGACCGTGCTTGCATACTGAAATAGCGATACTGTCTTCATTAAACAGTAGGATGTTTAGATTATCATGTTATATAGACATATATATAGATCTATATATACATTAAACAAGTTGTTTATCAGTCAACCAGGGTATATGTTCAGATTAATTGAGGAAGGGTTGGTATTTTAAGCTTAAAAAATAAAAATGAAAATACCCAAAGACAAGTGCAAGTCAAATGCATTTGAACTGTTACGTTGAAGTATTAACTTGAATGGGAATGTTTCAACGTTCTCTGTGGAATAGAGGTTAGCGCATTTGTCTTCTCATAGCGAGGACGTGAGTTCAATCCTACTTTACTTCATTTTTTAAAATTTATTTTGCTGTGTATTCTAATATAAGAAGAAATAATTCTTTTTTTTTAATTTAAGAACCAAATAAAATGGAACCAAAACACATTCTCTTTGAAATATAGTTATAACATTTTCAGGTCTTCTCTAATGAGATGGTCACTGTACATTATTCGTAGCTAAGAGAATGATTAATATATTATCATATACAGGGGCGAATCCAGACTTTCAGTTTAGGCGGTGCGGGGGGGGGGGGGAGGGGGGAGGGAATCAGTTAACACCGGTTTCTTTAAAGAGTATATCCACCATTAATATATTGTACTATTTGCAAATTGTACACACAGGAAATAATTATCTAAATCATTGACATAATTTTCAGATTGCCTGCTAGCTATGTATTGCGTGCTGAAAATACACCAATCGCGCCCAGTCAATAAACATTTAACTAAATATTTGGGGAAATATTTGCTGCTATAAACAGCAGGGAAAGACTTGATATGTTGTAAATGAAGCCGACCTGCTTACAGAGCAGACATGCCTGCAGAAAAGCATCATGACCAAGTACAAGTATCTAATAATGAACATAAAACACAATGATTTAGTCCACCGTCAGTCAATCTTAAGCTTAAAGGTGTTCAAAAACCCAAGCCCACTGTTTTATCTGCAAACGGCCTGGACCCAAGTTAATGGTTGTTTCTAAAACCATTCGTTTAGATTTATCTTTGAAGCAAAATATTTTGATAGCAGCTGAAAGTAGATGTTGCCCTGTACACTTTGATGGCCAGTGTGAAAACCTAACACCAAGTTCCGTCTGTAACCTTAAAAACCATAGATAATATCTATGTTAACAAGACAACCATTTTGGACCTTATTCAGTATATATGCGTAGAATGGTTCAACGTATGTCAACCAAGTAAGTATCTATTGATAATCTGGAGTCGTACAGTGACACTGATCTTGTCAATCTCACATGACTGACCAGGGACTAGTTTCTAGACCTCTTTTAACAAGTGAAATCTAACATTCGGAATACACCTTCTAGAAGTTCATTGACAACACTAGAAATATGTCTACTTAAAATGAAATGTGGCATGTCAAATAAATTACTTTCGACACTTTTCTTAACGTCCAAGTAAGGTATCAGGAGGGCAGTATATACAACAAGAAAAGCACTGATGCAAGACTTCGTTCCTCCTTTTTTTGGGATTCACACAAGATGTCATCTCAAACCACATACAAACCCTGGCCAAGTCTTTGTTTAGTGAAAGTGAGGATCAAGTCATATTTGTTCTAGATGGTACTTATATCTACATTAATAAAAGTAACCATTTCCACTTTCAAAGGCGGTCTTAATGTACATAAAGGACAACCACTTGTCAAAATTATAGTGATAATCACTACTACTGACTATTTTCTAACTGTTTTAGGACCATATTTTTCTGATACCAAAAATAATGATGCTTCCAATTTAAAGCAAATAATGAACACAAATGCAGAACAAATCAAAGGTTCGGTTAAGCCAAGCGATATATTCATTGTCGACAGTGGTTTTAAGGATTCAATCCAACTCTAAAAAGACCTCAGTATATAGACCAAAATGCCAGCATTTAATGGGACATGGTCAACGTGGATGTCGACCGAGGATGCTAATACTAGAAGACTGGTTACGAAGGTAAGCATTCTACATGTATATCATTTAAATAACATCTACGTCTGACGGCGTAATATACCAATATTCTTCCATTGAATACATATCATTATATATACATTCTTATAAACATATAAAACAATATACATGTGTACTAATATATTTTACACAAACATTATTTTACAAAACTATTTGATACAATGAATTAATGTGCTCACATTGGTATGCTTATATGATTGTCCATTTTTATTTTTAGGTACGATAGGTAATTGAAGCAGCCAATTCTTGGATCAAAAGATGGAAGTTCTTGAATTATATTCTATTAACCAACACAGTCCCTTTTATCGGAGACTATTTGGTATTGTGTGTGTAATATCAAATAAATATTTCAGAACAATTAACTCTACAAAAGATAGTGAAGATGATAAAGCTCTTGCGGCAAAGGTGTTGCATCTGTCAAACGGAAGCAATTAATTACAGGATTATGTTGTATTTTAAAACATGGACAGACGATCTGCCAAGTGGGTGTCAGTTGAAGATTGTAGTATCAACTTTCCAAACCATGATGAAACCAAAGTATGCTCAATAACTCTTGGGACATATCAACTAAAGTTGAGTTCGAGCTATATACAGGATATGTTGGAGGTAACTGCCACATTCAGATTCACCAGGAGGCAGAAAATGTATGCTCACACATAGCCGACATTCTCTAGTACTTGTCCATACATGAACGTCCAAATAAAAGATATGGAATCAGAGATTGAGGTTATTATTTTGAGGATATTTTGATGTTCCACAGGCTGTTGATAACTTTTTGTGGCGGAGTAGACCCTTTAACAATTGATAGTAAGCTAAATGAAACATAACGTGATATATGTATTTCTATCAGATACATTTATGTAACTACATGCATAATTATCTTTACTTAGACACTTATTCAAATGATTATGACAACATCCGTAAGTGACTAACTGGCAAAAAAATGCAAATCCCTACAATAACATAATTGACTTTTACAGGTAGAGACAACCATTACCACCAACATAAACCTTGTGTTTGTTGTAATAATGTCCGTGTCAACTGCAGTTACGAATGTTTTGATATGAATGATTTTACACATTGTATTATTAAATATCTATTTTAAAACATATAGCGTGTTTCAATAGCGTGATAACATGACATGATCTGATAGAAATATTTTGTGAATGTTAACTTCATGACACACTAAAAGGACTTTAGATAATGCAGTGCTACTAATCAAAACAAAAATAAAATTGAAGCGTAATACATCAGCCATTCACATTTATTAACGTACTAAAATATTGTTAAGGGACTCGCTGCTATTTCCACTTTAAACCATATCTGTAAAGTATATAATTATGCTCATTACGTAAAGTTGCTTTACCAAAGCATATGCTAAGACTATTTTGGTTTCTGTGTTAAAAAAAGTGCATAACTTTTGTAACTGGTTGAGAAGTGATATATTTGATAGATCTTCGACAGCAAGTGCAAAACATATATTAATTTCTTGAGTTGTATCGGAATGATAGAACTTATTCCAAGTATATAAAGATAAATACAGTAGATCTTCGATGGATCGAGCCCGACGGAACTGGACAAAATAGTTCGAACGAGGAGAATTTAAAATACAGGTAAATATGTTGGCTTGACCTTATTTCAAGTTCGATTCTTCAAGACATCGGTGTTCTAGCCATCGTAGGAAGATAACAGAAATTAAATAGAATTTCGGCCATGACCAGATAAGTGGATCGGCCCATGTGTGGTGTTTCAGTCATTCAGCCAATGAAGTTCTATTGTATATCATAAAACCCACTGGTACATAGTTTTAACTGTTACTTAATGTGCACATCTATACGAGTATGGTTAAGAAATGTATAATAGTATTTTTGTATGTTTTTTTTTCCCATCAGTCTCATCATCATTTTATTCTATAATTATTGTTGCCATGGTAGCTTTGTAATTAAGTTTAAGTGTACATGTGCTTTACTTTTGATATGATAATGAACCAATTATGAATAATTTCGAAATAGAACACACTAAATGATATTAAAATGGATCATTTTTGAAAATTTAGTTATATGATTATTATGGCTATAAGATTTTATTACATTAAATATTGTTTTGTAGGTCAAGTATATTGACAATTACCTTATGGTTTACAAATCCTACTATTTACATATTAAACACGTTTAATTCTATAAATATTGTGCATATATAGAAATTAGTTAATTTACAAATAGTTGCCGCTCAATAACTACGTGCAATATATACATGTCAGTACATGTCTGCTTTACTTACATTACAACACAAACAAACGAAACAGACTATAGACTTATTTATATATGCCAGAGTGCTTGTAACCAGGAGGCTCACAACTATATTTATAATACACAATGTGACCAATGGTAAGCTAATGTAACATAAGTTTTCACATGATTCCATAAAAAAATACAACTATAATGTACATTATACTAAACATACAGTCGCCAAAAACATTTGTACAAATGTTTCTGTATCAGAAAATGACTTCAAGATAGAATCTACTAATCAGAAAATCGACTTTAAAACTTACAAACCGTTCCCTGTATTAGAGTATATTAACACGATATAATATACAAACATGGCATTTACTATATATTGGTATTTGCATACTATACCAACAAGGCAGAATATACCAACAAGATAAAATATACTTATAACAATGGAGAATAAAGTAACACGGCAGAAAATGCCAACACGACATAATTTATCAACACTTTACTTCAAAAAATATATCAACAGCTCAGAATATACCAACAAACGCTAAAGTAGAATATACCAACACGGCAAAGTATACCAACAAAGCAGAAAGGTATCAAAACGGCAGAATATTCCAATACAACAGAATATACAAACATGGCAGAATATACCAATAAAGCAAAATATACCAATACGGCAGAATACTCCAATAAAACAGAATATACAAACACGGCAGAATATATCAATAAAACAGAATACACAAACATGGCAAAAAATACCAACACGGCAGAATATACCAATAAAATAGAATATACAAACACGGAAGAATAAACCAACAACGCAGAATATAACAACAATGACGAATATGCCAACCAGGCAGTCATGTACATTTTTATCTGTATCAGAATATACGACAACAATATACTACTAAGACAACATACTAATTCATGTGTACACATATCAGAATATACCAACACGGCAGAATTAACCATCACGAAATATATTTATGTGTGCAAATGTTTCCATATCGAAATATACCACCAATGCAGTCACACTATACAACTGACAATTTCAGACCAGCTCCTGTCATCGAGAAGTATGAGACGGCCCTCTTGATGCTTGCCGGGTTTGCTGGCTTCTCTCTTGTCATTGGGCTTGGATATAACGCCCTACGGTGAGTATAAATCATTTGGTTTTCATTTTGTTTGACTTTACAAACATCAAACAAAAGAAAGCATCTGAATTACCTGTATAATAAGTCAATGGTTAAATATCCTCCTATCAATGTTAGTAGATGAATATATAAATAAGCCATAGTTTACATTCAAAACCGCTCTGGAATTATCGTATACATAAACGTGAAACTGTGTATTAAATTCAGTCCATAGTGTAAAACGTACCGAGTACCTTCTGATTTCATATACAGTTGGTACCTTATTGCACTGTTGGGGCGAAAGAAAACTTGATAAACATTTTCACATTTTACATGTATCCTATATTTGTTTTCATTTGAAATTATTTCTGAAATATATAAAGATGATGCAAACACGAATACAATTTTGTTCCAATATACATTAAACCCTTACTTATGTAAAGAATTGAAATGTCTGAAATTTCGTTTAATTTGTTCCTCCATTTATTATAAAATTGAATTGTTGTTTTGTTTGATGCGGGTTCTTTGTAGATTTTACATTTTGTTCTGTCATCCATTTGTATAATAGAAACATGTCAAAGAAAATTTAAACTGGTATGATAAAAGATTTTAATCGTATTGTTAAAATATATGGAAGGGTATCACCGCCATAACTCTTACTCTGAAATTTGTCCCTTGTTGTTTGTGCAATGGATGTATATGTTTCTTTCCTCTTAGTTCTTTGTGGAAAATAAAATGAGTTATTGCGGTGATACCCTTCCATAGCGTAGCACTTCTAGTCTTATATCTGAGTTTAGTATCATTATTACGAAATTACACGCAGCAATAATTAAAGCTTGATATATCATTATGCTTTTAGTTCATAGAAGGTGTTATCGTTTAATTTACCACCATTGAAACATGCATAAAATTGCTTAATATTAGATTCATGATAATATTACAATGTCAATCAATATGCACATTTTTTGCCGGTGTAATATTAAATTTTGACTCCGTTGAAAAGTAACCAATGGGTCACTTTTCAACAGATGATGAATATTTTTTAACATTGTAAACTGACCACGACCGTTATTTAATGACCCCCACACACGTGAAAACTCACCCTCGCTAAAAGCTGATCACCAACAGTTGAAAACTGACCGAATAGTCGATTAGACCTAATTTCAACTTTGAAAACTTATATTATTAATTTGGATGTTCTCGCAGATTTAAAGTGTGAATAAAATGTTGTAATATGATATATATATAAAACATGGCCGGTATGCTATAGCTTCTTTGTTTTATTGGTGATAATATGTGTTTTATCAGAATGGTGTCCGTTGGAATTGCCTTTCGTAAGTGTGGTTGTTGTTTCACATGTTATGAATGCGATGAAACATTCCTACATCAACTATATGCATGCAAGTTACTACCATGCAAATATTTCAATAACCGCCTTCTTGATTGATTTGAAACTTCATCAAGTCTACAGGATTATCAAACAATCAGTTGATTAAATCTTGGTTGAATATATGCAAATTATGACCATTGTTCGACTGGCTAATGTTTTCGGAGCAACTTGATAACATGCACATGTCTCAGTTTCTTCATATGCGATTGATTTAAAACTACTCTAACGCTCTCGTGTTATCAAACATACATGTAGTCTCCCAGCTATGTCCTATACCTCTGATGGTGATTTTGACAACAATTATCCTAATTATTTGCATTTGTATATTTTGTATCAGATCCACCAAGAGGGCCGGATATAATGTTGGAAGAATTTGTGACCCAACCCAATTTCTATATTATAAATAATATGTGTTTAAACCACAAACAAACATCTTCATTAAACTTGTTCCAAACTTAAAACGTACAATAACTCAGAAACAGATATAGAACCCAAAATTTAATAACACTCACTTGTGTTTGAAAAGTGCATGTTTTTAACAATTAATATACCTTGGTCGGGTCTTAAGTATCTATTGACAAAGCAGTGCAAGTATTCTAGGGAGATGTCTTACAGACATGTCTTGTTTTTCTACCAATATCGTCCTGTATTCGAGTCAACTCATAACATTTTTTTGTAATATATAAATATTTTTAACAGCATAAACATAAACGAGAATGAAGATTGCACATTGATGTTAAAGGGGGTTGCCTTGCATTATATAGTGATATGATTAAATTAAATGGTTCGCATGGATTTTGTCAATGTCAGTTTGAAAAGGAATTGTTTTTTTTTGTTTGTTTTTATCACTAACTACTATAGAAACCATTTATAATCATAGCAACTGATTGTAACAACCATGGATCATTATATAATCAATAAAGCGACCTTTGGCCAACATGAATATCTTGTTTAAAGATAAAATCACCACAAACTTGATATTTAAACCCTTAACATTTACATGGGACACTGCAGATGCAATGCAAAAAGTTTAGGTTCCCATCAAGATTTTCTGAAGAAAATAACACAATCTTTTTAGGTGATATTGACTTTCAAGAGTTTCGGACAGGTGTGGATGGGAAAAAGAATTAAAAACTTTTTTCTCTGGCCTAAAGACCTACACTCTAACAAAGTTTAGAACGAAATAACAACCTATGTATAAATGTTGATTATATTTATATCAGGCCTTGGTTATCCTTAACCAATGATTAAAAACACTAGTATAATTGATATCTGGTATTTAAATATTAGTTATTTTAAGACATATGGTAAAGATAACCAAGAGTTGAAATTAAACTAACGTTTAAACAATTGGATGCTGAAGACCAAACCATTCCACAATATACAGTTGCGGGGGTGGGGGTGGGGAATGAAGTAGCATTGTACCTGTTTCTGTCTTGTACTTTTATCTGTGAATGCGAACCTGCCTGGGTAGTGCAATGGTAGCGTACATACTTGTCAATTCAGAGGTCCCTGATTCGATTCCTGACGGGCATGTTCTTTGTGACAAAATGTTCTCGCCTCTGTTTCAAGTGGGGACGTTGTCAGTTACTTGCAAAGATTGGTTAGTATTTAGTTCCTGAAAAACTGCTAGGATACCTGACCGCCATTGTATAACTGTAAACTGTTGAAACCATCACACTCAGTCAACTTGTAAATGTGACCTTGGACTTCGACCTATTGATATTTTTCTCTTTTTTGAGAACGTCACATTTTCGTCTCGTCATGGTGAACTCATATGTACTTATTTGTTTTTTTATTTTAATTCGCCGGGGGGATAACATAGATTTGATAAAATAATGCAAGTTGTTGATAGAGTTGGTTTAGTATATACATATACCTTTCTGTTACTTCTGAGGCTCATGTATGTTTATTACAAACAAACAAAAACATAGTCAGATCCCCGATATTTGCTCTTTATATTGAAATACGGATATAAAGAATCCGGTTATAAGGAATTATCAGATACAGGCGTGTTTTTGTTAAATAACTTTAGGTTAATGAATATACTATTTTAAGTTTATATATTTAAAGAGTTACTCTAGCTGGCAATATACTTAGTACGTTATCCAAGGACAAAATAAGAAAATTGAATTATAGCCAGTGTTCAGCGAAGTCTTCCTCATCACAGAGAAGATTGAAAACATTAAGATCAATCTGATTTGCATTTTGCTTCCTACAATATCGTAGGGCTTATCCTTAACGGTGTAGCTTCGGAATACATGAAAATCTGGCACATTGTACATGCACCTAACATACACACACACATACACACCAGTGTTACTTGAAGGCACTGCAAGCCAAGGCCTGCACGTTTCCCAGAAAAATAAAAGTCCCTTAGTAAATGATATATATTTTACATAGTAAAATGCATACAAAGCCCCTGATAGTGCACCATTGGTCGTTTATATTAACAAAAATATGACAGAGTACCTCAGAGCCCCCATCAAAATTTCTTGACCTGCAAGTTTACTTTGAGCAATCTAGGCCATTGCCATACACACACTACCTACCAAAATTTGCCGGAGTGGTGGGAGACACTCTCTTCTACGCCTTGGTTCGTAGTACTGGGAGTAAAACTCGATTAAGATTCACTTTTTTAATACATCTAATAGTTAAGACTGAAATTTCTTGTATGTTTGCGTGTGTGTTTCCTTGATACGAGCGTTTTAAAGTAAAATAAAGTATTGGAATAATATTAATCATACCCCTCCCTCGTAAAATTCACTAGAATGCTTTGAGCCTTTACGTTTTGATTCGCAGTGTACTGAGTTTGATGCTCGTTGGAAATTCGCTTTTAATTGCGTGCGTGCGTGCGTGCGTGTGTGCGTTTAAACAATAATGTTTAATAGTTAAAAGATTTTGGCGTAGATAACAACCATATTTTATAACACAAATAGTATAATTAAGCCCTTAAGTCTTAAAGATATCAAACATACAAGTTTCGGAGCGGTTCCCCGTATCCCAATATCAAGAGTAGAGTAGAATAACCACCAGGAGCGGGAGAGGGACATCTTTCAAACACACTATCCCTAGGTTGCCTTTCCTCAATAATTGAAGCACGTGTACACTTACGCTCGTTAAAGTATCGTTTACCTACAAAATACAAAAAATAAGTTACTCAAAAAAAAGCAAGCCGTTCATTTTGAAAGGAAAATTATTAATTGAAATAAAAACAGTATCTGGAATTTTTGTGTGTAATAAATGGATAATAGATGGGTGTTTAATGTGCATTTAATGTCGATTTAAAAGCTTACCATATCTCATGTTTAATTGTTGCAACATGCAACATCAGTCATGTGATGTTTGCTTATATTTAACAAACCGTTAAAAAGGACCCGATGTCTGATCCAAATTAAACACTGATCAGTTTTCAACGACTGTTTTGATTAGAATTTAATGTTGAAATGTGACCCGGGTTAATTTTCAACATTGAAAAGTGACCTATTTGATCATTTTTTCAACTGGGTCAAAATTTATTGTTACACCAACTTCCTAGTAGTTCTGTTCCATTAGATTAATAATTTAGTGACACTGATGCTATGAGCTTACCATCACAAAATTAAAACTGCGTATATGAATAAATTTATAGCTGCTTTAAAATAGTGTAAAGATAGGAAATGCAGATTTTTAATAATACTGCTTGTAAAAATACTTCTTGTTTACTGAATATTTTAGTTATTCTTACTGTACCGATGTATTTTTATTTCAGTAAATATGTGTTTGGAGAGTTTCATAACCTCGATACTGTTTTTGACGCTGGTGGACGTGTAAGTATAAGCCTTACAGCTGTAACTGTGACGTCACAACTGTTGTGGCCAGCCGACTTTTTACAAAGTCCAACTCTAGCCAGTAAGGTAAATCCATTTATTTCTTCATACATTGAACTTGTTGCTTATTATTTCTTAATATAACATACCATTAGAGTATATATGTATAATTAAGAAATTGTAGTGTGTCTTTATTTATTACAATATACTATATACATTATAATTACCGTGTAGTGTTTATTTCCTTAATATAAGTGACAAGTATGATAAAAAAAATGTTGCAAAAATATCAACAAATCATTAAATCCTAATTAACATCTTTATGCAAAGCTTAATTGCATATAAAAGGATATATAACGCTGTATATATAAATAGCTTTTTAGAGGTAATTCCAATATTTATATTTGGGATATGATTATTTAGACTTTGAAAATATATCGATATGGTAGACAAACTGACAATATACGCACATATACATTGTTAGTACACTCTCACAATTCCCACACAGACCCGAGAGTGGTACTTAAAGACAAAGATCAACCTCGTGTAGATATGATTTTGCCTCTCGTGTAGATATAGGTTAAATACCAGACCGGAGCGTACCAAAGACTTTAAATCGCTTGAGATATCAAGTAGATTACAAGCTTGACGTTCAACTTTTATAGAATAATTAAACGATATGTCGGTCTGTTGTCAGTATAATGTTGCTGCATATTGCATGTTTCAATTTGTCCAAAAATAGTTTAAATCGGCGATTAGAATAATAAATACATATATGATATTACCACATTGATTGTTTATCAGGTTGGTATTGGCGGTTCGTTATGGTACACTATGGCCGTCGTGCTCTCTGTCCTCGTGTTTCCTGTGTTGTGTCTACAACTGAAATCACGTGCACCAGGTGCAAAGACGTTTCCACAGGTATTTTGAAAAATATTTGTGTTTTATGGTTCATGTACATATACCTCAGACTAATTGTTTTGTTTCGATGAATTGTGTTTTCTTTTATCTGATAATAGTTATAAATAATATGGCAATCATATATATGTTTATATATTCATTTGACCAAAATAATACAATGAAGTTAATTTAATTATATCATATTGTACCGTTTATTGTCCCGTTGATGTCGTCTCACTAGCAAAAACATGACCTATCGCTATAGCTATTTATTATTATATTTTACCGTTTATACTTCTACGGAATTGCTGTCAGTACGAGTTTATTAGTGTCGGGATTAATGTTTAACCAAAAGAATATTCACTTACAATGCACCAGTTAATTTGTCATGTATCGTGAGCTACAGGTCATGGATTAGTTTATTTAGGACAAACATTGTATAATGATATGCAATCACATCACTCATTAGAACAACACTCCTATGAACAAATCTGCTAATTTCAAATCGAATAGCCAGGGGAAACCAGTGACTGATCAGAAAATGTACCGGGTCACTCAAACTCTCTATACAGTGTGTTGCAATGGTCATACGCTGGGGGGGGGGGGGGGGGTGCCTCTGCTTCGTCAAACACCTTTTTACATATACTATTCAGCTCTACAGTAATATTTATTGTTATTTTGGGATACAACACAACACTATGAATCTACTTGGTGTGTATTATTTTAATGGGAGTCATCTATCAGAACAATATCTAGCCTTCTTCTACGACCACTTTCCATGTTAGTTCTCATACCGACAATTGGATATACATATAGTCCACTGTAACATTTAAGCAATTCCCTTTTTGGTCAAAGTGTATATTTTGTATCTGTCATTAAATATCATCCTTACTGCTCTCTATCTTTTCTGAACCTTTTTAGTCTGGGGCAATCTTTTAGAATTGTAATGGGTTGAAAATTAATGCTGCCCTTTCATAGATTAAATGTTGTTTCTTCTTTCATAAATCTGTGTTGTGTTACTCAATGATATGAGGTTTCAAATTAGGTATCATATAACACTTATGCAACTTCATTACTAGTATTTCAGCACGGTTTGTGCAAAATTTCACTTTGCTGACAGATATACTAAATAAAATCGTCTTGTTTTTCAACTTAATTTACATACAACACTTTAAAACCATTTCTAAAACATAACCATATTTGCTTCAGAGTTTACTCCAGACTAGATTTCCTGATGGCATTCGCAAGGCAATATATCTTACTGGCATCTTCTAAACTTGTTTTGCTGCGCAAGTTATCTGCACATAGTTTATAGATTCATTTAGTCTAAAATAACAGGATGAGAAGATCCATAGTTTGTATACGGTAGTCTCATAACACCAAGAGGTCCACTGTGACGCCAGATGTTATATCAATTCAATTAAGTAAGCTTTTTTATTTTTTGAATTTTTAGTTATTTGCTTGTACAAAGCAATTATTTTAGTTATTTTCCTAAGGTAGTATAGCATGATAGCAAGGCTTACTAGGATAGTTTCCAACACTTTTCAACTCTCTTTACTTGGAAATTGTTTTGTCCATTTTTTACAGATAGCCTATGCAAGGTTCGGGAAGGCTACACACATTCTGTTCTGCGCCATTGCTCTTTTTACCAACTTGGTCATCGTGGCAAACCTTATACTGGCAGGTAAAATATAACTGAATATTTTACGAGCAAAAAAAGGACTAAAATGTCGTATTTATGGATTGAATGAGTGCTTGGATGAATACACAGAAATCAGGGAACTCAATGTACTTTTATAGTAGATTACATGATTATTTTAAGTTCACATATTTAAGTTAACATATTTGCTGAAAGGTCTCTGTGGCATATAAGGTTATTTAAACAGCAACGCCAACATCACGGATTGGATCCTAGCTCGGTTCACAAAATACAAATGTATCTTAAAATTTGAGAAAATATACCTGTTATTTCTGGATGAATGCATCTGCATCTCAGGTTTCCTTTTACCAATAAAACTTGATACCACAGATAAACATATGTGGTCTAAAGACTGGTAATTCCTCGTAAGGAAACATTTAGTTTACCCAAGTACACACTAACAAACACTGCGAAATAGTTTTGACGTTAACTAAGTTTTTATTATATTATTACATCTTCTGCCTTTGCCGCTAATAGTTTTGTAATTAAACACAGATGACTCCAAAAAGCTTACGCATATATCAATTTTACTTTTATATATATCACCCATATTCATGGTATACGTTTAGAACACGAATTAACATTAATAACGGAATCGTTTTGTATATCCTTGCAGGTAAAGCAGTCGTTGAAGTTCTTACCAAAGACGTATCCACCAATTTCACCGTCATGGTTTTAGCCGTACTGTTTGGTTCATACTGTCTCGTTGGTGGACTTGGGACTACTTTTTATATATCATATTTTAATACTGCACTTATTTTCATCGCAACATCTATTTTTATTCTTCAAATCACCTACTTAGCTGAACCAGACGTAGAACGAATAACCTCGTCTGAATCTCTTTATGATGCCATGACTTGTTTAAAGGGTCCAGAAGGGAATTTTCAACAATCATTTCTAACCTTTAAGACGGAATCCGGAATTATTTATGGCGTCGTCACGCTTTTTATGACCGTTGGTATCATATTCTGTGACCAAGCCAACTGGCAAAGTAGAATAGCTGCCAAGCCTAAGGAAGGAATGATTGGATACCTGATTGCAGGGTTTCTGTGGTTTGCCATACCTACGTCCATATCTTTCGTGACTTCCATGACATACAAGAACCTCAGTTTCAGGAATGGAACCAATTTGCTCACAGATGAAGAAATCAACAAAGGTGTGTTATTTAAAATGAAATTTACATATTATTTATATTTAAATCGCAACGTTAATACTTAAAATATTTACTTTATTTATGTTTATTTGTTAAATATTTTTTTCTTATTTTTTGCCTTATACATGTTTATTTTAAAACAGAGGTGTATAGAGAAAAAGTCTACTTCCTCGTAAATGGAAGAAAGTGCGTTCGATCCCTAGCCGGGAAAGAACAAAGACTTGAAAAAGGATACTTAAAGCTTCTTCGCTTGGCGCTCAATATCAACATGATATTTTGGATCTGGTCGGCCCGGTGTCAGTATAATGTAACTATTGGTGTATGTTACCATGTGTTTGCGGCATGATACTAAGTAAACAGTCTCAAGCAGACATCGTCGCGATATAACTGAATAATTGTTGACTGCGACGCCAAACATCCAACGACGACAACAACAACATATCAGAACATAATTATATATTCTATCTGTACACGTAACTTTGTTAATTAACAAACCTATTTTATATACCAGTGATAGTACATGTATTTGTCCCCATCTGTCAATTGCCATAACGTGTATCTTTATGTGGATACTGTTATTGCGGACAACTTAAATATGACCGTTTTATTATTAAAATTGCAGGTTACATCACTCCTTTTGTAATCCAGACGTTGCTAGGAAAAGAAGGTTCATTTTTGCTTCTAACCATGTTAACAATGACCTTGATGTCTACAGGATCCGGAGAGGTGATGTCGGTGTCGTCAATTCTAGTTTACGACATCATAAAGACCTACGTACGACCATTCAGGTGATGCTTGATCTAACAAATTAGCACTTTATATTTCATTACTTAACCTAAATCATAAAGCAATACACAGTTTACTTCTTTGAAAATACAGTAAGCTGATATAAATGGTATAAAATGATATAAAATAAAGAAAGCATCATCTCCATTCAATTGACATTATTATATTGCATTTGTTAGATAAACCACAGTGAAGCGTGTCTGATAATGATCCCATTAAACGCATGTCACGATAAATATATTCACCTATCTAAAGTAGTTTCTCATTCAAGTATAAGGACATTATGTTTACAGACAGAACTTAAAGCCGACAGACTGTCCTCTTTGTGGTAAAACTAAACTGCGGAATGAAAGTGATTGGTGTCTATGCCCTTCGTCTGATGGATGTCCAGGCTGTGCTGACGACATTAAAGCAGGAATGTCAGGAAAACTCGACTATGGCTTTCAATACAAGTGTCTTGTTCACGGAAAGGTGCTTGTATAGTTGTCCAGAAAAAATCTAATTGTCTTGACAATGATATGATATGACATACGATAAAAAGGAATTTGACAACAACTTGTGTTGGTGTCACGAGGTATTGTTTTTTTGGTACAAGCAAAAATTTATAAAGTGGCATTTAAATGCTATTCTAATTGTTATGCAAGCGTCTATTGGGGAGCCGAGGCGGCAAGACCATATGATAAAAATGGTCTACTAAAGTAATTGCTATATGTGATGGGATAAGCACTCATATCATTATTGTCTAGCCTAAAGTTATGTATTATATCATACAGACACAATACATGTTAAATAATTAGAATACATATCTTATAACCTTAAAATATAAACTATCAAGGCATGTCCTTATGTTACCTTGTTTTCTGACCTTAAATTTCATTTATTATTTACATCTTTTAAAGAAACTGTGATTTGTCTGATCAGGTTAAACGTTAATTTATCATTCAATCTATGAAAACAGTAGATAACAAACTACGATACTGACATATTTTAGTACCGACATTATGAGGATGCCCTTCTTCAGTACAAGACGTGGTGTATGATCTGGGTGGTCATTGCCATTGTGCCATATGGTCTTATCATCATCGAGTCCGGCATGGACCTCAACTGGGCCTTCCTCGCTGCACAAGTCTTCATCGCCCCCTTCCAGGTTCCCCTCTTCCTGACGATAACATGGGCCCGTGCAACGTCCAAAGGATTACTATCAGGTATATTATTATGAAGAATTAACTATTAATAAATGATGTTAATAGTCACATTTCTACAAATACTTATTGTATTTGACTTATCCACACGTTTTGTAATGCAATCTACGGACTAATGTCAGTAGATCAAATGAATAGATCAAAGAGCAATTTAAGATCAATCGTTTTATTAAAATCCATTATAATGGCAATTTATATTTACTACATAGTACATTTAAGATCAATTGTTTTATTAAAAGCGATTACATGTATAATGACAATTTATATTTACTACATAGTAAATTTAAGATCAATCGTTTTATTAAAATCCATTTTAATGCTAATTTATATTTACTTCATTGTAAAATTAAGATCGGTCGTTTGATCAAACCAAATTAAAATTGAAATTAATATTTATTAAATAGTGAAATGTTCAGAATGCTGTATCCTCAAAGTTATCAATTTATTACATGAACGTCTGATGATAATTTATGATAATAAACCATTATAAAATTAATATTTTTCGATGAATATCTAATTTCAAGGTGGAATAGTCGGTCTTGTTGCAGCTATTGTCGGAATGCTGTCATACGCATCGACATATGAAGGTGGGCTATCAAAATTCTTCGTCAACACTGCCCAAGACTGGAGCCTCATGACGGGTCTTCTCTCAGGTGTAGTAACCAGCACCGTTCTGTCCGTAATCGTGTCCATATGCACCAAACCTTATCAAATTCCGGTAAATATTGAAAATGACCCAAACCAAAATAGCCAACACAACGAAGACAATGCGGAAATCACATGCACAAAACAACAGGAATACCTTAAAGTGGAATGGCAGAAAACGATGTGCATCGACAATCCATTAAATCCTTACCGTGCCCTGTACCATGAAGAACTTGCCGACACTGATATAAGTGGATATACAGTTCTAACCACACAACACATGGAAACAATATTCAAGGGTACAAAGCGCGTATCCTATACAGCCGCCGCCATTAGCCTCGTTGTGTTCTTGATAATAATTCCGTCGGTTGCGCTAAGTGAGGATGTACTAACTGTGGATCAACTGGACATGTGGATCTCGGTTTGTCAACATTGGTGCTTTGTAGGAGCGGTGTTTGTTGTTATAGTCCCACCCATACAGGAGGGAGTGCAGATCTGGAGACAATATAAATCCAAGACAATCCACAAAAACGAAAATTGTGTATTGGAATTGGAACAATTTTAATAAGAAACATATTTTATGTTTAAATTTTGATACATAAAGCAATTGAAATGTTGTTTAAACATGCACGCACGCACGCACGCACGCACGCACGCACGCACGCACGCACGCACGCACGCACGCACGCACGCACGCACGCACGCACGCACATACATTATTCTATATGATTACAAATTTTAAACAACATTTTTATCAAATATTAAGTATAAGTACATATAGATACCATTAATAGGCAATAACTATTCAATGTTAATACCTTCATGTATCCATGATGATATGTTTAGTTTGTTCTATCAAAGATCGTTCAAAATGTAATATAATAATTAAACCGATGTATCCATACGCATTGTTTTGTTTTGTATCATTGAAATAGTATTTTGTTCACTTCAATTACACCATTTTGCAATTATATTTTCCACTTTTTTATTCATCAAAGCTATGAAAACACTAATATAGGACACGTAGCAGTTACATGTAATTACACCAAAACGCAAAATTAGGTGCAAGTTGACTTCTATGAAAAGAATGCGAAGAACAGACCAGTAAGCACGTGCAGTGATTTTAAGCTTGGTGTTTTTGTGTTTGTATGAAACGATGAAACACATAACTAATGTATACCCTCGAACAGTAAGTTTGTTGTTCAAAAACATGATATATTTGCTAGTTGCAATGAAAACAGTTTACTGTTGACACGAAATAAAATGGAAATGTACGAATTATCACTAATATCTATTTAATTTAAATACAACTGTCTTGCTTATTACAATTATGCTTTTTACATACATACTGAAGCAGATTTTTGTTAATTCATTTTAAGTGTTAACATTTCTGTAAATAATAGCATAGCGCTCGGTGAATGCAGACGGCTCCCTTTGTGTATTACTTAGCATGCATATTGCATTAAGTACTGGTGTAAAATAAAACATATGCCAAATTACCGATATTCAAAACTTTGTTATAAAATGCTTTAAGCGTTATATTATATAGAATGAAAACTTCAAGTGGCTTCAAGTGTTAAGAATTTATTGTTTCGATATGGATTCGGGTATGTTTGGATTTCACAGGAAGACGGTGATATCAGTATGTTTTTTCTAGCATTTAAACAACGACTTATGACTCAGTACTGTAATGGTAGTATTACGGAATCCACCCATTGTGATACTTATAAGTATTTCAAAACCTTATTAAATCTAGAAATATTATCTTCGATTGACATTTCCTTTTTTGCATAAAACATCTCTTGCCCGTTTTAGTCACATTCTCAAAATAGAAACTGGTCGCCACGAAATTATTTAAAGGGAAGACCGAAAGTGCACATATTACTATATCCATGCAAATATAAACATTACAGCAGGCGATTATCGTGCATTATATTTGTGTCCGAGATATGCGGATCTGAGACTACGACTGTAACTGTTTTGGTATTCTTCGAAAAATTTTATCAGCTAATACTAGATGATACATTCAAACTTGGGAAACTAGCTGCATATGACCATTTTGGTACGAAGTACATCACAATTATAATAAAGAGCCTATTGATAAACTTTTTTCCACATAAATTGTACGTCATATTACATTTTATAATATGAAACTACTTAATGTTTGCAAATAATGATATGTTGTTCGGTTTTGAGGCCTTTATATACGAAATAAAAGATTCGTATTGTATTGTATTGTATTTTGAAAATAGTTCGAACAAGAACCAAATTTCACAGAACGTTTTTGGCAGAATATTCATGTTACAGTCACTATAAAAGGGACGCAGACGTGTAGTGAGACGTAACAGTCCGACAATGTTGTGTTTAGGTCTGCCAATTGAGAAAGATCTTTTACGTCTCACACCACTATTACATTGTCTCAAGGGTACATGTACCATAGTAACATTTATGTTAAAAACACAGTGAAAAATATCTGCAGCATGCGGCTGGCTCAAATTATTACCTGATTCAAGAACTGCAATTATAAAGGAAATAAATCATACGTGGAATAGTTGTTTTTTAAATTCAATGGTTTTGTGGCACTATTTTCAGAGTAATAATATATCAACTATTCTCCCACGATGCGGTTCGATCCAACAGTTCTAAACTAACACAGAATTGCCTAGAAATCTGATATCAGCATCAAATACTTAGTGGAGATTTCTAAAATACAAGTATTCACTGTTGATAATAGTGGTATAAGTCCTGAAAAGGACTTTATTTTAATTTAAAGATACAGCATTAACATAGTATGTACTTATACTCAATACAAGTTTAATAAAACCAAATGCATCCCCATATCTCCATTAATTCTGGAATAAACAAAGTTGAAACGACATCTGGTATCAGTCAACATGCTGCTTTTTCCTGTAAAAAAGGAAGGATGAATATTCAAACTGACTAAGTTTTATAACAACTTGACAAATGATATTTGCAAAATTCTGAATCTTTCACAGCAACATTTTCACACGTACATAATGATATGTCGTTTACATGTTAATAATGTCAAATGTTCATATAATTTAGTGAAAATGGAGTCAATATTATCCCGAATAGATCATTTGATTCAAACAATTATTCGAGTATTTTTTTATATTTCCTTGCATACTATATTACTATTTAATCAGCAAAACAGGTGTCTATTTAATAATTCAACATAATTATTGCACACCTATTAATAATATTGCCGTCGCCATATCGTGCACATAGAAACTTTGTTTCAAACCATAATAGATTCTAACCCAATGGAATCACACATACTAAGGAAGGAAATGAAAACAGACGTAAATATGTAGAGAGGCACAATGCTAATTATAACCTGACATATACAATACATATAAAATCGTTATTACACTACAAGCAATAGCATATGTTATCAGGATATGGGTATTATTCACAAACATATATATATATATATATATGCAAATCATTATTACCATTACTAATTAACAAGGTGCTTAACTCTTGTTAGTTTTCTTAAAGCAGTGGGTATGAGTTCTTGACCTCATTGTGGAATAAAATTGATATATTCTGGTTTTATGAATAACTGTGTGAAGACTGCGATTTGTCCGTGATTTGTCTTTCTTTACATACATGTACGTAAACATAAAAAACTGAAATAAATTAAATTCTGTATGGATTGAACTTAAAATAAACTGACTAGATAAAGAAACGCCTCATCGAAAATTGGCGTTATTTTCGTTACATAGTTTAAATTTGGAGGGAAATGTCAGAAATGTACATGTCCTCTGACCGACAAACCAATCAAACCGAAACTCGTACGATTTTATTCAGCTCATTGTTAAATTACTGTACCTGCTCATGATTTCCTCGTGCAGCACGTGCGTGTCAACCATGTGGTTTTATCGAGCGAATTTTAGACAGGTACATGTGTTAGTCGACATACAACCATATTTTCAGAGATTTTCTGACAATTATCCAGTTTCTGATAAAGCCGAGGCTAAAATAGAAGGCCCAAGTTTTGGCCATGCTTGAATGTGGGTGAACGCAACAAGTCGCTTGACGTTTTAACGTCTCTCGCTCGACAATATTGTCCGAGACACGAAAACGTTTGTCAATAGGCCACGTTCAGGTAGACCGCGTGTAACGTCAATACGGCAGGATAATTACATACGCCAACGCCATCTGCGTGACATCTTTCTGACGGCTGAATCCACGTCACGTTTAGTGGTAGGTAACCGTGGACGCCCTGTTAGTCGACATACAGTCAGAAATCGGCTTAGAGAACGGGGAATTAGCTGCCACAGGCCCTACCGCAGTCTAGTTCTTACGCGACGCCACCGTAACCAACGTCTCATTCGGGCCAGCAGCCATTGCGGTCAACGTTGGCAGCGTTGTTTCAACTTGTCGTACGCTGACGGATATATCCGTGTATACAGACGATGTCATGAGCACTACGCTAACAATTACGTTCTGCAGCACAACCGTTATGGTGGAGAAGGAGTTATGGTCTGGGCAGCCATCAACCATAGCTTTAAGTCCCAACTCGTCGTGTGCTAAGGTAATCTCACATCCAGTCAATACATCAACCAGACATTACGTCCTATGGTTGTCCATATGTTCCACCAACGTCAGAACCTGGTCTTCCAGCATGACAACCCTCAAGTTGCACGTGTCACCAGGAACTTTTTACAGACCCGCAGCATTGACGTCTTTCCTTGGCCGGCTTGTTCACCTGACTGCAATCTGATTGAACACGCCTTGGATTACCTTGGACGTCAACTGCAAGCCTGCCATCGTCCAGGAACTGACAGCAGCGCTCCAGCAGGAGTGGGCCAGAATCCTGCTAGTATCTGCTACGTAACTGGTGCGGTCTTGCTGCTGTGATTGCCAGTCGAGGTGGCCACACGCGCTATTGATTGTGTCAGTGAAATTGCTCTGAACAGTATATTGAAATTCAAAACCTGAAGCATAATGCGACTATAATGCTGTCTTATGAACCAATAATTCTCTTAAATGATGAAATTTGCGAATGGAATTGAATTGTTATTTTCTAATTTTTAATCACGGTTAACAAATTATTGTACAATAAGTTTGGATGAGACGTTTCTTTTTCTCGTCAGTGCATGCTCTGCTTAGCAAACGTGTACAAATACATAACAGCTGATATAAAATGGAATACACTAATATCCTAATTTGTACCAGGCACATTGTATGGTACTGACACCGGCCCAACCAGACCTTGACCTATCGTCTAATGCTGAGCGCCAAGGGAGGAAGCTTCCAGAACAATTCTTCAAATATTTGGTACAACCTGATCGAGGATCAAACCCACGACTTTCCGCATGCGAGGCGGACAATCTACAAATAGACCACGGCTGCGGTGCTGCTATATTTAAAATTGTTACAAAGCAATAACGTAAATTGTCATATATTACCATATTATTGATATGAAGGTTGTCTTATCTACTGTAGCTTATATTGAGATTTATCCTCAAATTAGTGAAATTTATAAAGCTGTTAGTGCATAATTGCACATGAATGCATAATTATATAATGCATGCATAATCCCAATAAGTAAGCATACATATTGGAAAACAACACAAATAACTGAAATGCAGAATGAACCTATAACTTTGATACGTGTATGTGGCTTCTTACCCTTTTTAGATAAGTCTTACTCATCTAATATAGACCGAGAGTGAGACATGTACTAGCACACAGGTTGAAACAAAATAAACGTATCACCTATATTAAAAAAGCAGAATAACGAGAGAGAGCATTCAATTGATCCCACCTATACAACCGTAAAGAGACACACAGGAATAATCAATCTAAGTGTATTACACACACCAATTGAGATTATCGTGTTGGAACGAACCGTATCAAAACTGCAACGAGAGAGGTTTCTGTAAATTTGCGTATAACAAACACTTGTTTATTTTTATTTATATGAACACGTTTATGTTTTACAATATAAACAACTGTCACGTGCATGCCACCGTATGTGTAAAAGATTAGTCTGTCGGCAGCACTTTTATTTACACTGTCTATATATAGCGATGTTATTTTTGATAAATAACCCATTGTATAAAGAACATAAAACGACTTTATCTATAGTAGATAAAGCATAATTTAAAATAATGATTTTCTCTATGGTTAATCAACCGTTATATAAAATACATATAACGACTTTATCTTTGGTAATAATGTATTACATAAAATTCGAATAAAGTTACTGTCTATGCATCGTCGGATACTCACGGGTATCGATTTCGATAATCTCTTCCAGCACCCGTGGGAAATTACGCTAGCTCTACGTCGTTTTATTTGAACAGAACAGAATAAAGCTAACGTTAAAAACGTCTTATCAAAACGGCGTTTGCATGAAACTAGCGTTGCGATTGGATAATGTTTCCTTTATGAAATCGGGAAGGAACCTATCAAATGGTAGCAACTTTATGTATGGTAAATAGCCCATTAAATACTACATGTCAATACGTTGCAGGATATATGGAAAAAAAACTCATTGAAAAGTAATTCCCTTCTGTTGATTTATTTACATTTTTTGTTTTTTTATTTTCTTTGTATAGGTAAACACAGAACATTTGATAGCTAGGCTTTATTTATGTATTTTACAAGCTTTTCCGCATCTTCAGTAATGTACATTGTTGGAGACATCTGCTTTATAACCTTATAGTTAAAACATATGGTGTGACAAGAAAAATAATTTGTTTATCAAACGATATCTGGGCAAATATTCCACAGCACTACCTTCAGAGGTATATTTTTTCAATGAGAGCTAGGTGCCTTGCAGTTATCGCTGCAAACGGTGGTCATACACAGTATTAGAATATTGCTACAACGTTAGTACCGACTTTGTGACATTTTGTTATTAGGGTTACACTGTTTAATTAAATGTTATGATTTAACAACTCATCCGTTTTCAATGCAATTTTCTGTGAACATCTGGAATAGAATGTATTAAAAGCAGTATTACTGCTGACAATGGGTGCTAATTTGTTAGCTTTAAATATTAAAAAACCCTAGGTGGCCGGTTAGAAATTTTGTTCAGTGTACATTGTGTATTCTACGTTTTATTCTATAATACGGTTTCTTAAATAAAATTTGTTTTTATAAATATGCCATTATGCTGTATCTAAACACAGCGATATTAGTTTGCGCTATGGAACGGTCGTGAGAGGACGTTTATCTTTTAAAAAAGTAAGTGTCGGAGATGATCAAGACTACCAAAGCTTTGCGTACTGGTCTATTTTAATACACAATTAATCATCATTTTGCGTATGTAAGCATCTTCCGCGGAAATAGATATAGATTAAGTATTTTTCTTTTTGTTTGGTTTGTAGGTGTCGACGGTACTTGTTTTGTTCATTTCATAACATAATTTATATGCCATGACTGGTGGAAATTAATCCATCTCCTTTATGGACTCGTCTTGCTATTTACCGCTAAACTGCCAATTTATCTAATTCTAATTAATGAAGGATGAGTCCATTTTTATATAGGGGTTGGATAACGTTATTCCAATTTTATTCACTTGATAACGGATGATTTGGTCTTAGAGTATTATTCGATATTTTGGTGGTAAAACGTTGAAAAAGACATTTAGTATATAGATTAAAGCCAATATGATATTTGAACGAGTCATTATAACGATGCTTTAACACTGTTGATAAATGCTATTTTCTGTAAACATAAGAGCAAAAGCGTAGCAGCCGCGGCGGAATCACCCCTACCACAATGTTTATGTTAGGTGAGGTGAGCGGGGTCAGCATATACGTTGTCCCAACATATATTTTGATAAAAAAATTAACGGTGTAGCTGCAATATACATAAAACACTATATACACGGCACATAGCGAATCCAATGCTTGGATACTGTTACACCTGTATTTGAATAAATATCAGACAACCATTCATTACCTGGAATACTTTTACAGTGTAAAATATTTTAAATTGATGGCATATCTATACAATGAGATGATAATAAGAGTTTTGTGCAAGTGTTAATGGATTTTCAGTGCATAAGACGTACCCGATTTGAATCCCTAAGGAGTTTGTTTTATCTTAAACACTAACTAGAACAAAGAATACAAAACAAATGTTTTAACTATTACAATTGTACGCCCCTCAACCCACCCACACACAACGGTGTAGCTAAACGTAGGCACTAAGGACTGTAATTTTCCTAGAAAATTAAAGTAATTGATAACATACACCATTGGTCATTTAACATTTTAAAAAATATATAGCAGAGTAACCCATAGCTCCTATCAAAGTTTCAAGGCCTGCATGTTTACTTTTACCAAGCTAGGCCCCTTCCATACACACATCACCTACTCACATGTGCAGTCTTGACTCGGAGAACTGGAAGTGAAACTCAATGAAGGTTCACTTTTTAATAAATCTCTAAATATGGTAAATGTAGTCTCAGTTTCTTGTTTGTATGTGATTCTTTAATAAAAGCGTTTTAAAAATCATTAACTATTGGAGTAAATAATGTATTTTCTGAGAAATTACTAGAATTCGTAGAGACAAATTACCACCACCACCACCACCACCGGGAATGGGACTCACTTCCCACACGCTACCTCCAGGTTGCCTCTCCCCTATAATTGAAGAGCTCTTATGCCCACTAAGGTATCGTTTACCTACAAAATAATTTTAAAATCGCTTTGTTACTCAGAAGCCGTTTCTTTTAAAAGGAAAATTTATATATCATGTCTATATATGGCTCTCTATATATATATTCAATCGTTAATATCTTCATTGTGCCGGCTTGATAAATCGTTTCATCGTATGGTTCATCATTCACAATGATCCGAAATGATACTGGACTAGCCATTGCTAAGGTGTGTTAGGGGTGTGGCATTTTCATTACTCATCATGAATAGATCCAATAAAACTGAGTCTGCTGTTTTCTTTAAGAATATGCATTCTGCGCTTCCAACGGATCATTTTATCTGATCTTATTATTGTTAATACAGATGATGCATACACATATCAACAGTTCTGCTCAAATGCGTGTATTGTTTATGACCTTGACCTTGACAGATAAGTCATTCATTTTACATGATGTGCAGTATTTTACATTTCTTTGGAACTGTTTCACAAGTGTCACCAACTTCGGTACTTATTTGTCTTACTGGAAGTCCTACTCAACCCAAGCGGCAATTTAATAGATAACCTTGACCGTGTCATAATCTCCAAACGTTTCATGTTTATCTCCATTTCTTTGTTCCAAGCGTCAGAAAAGTTTGTCATAGTTTGTTTTATGGGCTGTACACCTCACTCATTTTCCACATTATCTTGAACTCTACAGATAACTAACAAACCAAACAAAATGTTAAACCTTTGCTTTGAGCCCTGTTTCTTTGAAATCGTTTTGCCATGACTCGCCAAGTCTGATCTTTGTTGTAAACTAGATAACATTACTTTGATGTTTCAAACATTGCGGGATGATTCACCTCTAGATAGATTGTGGCCTATAAAATATCAACTATTTTGCATATCTCTGTTTCGGTAAAACTGTTTAAGCCAAAGCAATCAAACTTTGTCAATGATTATGTTTCATCTCAGATAATAATGCAGCATTTTTTGTGATGCTCATGAGTTCTACAACAAATTATTAACATGGCCTTCATATTAATTTGTTTTTATGTTTGCGCCATTACCGGGATGTTTTGTAGAGATCAGCCATTCCCGGCTCATAGTTGTATAATGAGTGGTACTAGCCAAATTCATGTTCGATTATTTGAAATGTACTTGATGCCTACGGTAAATTAATTCTATATATTTTTATGTTTTTGTTTGTCTTTGTTTCTTTGATACTGTTTATCCTCGCTCGGTTCGCCATTGTTGGTCCTTAGCAATGCAATGAGAAGTGCTACGAAAACACTCCCCAGTAATAGGTCTGACATTGACCATTAATCATTTGTTTTACCAACTTTGTGTTCATATTAGTATTACATATCATCAGACATATGTTTGGCAATATTTGACTATCTTTGAATTTGCTTTCACTTCTTACACTTTATGATAAAGCGATATACATTATAGTACGATGGACGTTCAATGTTATTCGTCCCATACATTATGAACCGTGAACATGTAAATCGTGAAATTTCAGTCAGATAGGCGCATTTGTTGTGCATCCGGAGCCCGTGTGGTTCCGGCTAAGAATAGAATCACTGCCGATCTCTGCAGAGGGGTAGGAATCCTCCGAATTGGTGTCATGTTCATTTTATCATTTTTTGTCATGTTCACTATTGTGGTTAAATTATGAACCCCAAACAAATCGTGAGGGTTTAGGATATTTTTATAGTAGTTTTAACCACATACAGTTGTATACGCTGAATCAATTATAGTTGAAAAAAGGACTGTTAAATATGTTCACATACAGAGCTGTATGAGTGTACGTTGCACAAATGAAGTACGTGTATCACAGATTTTCATATGTATGTGGTAATACAAAGAAAAGTTAAGATAAGTACTTTATTTCGAGCCCCATAGAAAATATCGCAGCAAAATATGCCCACATCAGACGTTGTTAAAAAGATTAAAAAGTGCATTTCCGTTAAATGTGATTACTTTAAAAATATGAATCAAATTATACCAAGACATTGTTTGTTGTTTTTATTTTATTACTTATTTAAAATTAACAAACCTTATTGAACACTCCTTGTATAACTGTTACCGTATTTTATAACTGACACGCTTGCCACCAGGTTGTTGTGATTTAACCTGAATGTTAAATGGTTATGCCATATGGATAATAATATGACTTTATTTAATGTCCCGTTACTGTTCAATAAGTTAAATTCGATTAGAGAATACATTTTTGTATGAATAGGAAAACACATCCATTATTGTATTACTGGCAATGATGTCGAATAAAGAATTTGTATAGTTTGATAAAAATACCAATTGAATGTAACCACGAAGTATCAACAAATCCTTAAAAAACTTAACATAGTTATAATATTATTAATCTTATTGAACTTTAATAAGTAGATCAGTATACAGGCCTTCGATTGTGTTTGCTTTTATATATGACTTTGTTGTTATAATCTATGATTTCGTAATTAAACAATTCAAACACTTTGAAATGTCAAGATATCGTAAAAAAGCATAAAAATTCACATTTTTTCATCTGAATTGGTCCGCAATACAAACACCTCGCAGCATCAAGATATCGTACACATCTTATATTGTCCGCAATGCAAATACCTCACCTCGCAGCATCAAGATATCTTGCACATCTTATCTGGTCCGCAATAAAAACACCTCACCTTGCAGCATCAAGATATCGTGCACATCTTATCTGATCCGCAATACAAACACCTCACCTAGCAACAACAAGATATCGTGCACATCTTATCTGATCCGAAATAAAACACCTCACTTAGCAACACAAGATATCGTACACATCGTATCTGGTCCGCAATGCAAACACCTCACAGCATCAAGATATCGTACACATCGTATCTGGTCTGCAATACAAACACCTAGCAACATCGAGATATCGAACACATCTTATTTTGACCGCAATACAAACACCTAGCAAGATATCGTAAAGAAGAATAAAAATTCCCATTTTTTCATTTTAATTGGTCCGCAATACAAACACCTCGCAGCATCAAGATATCGTACACATCTTATCTGGTCCGCAATACAAACATCTCGCAGCATCAAGATATCATACACATTTTATCTGGTCCGCAATACAAACACCTCACATAGCAACAACAATATATCGTACTTATCTTATCTGGTCCGCAATACAAACACCTAACAACGTCAATATATCGTACACATCCTATCTGGACGCAATACAAACACATAGCAACATAAAGATATCATACACATCTTATCTGGACTTCAATACAAACACCGCAAAACATAAAGATAACGTACACATCTTATCTGGACTTCAATACAAACACCGCGCAACACCAAGCTATTGTTCACACCGTAACTGGTCAGCAATACAAGCACCTCGCAACATCAATATATCGTACACATCTTAAATGGACGCAATACAAACACTTCCCAACATCAATATATCGTACACATCCTATTTGGTCCGCAATACAAGCACCTGGCAACATCACTATATCGTACACATATTTACTGGTCTGCAATACAAAATCCTCGCAACATAAAGATATCGTACACATCTTATCTCTACCGAAATACAAAATTTCGCAAACTCAAGATATCGTAATAATCGTATCTGGTCCGCAATACAGACACATAGCAACATCAAGATATCGTTTTTTTTTCTGAATAAATTGCGTATGTTTAGTCAAGCGATTTTCAACTATATTGCCTCGTGTAAAACAGTAAAGTTCTGTGAATATTTATGTGTTCAAACGGCTTGTGACAGTCACACTTGACAGATATCATGTGATTTTGTTTACATGATGACGTCGCTATTTAGTAGCCGATTCAACGACTGGCCAACATGTGGTCAATTGTGTTGTACAGAATAAACCGAATCAGCTATTTTGAAACTACGTCATTCTATTTTTAGATGGAATCTTCTGTATTAGGGGTGTTTGTAGTATGATGGCAGATTTATCTGTTACATTAACTATAAAATAAACAAGATATCACAATCAAGTGTTTGTACTACTGTCTGTTCCGATAGCGTAGTGGTAACGGTTTTAACTGTCAACCCAAGTTCGAGCCGTATTTATGTTGAATATTTTCTCATCTTACAATACTGTGAGGGGTCACAACACTAAATATCATCATAATTTGAGTGCATTTATTGATGTTGATGATGATGATGTTGTGTTTAGTGGTTGATCTTTTAAAATCATATAATTCTTTATAAACGTCTTTATGAAATGGTTGTTGTTGGGTTCAGTCCTTAGGTAGTTATTTAGTAGGTTTATATATATATATATATATACATATATATTGTATATTTATTTTTTTTCTTTCCTCCTCTTTTTAAATTTTCCATTTGCAGTAACAAATATAACAATAGTTTCTTATGTTTTGTATATTAAAGTTATGTTTCTCCATTACAAAGGAGTCATGAAACCGTAATAGAATATAAACCCCTTATTAGTCTTACATGTGATAAAAATATGTTGTAATTCGCCAAATTTTCACTCCACATGTTACAGTTTACGCAAACGATAGCGTCAGATTTTTTCCTATTTTTTAACTCTTATTTTTCTCTATCGCATTTTTCTTCTATCCTTCTCTCTTAACTTTACTTCAGCAATATACACTTTGCAGATGGTTATATTAAGCTGTCCAGTATCAATGGCAATCCCCACGGTTGTAGTTGTATTATTCCCCGATGGGTAATGATCTTATTGCGTGGAGAAGTGCTATTGCTCTGTTCCGCAACTCATACCGGTATTTATACAAATCCTTTAGAGTATTATATTTGTCAACCCCTGTTTTTTCCAAGCATTTATGTAGAAAAGCTTTCTATAACTATTGACAAACACTCATAATCAATATTGATATCTAGAATATGTAAATAGTTACTTTAATGATAACAACGCTGATCATACCGGGTTAACCTTAAAAAGTTTTTTTATTGTTGTGTTAAGTCTGCATAGTGTCTTAATGCATCTATTGCATCACTGTTTCTTTTCCATTCTTCTATTTTTTTAAACTTTATAAGAACTAAATTGAATTGATATTACTGATATTTTTGGACCACCCCCCTATTATTTCAATTGGTATTAACTGAAGGATAATTGTGTACACACTGTGGTTAGTTTCTTTTCATTTTCTATTACTTTAACCCTTAATCATGTGTTATGCCATGTCATGTTTTTTTCAAGTATTTGTTATATTTTAGGGGAAGTGCCGTAACTAATGTTGTGAGAACTTGTGACCCACCCCCATTGCTGAAATTATAAATGCAATAAAATATGATTAAACTAAACTAAACTAAAAACTAAAACTAAAAGCTCATCGATAGTTTTTTATTTATACAATAAACGTGAGTCACACTAGAGTATCATGCCCCAGATACATTGTTTTAAACCCAAAACGTCACATTATACTGACACTGGGCCGACCACACCCAGAACTATCCCGTTAATGTTGATCACCGAGCGAGTTTTGTTTCGAATATTCCGATAGAATAAAACATTTTGAGACAGTTACTATAGAATGAGAACGAGGTTGAAGATTGAAAGTGTCATGATAATATAGAGATTAATTCACAATTTAAATTGCTTAATAATACATTTATAATTGTGAGAATAATATTTTTCTTCTTAACAGGATGAAATTAAAGTCGATCATTCACTGAAACAAAAAATTTTCTTTTTATTTAATGCTCTCAACGTATTTTAACTCATTTATGATGTTTTATTCAATTCAGAGCCTCTTAATTTACTTCGCTTGGTGTCCCTAGATTTAACACAGTTTGTTTTACTACCTGAAGAAAAATAATACCATAATTATTTTCTTTTGATTGTCAATGCAGAATTTTTAAATACTCAAAAAGAAACAAATGCCATAATAAATTTGTCATTTTATATTTATTTGCATTTTTTTAGTACTTGAATAACTAAATGCAATTTAATATCTAACAATAACATCATAGTAATACGGTGTTCTGGTAATAAGTCATAAGTCATTTTCAATCCGCCATTGTGTAAAATTTGTTGGAACAGCTGATTTTATTAAATAATTTGATAAAAACATGACTTTTCACTGGATTTAACGGTAACGTGGTTTGTCAGTTGTGACATATTTCATTTATTGTATCCTCATCTAAATATTCCATTTTTATAGCACTTGCGTCTGGCAGATTTTTTTTACAGATGAAGCAGACGGCAAAAAAGGAGCTAATTTGTCAACAGGGAAATGTAAAGCTTCCACGTTAGGTCTTCACGAGTTGCATGCTTTAGTATCAGAGAAAGGTAAAAGTTCCACGTTAGGTCTCCATGAGTGGCATGAGTTGCATACTTTAGTTTCAGGGAAAAGTAAAGTGTCCACGTTAGGTCTCCATGAGTTGCATGCTATAATATCAGGGAAATGTAAAGCTTCCACGTTAGGTCTTCATGAGTTGCATGCTTTAGTAATAGGGAAATGTAACGTTTCCACGTTAGGTCGCCACAAGCTGCATGCTTCAGTATCAGGGAATGGTAAATTAAATTTTCCGCGTTAGAACTCCGCGAGTTGCATATTTTAGTATCAGGGACAGGTAACTGGCTGCATGTATAAATTTGACAAAGAAAAGATTCAGTTGAGTTGCTTAATACTTGCAGCCAATCAATATCGCATTTTCCAACAAAAGATAAGCGCAGTGTTGGCGAACAACAAAGCGATGCTGATGTTTTGATACAAGCTCAAGATAACTACACCGCTATATTGTTACAGCCTTTTTTTCCAAGCTTTTCCATATGAAATCATGCGCAGTTGTTACTACACCGAAATACTTTAGAAATGCAACACTCATATAAAATACATTCAGTTCTTTATCGATTTTATCAAAATTCATTTAATTTCATAATGTATAATCGGTCTACCTTTTCTTGGAAGTTTCATCAAAATATTTTGCGATTATCACTTTTTTTTATTGATTTTAAACATACAATCACCGATACCTAAATTCTCAAAAAAAGACACAATTTCATTGTCTGTATTAAATCGTTTACTTTATTGGTTTATCTGTATTTTGATATTCAAATTTCTGTTCTATGGTATTTTCTTTCATTTTAGCAATAAAATTATTTAAATCAACGTTCAAATACTCCTCAAGCGTTTGTTTAATAGACAAACGACATATCACAAGCCGAATTTCAAATAATACCCGTTCAATGCATCATTGCATACAGAGACTTTACAAGATACTGATTTTGTGAATTTAGGTAACGGGAATTGGATGTTTCAAATTAATAAAAAGAAGTGATAATCGCAAATTGATTAAACTTTCCTGGAAAAGTAGAAAGATGCTATATTATCAAATACAATACATTTATAAAAATTCGACAAAGAATTCAATGTTTTCTGTTTATAAGAGTGTTGCGTTTCTAATGCCTTCTTTTGGATTATTGAACTAACATGGAAAATATCTGGCGTTGGATCCGCAGTTTGAAAACTTTTTTATTAGAGAATCGGCATGGCACAAAGAAGCTCAATTGAGTTATGTATACATCCTCAACAGTTCAGTATGAATTCAATTGGTTCTTTAGACCAATTTAAAGGCAATAAGATCAACATCTAGATATATATTTATTTGAGGGTCTTTCGTGACCGAGCGTTCTAAGTTGCCGTCTCAAGATCACTTACATCTCTACGCTAAGGTCGTAGGTTCAAATTCCGATCGATTAAAAAATTGTATGTGAAAAAGTTTGCCAGTTACTTGTGGTATGACGATGTTTTACTCAGATAATGGCGTTAAACTCGATTCAATTCTTTATACAATTTGGTCACCATTGCTATAGAAGAATCAGCAACACATCACGGGATCTTAAGGTTAACAGCTAGCATCAATGTGTCTGATCAATACTCCGCACAAAGGAACGATAACGTGGTGAATATAAGTATTGGTATTGCCAGCATGATATTTCTGTACTTGTTTTCACAATTACCAGTAACGCATATTAAATATAGCAAACAACACTTATCCGATATTGACCGTTTAGTCTGTACATACTTTGGACTATATTACATGAAAGCTCTCTCATGGGGTATGTATACATGGTTTGCGTTTGATGTTTTACAATTTTATTTTATATTTTATAAGTTGATTGAACCTTTCTTTTATACAAAAGCCATAGTTGGCCGTTAGATATAATTAAGTCATTAATTATTAAAAGTTAATTTTTGTCACCACTGCATGGTATCTTTGTTAGTAGTTAATTATTATCATACAAGATACATCTGAATCAAATGAGGGCTGTTATATATGTAATTATTTTGTATTATTCATTGAACAGTGAAAGGCCCAAAACTTTCTACCGGGGCAAAAAGCTATGTAGGAGTGGCTAATGTACGACATTTGCTTTTTATCTGTCAGTTATGTGTTCTTAAATTACTAACCATTATTGGGCTGTTGAAATGTGTATAAAACAGATCACTGACAGTTTGTATTTGTTAACTCACCTCACAAGCTCCTCTTCAGAATTTGTTGGCAGTTGGAGTTTTTCCTTTAATGTTTCCTTTCAAACTGCATGTAACATACACGTTTTGATATTCTTTATTGTGTAATGAGTACTAAGCGAGAAATCCTCTAGTGAGATTTTGATCTATTTTTGATATAACATGTACTTGGTCGGGATATTTCCTCCTTCTCTCATATGCAAAGCTATAAACTTCCAATGTTAAATAATAAATGTAAATATTAGAGTATCATTATGTCTTCCATGAAAATCAAAGTTGAAAGCATAGGGTACCTTACACTTTAAAAATATAAAAATAAGGAAGTGCAAGAAAATGTCTTAGCAGACAGGATTGAATGTCTTACATTTCACGTATGAAATCATTTATGATTTAAAATAGCCTGTTAATCCCTTGGATGAAATGCTCTTCTATTCAATACATGGTCATATACAAAAGGGAGGGGTGGTTGAGGGGGGGGGGGGTCGGTTTCTGATACAGACGACACATTTGTTTAGATTATTATACCTTCATAACTAATCAATGTGAAGAAATAAACATATTTATTTCATCTGAACATAGACGCAAATCACAAAATAACAGTTTTTTTGTTGCCTTAAAGTTATTTACTAAAACACACACTTGTGTCACCATCTTTCATCCAATAAACTATTTAAAAATGCGTTTAAGTTTTGTTTTGGGTTTGTCGCATGAAATACTTTACAGTAAATGCATTGTGTACGTATAATATTATTTTAATATGCTGTTGTATAAGTGATGTGTTATAGAATATAATAATATTCAAATAGCATCCGTTTTATTTATTTGAATATTTGAAAGTTTGATTAAGTGGGCTAAACTAGTTACCTCTTCTACACGTATGTAATACACTTTGTATGATACTGTTTATGTATTGACCGCGTTCAAGTTTAATTAGTGTGTCATTTAAATAGTACCTCCACTTTTGAACTTTTATATTCTTCTGTTAAGTTAAATGAAATAATATATTTTTTGTAGAACATTGTGACTAACACCAATATTTAATCTATTATCATGTTGGGAATAAATACTCAATTTCTGAAATGTGTAAGTGACAAAATAAACATGATGATACTTTTAAATTGTCGGTTGGTATCAAACTTACAAGTGTAAGAATTACGAAAATATTGGTTTACAACATTATAACGATTGGTTTGACGCTGACTGTCGATAATCACCAATCAATATTTGTTATTGCATCGCATTTTCCTGAGACAAACTTAACGTGGCCAATGGGCGGAACGATAATCGTTCTCGCGTCAGGTCATTTGTAATCGAAGTGTTTTCTTATTTTTGAGGAGCATCATTAGTTAGGTTAAATTCTAGGTTAAGTTAGGGATTGACGCGTCTTTCGCATATTAATGGTTGCCGAAACAATGAGGAAGTCGTAATATTCTGATCAGCCTCTTTCAAATTTAAACATGAATATGGAAAATAATAAAACTCACTGTTTCCCAAAAAAACCTACACATAATACGAAATGGAGTCGTTAATAAAACCTATTTTTTAGCTTTAATTGTCAATTTTAATTGTTTGAATAAGATAACATCAAAGGAAATACTTGTTAAGCTACCATTGGCTACAGAACAACCAATAATTGTACACGTCACACACACCAATTAATTTTGTTCTGTTCTACATATAGAGATATGCACTTCTGGACCACTGGATACATTACCAATGGTTATATAAGTGCCTTATTCCCATAGATAGTCTTCTGTTGGTCCAATTATGCAGAAAAAACATGGGGTTGACCAGGTTGCTTTTTCACAATTTCGATGGTTTGATGGCACCCCTTCATTTTTGACAATTCTACCTATTTGATGCAGTGTATCACTACGCATCTTTAAACTGTTATAGTATCATCAAACAGTTCCCAATGTCACCAAAACTGTGCAGAAATCATGAAAATGGTCCAATGTTCCCATATGCACAAAGAAATATGACATTTCAACAAAAAAATTGCTCAACCGCTTTACAAAGCTCTAAATTCTTAGGCGTAAAAATCTTGCTACCGTCATGTAAGGGATGTAATTCTTCAGAGAAACCTACATGTCATACCTCAAGAATATGAAAAGGATGTTACTGAAGCAGACGTCAGTCAGACATCGTGGAAATAAGATCTCTATCTGTACCAAACAGCATAATAGAAGTTGATACAACAGAACATAAATATTCGATTCTGGGATACTTTCGAATATTCTAGCGGGATGAACCTTTGATTTGGAACCCGGACGATTATACGCGGACGAACACAGTCAATATACCAGTAAAGGACATCTGGAGTCCCACAGTTGCACTAGTTAAGGTGACATATTTATTTACAATAATAATTTTCCGAAGCATTATTTAAATAATTGTTGTTCAAAATAAATTAGACTTGTGTATTGTAGTTCGAACCGAAAAACATGGGGTCCCGTGGGATTTATTTGATATAGGCATGACAACGGAAAATTCAGAATAAACATGTGAATTACTAAAAAGATCGTCTGGTCACATATCAAAGTAAATGATCACTTATATAATTATTACGTCTTTAAAATGGGATAGCAATTTTGAAATTCTTAATTTCAAACATTGATTTGCCATTAAATATGCAGAAAACAACGACACTCTAAATACGATCCAGTAACCCTTAATGTAAGGATTGACACACCCGACCATAGCTAAAATAGAATCTAAGCTTTGGCCTGTCTAAACTATGTTAACTGAAAGAAACAATGAGTACAAATTAACGATTAAAATTACGTATTTTATAATTGTGCGCCATGTGATGATGCTGTTTTTTTGTTACACAGGTAATGGCATTTTATTTGACAACAATACTATTTATTTTATAGTTGAACGTGTTTTTAAAAGAAATATATGAATCAATTTGAAATTATATGATCACGTACAAGTTTAAAAGCTAATGACTGATATTTAATTATTTAAGTATCATGCGCTAGAGAATGAATATCAACTTGTTTGTACAATTAGCGATTTGACAATACTATTTTTATTCTAACATCATACACAAACTAACACAAAGCGCAGTTCCTTTTCGATATATATTTATTCTACATTATTACATCTGTTGTTTTGTTGACTAGCATTTTATTTTAGCAAAAATATATTTTGCCACCATGTAGTGATAATATTCTTTCATCCCATAAAGGATATCAGAATGACAATTAATTTAAAAGTTTATTATTGCATTTTTTTTTCATGACATTGTACTACCATTACACAAAGTGGTTTGTTTACATGTACGCACAGCTGTTAGATTAGCGTAGAGCTGGAATGGATTGTTGTTGGTTTGTGTTTAGTATCACTTTTAACACTTTATCAGCTATAATGCGATGGTGTTTACTTGTAACAGTATTCTAAGCGCTATCACACTGAATTAGCATGCTGCAGACACATGACATGATATCCTCACCAGACACATTATAATGACACCCGGTCGTCCAGACCTAGAACATTCCTCTAAATACTTAGCACCAAAAGAAGAAACTTCCAATACTATTTTTCAAGACTTTGGTATAAAGCGGTCATGGATCGAAGCAATTACCTTCCGCATGCGAGGTGACCGTTCGATTCCTAGATCATCGCTACGATATATTTACATTGAATTTTGTTATATTTAAATTTATATAACGTTTAATACTTGTTCTCACTTCTTATCTATTCTTGTGTTTGTACCGTATGCATATTATGTTTTCAGTATGATATATATGATTGATTAATGTGTCATATGTTTCTGTAGATTGTGACGAAGCGTTTGTATTGTTGTTTTATATGTATGAAATCATGAGCATGAGGAGTATTGGTCTAAGAAGAAAAAATATCTGAATCTTGATTCGCAGTTTTGAAAACTTTGTTGTTAGAAAATCTCAACTTATTTATATATATTATAGTTCAGCATGACTTACATCGGTTCTTTAGACCAATTTAAAGGTAAATGGATCAACATCTAGATTTACTAATTTGACGGTCCTCTGTGGCCGAATGCTCTAAGGCGCCCTCTCAAGATCAGTTACTCCTCACCGACAGGGTCGTAGGTTCAAATCCCGCTCGATTCTTTATGTGAGAGAGTTTGCCAGTAACTTGCGGAAGAACGGTGGCTTTACTAAGATTCATTCTGAAGTCTTCCCCCACCAATAACACTAGATATGTCATATATAACCTGAAATATGTTGAAAATGGCCTTTAACTCCATTCATTGTTTTTATTCAATTTGGTCACATTTGCCATAGCAGAATCATAAACACACCACGGGATCGTAACGTTAGCAACTTGCACTGAATACTGAATATTGAATACAGCAATATGGTGTTTCTGAAGAGTGCGTCTAAAAACAACAAGTATCCAATATTGACAGTTTAGTCTGTACATAGTTTGGACTATATTAAAGAAAGCTTTGTTATGGGTTTAGTATATCGCATTGGGCAGTCGTGGTTAATGTTCGGTGTTTTATTATTTTATTTTATTTTTTTTAAAATGATTAAACCTTTCTTTAAATTTATACAAAATCCATAGTTGAATGTTGTTAGATATCATTAATTCATTAATTATTCATAGCCAATATTTGTCTTCTCAACAGGGTGTCATTGCTACTAGTTTATTCATGCAAAATATACTTTAATAAAGAGTGTTACATATGTAAATTAAAATTTGTGTTATTCATCAAACAGTGAAAGGCTCAAAACTTTCTGCCGGGGCAAAAAGTTATGTAGGAGTGGCTAATGTACAACATCTATTTTCTTTATCAGTCTAAAAATACACTACTACCCGGCCATTGAAATGTGTATAAACACTGATCAGTATACAAGCTCCTCTCCAGCATATAACAATTTGGCAGTTGGAGTTTATCTTTTTCTTTTAAGCTGCATATAACACACACTCTTTGGTATTTCTTTATTGTGCCAATCAAATGTTTACAATTTTACAATACGAATAGTAGTATGCAAAAGTATCACAAAACCAATGCAGAAAAAAAGTCTCATTTGAATCATGTATAGAATTATATAAATCCTGAACAAAAACGATCTTTTGATATCGCGGTTGGGGCTTTAAAGCACTATAGCTGATACTCTCGCACTTCATCCACTTTAAATCTCCTACTGCCTTATAACAATAAATTGTCTTTCTATGACCTTCTTATACGACACATGGAACTACATTGTACTGGTTGGTTGATGGCGGCCACATGTACCTATTGTAACTATAATCAGGAATATACATGTATAGCTTTAATTGTGTGTACGTCATAAATGAGTATAACGTCATAACGCGAGCATTTTATTTCGGCCCTAGGGTGAGATAGAAATGTCTTACCCCGATAAAATGCAGATATCCTTATCCGGTGTGCAAGAAACCTAAATCTCGATTCGCTATTTGATATCAAGACATGCTAACGGACATCCCGCCAAAATAAAAATAGTTCTTTATGTACGGCATTCAGAATATGATATTGTCATTTATTGCCAATATAAGGATAGTTATATGCTATTATAAATACATGCATGTTATTAGACTTACATTAACACTCGAATGATGTAATGTACAAAAGCATTATAAACTGACTAATTTTAGCAGCAACCAACGTTTGTTCTTAACAGATACCTAATTACATTTATTGAATATATTTAATTGTGTGTCATGAATGCGTAATAATTAGTGCGTATTCAAGAGTGAAATACGATATGTATCCTAAGTACATAGCGTCCTATTTAACCGTAGCGAGATAATTTTCGCAAGATTTATAGGTGTATTCTAAAATATGTCAGAAAGCATGCAGTAATTACCACAATTCTTACACTCTTACATTGTTATGCCGGGTTCAAACATCCGATAGTATTTGACATTGTACGAGAACAAAAAGGTTGACGTACCAGAGCGAAATGTTTGTTATTAATGTTTTTAAGCTCCTTTATACAACATCCAGTTATATATTGCCAACTCAATTATTTTTCTGCCAACATAGAGCAAACAAATTCGAAAAAAATACCCTTTAAGTAATGAGAACCAAGCGAACAATCCATATTGAGATTTTTAATTATTTTTGGTATAACATGTACCTGGTCGTGGTATTTTCTCTATTCTGTCTTATAGAATTCCATTATATCAAATAATGAATGTTAAATTAGTCTATACATTACGTCTTCCATAGAAATCAAAGTTAAAAGCATAATGCACCTACCAATTAACAATATAAAAATTAGCACGTGCAAGAACATTTCTTAGCAGATTTGATTGAGTGACTTACATGTAACATAATGAAATAAAAATAGCCTGCTAATTCCTTGTCTTAAAATGTTATGTTGGCTGTGCCATCCGAATAATACGTCCTCTTTTGAACCTTTATGTTCTTATTTTCAAGTAAAATGAAATAATATATATGTATATATAACCTTGCTACTATCATCTATATGTTAATACCTAATACCATATTGGCAATATATCCTCAATTTCTGAAATGTATACGTGACAAAATTAACTTGATGATACTTTTAAATTGTCGGTTTTTATCGAACTCACTAGTAATAAAAGTTTATTGTAAGAATTTCGAAAACCTAAGTTTACGACAGTATAACAATTGACGATGACTGTCACTAATCCAATCAGCGATCAATATGGGTTACCGCTGTGCCGTTTTCACCAAACAAGATTACAATGTAGAGTTAACACTACATTATAAACATTAGCAGGCGTTCACGCGTCATGTCAATTATTTCTTAATCGTTTTCTATATTTCGAGAAACATGTATATTTAGATTGAATGAAAGATTGACGCGTCTTTGCGGATATTATTGGTAGCCGAAACACTGAGACAGTCGGAGCATTCTGAACAGCCCTTTTTTAAATTTAAACACGAATATGCAAAACGATAAAGTCAGTGTTGCCCGCAATAATCGACACATTATACAAAATGAAGTCGTTAATAAAACCCATTATTTTAGCTTTAATTATCAATTTCAATTGTTGTCAGGTATTTAGTGTTAAGCCACCAAAGGTAGAAGCTCCTGAACCACCAATGGTATTAGAGTCCATAGCTTATGACTACGAAGAGGATGTTACTGAAGCAGATCTGGATTTGATGAAAAATCTTTATATCGTGCTCCTAGAAACATATGATACGCGCATTCGACCGAGAATAGACCAGTCAGACGTCGTAGAAATAAGATCACTATTTGTACCAAACAGCATAATAGAATTTGATACAACGGAACAGAAATATTCGATTCTGGGATACTTTCGAATCTTCTGGCGGGATGAACTTTTGATCTGGAACTCGGAGGATTTTACTGGCACGAACACAGTCAAGATACCAGTAAAGGACATTTGGACTCCAACAGTTACACTTGTTAAGGTGACACATTGTTATGCACAAGTATTATTTAAATATATGTTGCTCACAATAATATAGACTTGCGTATTGTAGTTCAAACCAAAATCATGGGATCCCTGGGATTTATGTCAACGGAAAGTTCAGGATATACATGTAAATTACTAAAATGGCGTCTCGTCGCCCATTCAAGTAAATTTCCCTTTATCTAAGATGTCTTTTACGGGAGATAGCAATTTTGAAATTCTTAATTTCAATCACTGTTTATCGTAACGAACATTTATTTGTCTAAATAAGCATACTCTATTGACAATGTAAATACAATACATTGATACTAAATGTAAACATTGACACACCCGACCATAGAAAAAATGAAAACTGAGCTTTGGTCAGTCTAAATTATGTTAACTGCAAGAAACAGTACGCAAAAATTAACGATTAAAATTACGTTTGTTATATTTGCGCGCTTGCGATGATGCTGATGTTTGTTACACAGGTCATGATATTTTATTTGACAACCATACGTTTTATATAGTTGAACGTGTATTTAAAAAAGAAACATATGAATCAATTCGAATTGTTAGGTTTACAACTATAAAAAATAATGAATAATATTTCATTATTTAAGTATCTTGAGAATGTGTACCAACTTGTTTATACAATTAGTGATTTGAAAAATACTGTTTGTTTATAAAAGTTATCAGACCTTTGAAGTGTTAGTTTACGTAGAAGCAGATTAACCAATAAATACCTTTTGTTTTTTCTCGGATTTCGACAGAAAAGCTTTCGATAATATTGATAAAGATTTTATTGTTAAACATATCAAACAGTGTACACTTGAATAATCCTTTATAGAACAGAGCATTCTTTTATTTTGGTTTAATCATTACAAAGATTTTCCGAATAAATAACGTATTCAAATACAGAAGGCACATGCAAAAGTACATACCAAGATTAACATTTTAAAAAATATTGTAGACGTGATGAGAATGAATAGCATGGCTGGTTGACTTGTTATTCCGATATGATTAAATAACTAATCAAATAGTGTTTTGATTGTGTCTTTGATAATATTTATGCACGTATAGTTTCCTTGTTGTTACTTTTCAGTAATGCCAACATGATTGATTAGAAAAGGACAATCAAAGTATGACTATGGTATCATTACTAATATAATCACTAATCTTATTTAATTAGTTATTTGCATTAAGCAACTGTTCTCGAATTTTAAAAGCTTTGAAACAATATAATGCAAGTTTGTTTAAAACATACTTTTTATTTGACTGCAAAAGTTAAATGAATTTAAACATATTGGATGCATGGATATATTATTTTGGAATATATTGATTACTATGATCAATATAATCAGGATCGAGTAAAATAAGATGATATTTGTCTTCTACATCGTTATTGTTACTAAGTACACATTTCCATTCATTTCTAACTATGTTTCTGTCACATTTGGTTTCTATGCACAAACTATATGATGACAACCTCGTTTTAGATATAATGTTTTTATGTTTTTTTTTGTTCAATTTTATTAAGTAGTCTGATATTTGGTAGGTATGTTTAATATTTCTGTTCAAAACCAACGAAGTGTGTATTAAAAGCATTTCTTGACAATGGTTTAAGTGAATATCTCTTAACGTATTTCGTAACAATAGCATGAACAAGTTTGCAATATCAAAATCCGGCTACATCCATATTTTCGCAAAGCCACTATGGCATAATTAATTGCGTAGTTTAGCAGACCAATTTTAGGCATTCTGGTGGTTTGTCTCAACTTTTGTCTCTATACATTATTAAGGTTACAATACAATTTCGGATTCATTTAGTTGTGCAAATTGAGTCAGTATTTTATTATTCATATAAACCTTTCAATATACCGTGAAAATTTATCCGTTTCTGAGTATAATGAACGCAAGCCTTTTTACACGTACCAGATAGCACTCGCGTTTTAACATACATGATCCTCCACTTGATAACCTCTATCAAGCAACCACTTATCTTAAGCAGCCAGAATCGCTATTTCATATTTTGATGCTTTCAGAACAAATTAACATGTATTAAGCAAACACCTGTCATAAAAGGCCACTTTCATTCATTCCCATGAATGGCTGCTTAAGAAAAAATTGATTCTACCTAGATAATTAAAACTATTAACTATTTCTATTTCTTACCCAGAATACGTCCATTTATAACCTTTACTTCACATCCCGCCCTTTAAAAATACATCCATCTTAGTTATTATATGTCGTAACTGTTAGATTCCATTTGTTGCAATATTTTTCTAGATTGTCAAGTGAGGCTTGTAATCTCATTTTTGTATCTGAACACAATACAACATCCTTAGCAAACATCAAAAGATAAATCAAAAGATAAACAGATAGCAATATCAAATAAGGAATAAAAATATCGATGAGATTATCTCCTCTTTCAATAGCCCTACTTTGCAATCATAAAAAGTCTGACAGAGTATTCAAGTGTTTAACACATAATTTAATGTCTTTATACCGGACCTGAGTAGATTTTACAATTTGCCATCTATACCAAGTTTGATTAGTTGAAACCAAAGCCCGTTTCGGTACATTGGGTCAAAGGCTTTTTTTAAAATCTGGAAAAGAGTTAAACATAAAATTGCATCTATTGTACTATAATTTGCGTTAAATTAGAATTGCACATCAGTTAATATGTCGTTGTATGACAATTCTTTAAGCCCGTTCATTGATTATAACAGTAATTTATTCAGTTCGCTCATGCTCCATATTTCATTCAATGGGATAATGATCACTTTTGACCAAATTTTCGGAAAGTTATTTGTATTGAAATAATAATTAGATAATTGCTCCAATACTTCGCTGTCAGGTCAATGCTCTCTTTAAAGTACTCATTAAGCATATTGTCCAGTGATATTGATTCATTCGTGCCAAGACTTTTCTCCGCAGAAATTATTTCTTTTCTACTAAATAAATTGGGTTATCTAATTTAGAAAAAAATAAAAGGATTTATTAAACCATCGAACATATCTAAACATTCTCTTCATTCGTTGTCTGGATTTATAATGACATGCGACGATAAGTTTTGAAAGTTATCAAAGAATTTGCCCAGTTGTCATCACTGCGACTCTGTTTTCACGTGTTTAAAAGATGTTCCAGAATAATTTTGGCCGCTTCCGTCTCTTTTTGTTCATTTTACATATATGTCCTAGGTTCCGATTGCACGCATAGTTATAATTTCTGCAAAAATATTTGTAATTATCTTTCATTTGTTACACCAACTGCGTGTTATCATCCATTTTGTTTATATTATACAATGAAATAGATTCCTTATATATTGATTGGCGAGTTTTACATTCAGCATTAAACCACTTAGTTTTGTTTTAATTTGACAAAAATAATTACACAAAGAATGCTTGAACCATTTATTTGCATTTTTGCCGATGAAGTCAGTGAGGTTCGATAAAAGTTAATATGTACTACAATATTTACTTATTCCATGTAATAGCGATTGTTTAATATACTTAAACTGAGAAATATCATTTATAAAATCATTTAAAAAATCGGGTTTTCACTTGTAATAAATGTATTTTTCTTGTATCACGTGATTCATATTGAGGCATTACATCGAATGAAAGGATGATTAGGGCGTTATTCAAGAATTCATTAAAATTCTTAACAAAAAAAATCTGAAAATGTGTCCAAGTTATTGTGGGCCGTTAACAGGGAGTCAACTAGGCTCTGTCCGTTATGTGTTACGTAGGAATTTTTACCTAAACCTTCATCCCGATGTGACCTTCTATTAACAATACGTAAATTCGTTGATTTGCATAGATCAATTAAATATTCACCTTAACGGTATGATACAAAGTCTGAGGTCGTACGAGGTATTGTATTGTCTTGCTCGAGAAAATCAAATTTTCAATTGTCTGTCATTATCTATGTAATCGGGTTTTAAACTACTCTACTATTCATATCCCTTACAATCAATATTTTCCCTTCATATTGAAAGAAATAAACATCTTGTTCATTTTTTGTAAAAATGTCCATTTCATACATGTTATGAGCAGGATAAGTTTCTGATGGTATGTATGTTACTGCCAAACAAATATCTTCATCAATATTAAAAATATCTATCAAAGGAAGCCAAACTTAACAATCATATTCATTTACTGTAAGGCTAATGCATTTTCTCACCAAATCGTTCATATAAATAATGACGCATGTACCATCGTTTTGCCCTTCGGTGCTGAAATCGTCTAAATTAATGAATAGGTTTACTCTTCCCTTTGAGGTCGATATCTGTAGTTTTGTTAGTTCATGTCTCGCTAAAACATATAACTTCATAAGCACTAATCCAATTCTTCACAAAATCCTCGATTGATCTTAGTCAATAGTCAAAACGTCAATATTCCACACTTAACACTTATTCTCACATATGTATAAGTTGTCGTCCCTGAACGACTGATTGTCTATATATAGTTTTTCGATCCTGATATACGCGTCTTTCCCTTTCTGTCTTAAACTCTTTAAGGTAATGCTCGCTAATACCATATTGACCACCTTTAGGTTTTTAGGCGACCCTTTTACGTGTTCTTTATCTGCTGACGAAGAGAATTAAGCCAAAATGGAACGGGACTCAACCGGATTGAATGCTCCTCTTCTGTGAGCATGCTGTCATTTCATTTCTGCAGCAGCATTATTGACTTTTACAATGAACATGTCCCTCATGCTCCTGCATTCAATGCCCAAGATTTCCGTTATTACTCAGTTTCCTAGACTTCTTTATCTTTTTCAAAAGATTGCATTTCTTTTACCATAGCTTCAATTTATATTTGTTTTTTGCTCACTATTGAGTTACCAAAATGACGCAGTAAGTTCCAGATTGGTAATTCTGTTTACTTATTTCACAATACGTTAATATATTTTGCCAATGCTCTCCGTTATATTGCTTTTGTCCGACTGAACTTTGTCTTATTGGGACAACTTATTGCCCATTGAACATAGCCTTTGCATTTATGCTGCTAAAAATATCATTGTTTAGCAGTGCTGATTGCAAAACAGGTGAATCAAATTTCCTGCTCATGAAAGGCGAATTGCACGGATGTATTTGTGTTGTCATGTAATATGACTTTCCCGGTATTATTCTTTTGATCCATGTTCGGCTGTTTGAGATGTATTTTGCAGTGTTTGAGGTATATTAGCGCCATTCTGATCTTGTTTTCCTCTTTTGAACATTCTGGAGATTTTCAGGAAATACTTTGGATTGTGTCCTTTTATTTCTCATCGGAATAGTGTTTCAACACATATATTAAACTAATTCAGTCCATTTTACTCCGAAAATACCTATTATTTCCAGTATAGTTATGTGTTTTCTCCAACGGTAAACAACATGTCCTGAGTTCAAAGTAGTTATTGCACAAATGAATACGCATATGAATAGAAATATTTTATAAACATGTAGATAAAATGCATTATGTGATATTTATTGACATAACAGTTTCACTGTACAGTATCAAAGCCTTTCTCGCGTCAACAACACAAACATAGGTTGACAGTTTATTATTTAATTTTCTGTTATTTATCACTGTGTTTAACGTGTAGATGTGCTCCAGTTAAGATCGAGATCTATAATTGTCGGCAGATATATTAAATTCCTCACTCCATTTTTAAAACCGTTCGTTTAAGATTTCGGCATATACATTGCACGGGATTAAACATAGGCTTATAATTTATACCTCTATAGCTTAATGGTCACATGAATCAGCTTCTGAAAGTGGTTTAATTAGGCCACGATCTCACTTTTCGGAAAAGCGTAGCGGTAACGAAACAGTACATATAGAAAAACGGTTACATAAACTTCAAGTGTTATCGTCCAAACCTCGTTCATTAACATAACATGAGTCACAAGCGACTAAGACAAGGATCATGAGATCACCGTACCAACATATACGACCTCAGGCGGATTACCATCTTCATTAATCCCCGCTTTATTAAATAACGTCCCAGATTTTTTAGTTGATTTATTCCCGCTTTATTCAATACCGTCCCCGATGCTTGAGTTGAGATCACCACAAAAATACAGACGACTTCCACTTTGATATGCGTGCACTCGTCTAACAGCGTTCAATATACTAGTAATTGAATCGCTAGTGGGGAAATGTTGAACACAAATATAATATCCATGGAGTCCGATGTATAGCTTCCTAATCCACAAAACATTTTTAATAAATCTACAATATATCTTCATTAGTATCGTCGAAAACGGCATCTTGGTATGAATATAATAATTTATTATATATATCCACTCCAAAAAACGGAGCATTGTTACGCTTTCATATGAAGCACTGTTGGTCAGTGGCTACATGAATTACTGAACAATGGGATGATAAGTGATAACTGTGTTTATCGCCCAATGAGATGTTCATTGACAACAAAGGGTAACGGTCAAAGAAACAATGATTACCAACCGCTGGGACGAACAGTGGCAACATTGGGTCATGATCAGAGCAACAAGAATAGCCACACCAGGGACGGACAGCGGCAACAGTGTGTTATGGTCAGAGCAACAAGAATAACCGCACCTGGGACGGTCAGTGACAACATGTTACAATTAGAGCTACAAGGTTTACCTCCCCTCTAGGACGGACAGTGACCAAAACGGGTTATGAACAGGGCAACAATAATTTCCCACTGAGACGGAAAGTGACAACACTGGATAACGATCAGAGCAACAAGAATAACTGCACATGGAATGGTCAGTGACAACAATGGGTTGCGATCATAGCTACAAGGATAGGCTCCCCTGGGACGGACAGTGGCAAGAATGTGTTACGATCAGAGCAGCAATTATTACACCACTCTGGGACGGTCAGTGCCAACACTATGTAACGATCAGAGTAACAAGAAGTACAGACCCTAAACCGCTCAAGTACCCCATAATTGCACTCCGTTTGCGCTCAGTTTGCACTCCGTTAGCGCTCCGTTTGCGCTTAGTTCGCGCTCCGTTCGCGCTCCGTTTGCGTGCACTCGATTAAACGCGGTTAATTTAATGCACTCACAAACGCAAGTATTCGCTCACGAGCGCTTTATAGCTGAGTGCTGTATTTAAAACTCCTCTTAGCGTTCGCTTCGTTCAGCGTTCACTCAACGTTCAGTTCGCTCAGTTCGGTTTCCGGCCCATAACCAATCGCAACATCTCAACTCTTTAAACTGATTCTATATTGACTTTTTAATTTAATCTGTTCCAATGGAGCAATTAAATGTATCCATGGGATTTAGTCAAGGTAAATTAATTCATAATCCGATTGTTTGTCTACAGATTATGTCACCCGCTGGGCGAAAGGTTGAACAAGTATCGATAGTAGGCATGTTTAACGGAAGTGTCTATGTTTTGATATGTGATCAGTGGTCTGGGTGATCAAAGAATATCACACGTTATACCGGCTTCTGTTATCCAGACCGACATTTGTTTGCGTCAGTATCTTCTTTGATATACCGTAAGCCGTTTGTTACAGGAAAGCAATAAAGTTGGTCCACAAAATTTACATATACATCATCAACATAAATTAAATAAATTGTTATTTATAATTAAATTTAATTAATAATTCCATACTGTTGATACCTCGTTGGCCTTATGATAATCCATATCTGCTCAGTGTAAGCAGTGACTTAAAAACATGTGGATATATCACTGGTTTTGTTAATGTTCAAACTAAAATAAGCTTTATAATCAATAAAATGCACTGCATAGGTAATGAAAAATTTATTATAATCTGTGCGATGCAATTCGACATTATAATCAATGATTTTTGAAAAATAATATTATTGTAGTGTTTTTTCTCGATTTGGGTACAAATGTGGCTTCACTAAACTTAAAAAATGATATTCTGATATTTTAAGTTTTTATAATTATTTTCGTTATCATTATGTATATAAATATACTTGCAATAAACTTTTTTCAGTGGGTTTCTCAAATTATTCTTTTACTGATAGTATGCTGTATGTTAATATATTATTTAAAATGACAAACTATATTAAACTTGTTTGAAACTACACCCACTGTGCTATACCACTAATTATATGACACGCAGCAATACACCCGTGGTGTTAATTACGTTATGTCACATGCCAGTGAGAGCCGTGTCAATTAAGTTATATGCTAAAATGGTGACTTATCGGTCTATTGACCACGGAAGATATGTGTGATTTCATTTTGATTGTAATTCGTGCCAGATGGATGAATTTTAATTGAGCCAACATTATGTGATTGAAAAGAAGAGATAAGAAAGAAAAACTGCCAGCCGACTAACAACAAATAAAAAAATAATTTAAGATATTGGTTATTCGAAGTTTCAGAACGCTTTAGTATGTAAATATCATGATGTTAATATCATTAAATTAACGAACCGAAAACTGTCAGGGCTGTCATTTTACCACAGCTGCCATAGCGATTTCGTATAAAAAACAGATCAGAATTGTTAATTTACAAAATAAAACAATCCTACAATTTTAAAACTAATAAAAATTAAAGACATGTCTCTAAATAATTCCTTGTAAAAATGTAGTATTTTATTTGTATTATTTTTTACTTTCATTATTTGTTTTATTTTTTTTTTAAATATTATTATCATTGGCGCTATTATTATAATATACATATTGACTTATTGATTTGTTTACAGCTTTTATATTGGATACGTGCGTATGTGCATCTGGTCAGTCGTTCACAATTAAAATAACAATTTAATTACTATAATGAAGGCAGAGTTGCACGGCAATCATAAAAACAGATACCCATGGTGAGAACCACATGTGTGTCAATAAATAGTAAATTGGTGATTTCGGTCCATTGATCACAAAGAACCCTGCCGGTGTGTAATTTTCATTTTGATTATAATTTGTGCCAGATGAATGCATCTTTATTTAACCCGCGGCATGTGATTGGATAAGAAATATATAGTCAAAATCAATACTAAAATATGCAGATTTTTTATAATTTTATTATTATCATCATTATTATTAATATCTATTATATATTTTATTATTATTTATTACTATTATTATTAATATTATTGTTATTATTGCTATATTACTTTATTATTATATTATTATATTATCATATTATTATTATCTGAGTATTTTTTCTTCTTTATTATTATTATTATTATTGTTGTCATTTCTTACTTGTTGCCCCTTTCACAACTTTTATAGTGGCTTAATTGTTACGTGCTTACGTGCACGTGATCAGGCGTATCGATTTGTAGGAAAGCGGGTATACAATATATTTACTATTTTATAGGCAGTGAATACATGTTCTTTTTTGTTTATTTAAACCTTCCTCATGATCAAAAGCTGTTGTTTAGTCAATATAAAATCACAACCTCAAAAAGGTCACCTAGAAATTTACGTTTGCTAGTTTTTATTTCCTATGTCTAATGTGTTATTTCGGTCTGTCGTGTTAATTTGGCATACATACATTTATTTTACATTAATTTAATTAGCTTGATTGTCAAGTAAGCTCGGAGCTTATGCATATCGTTCTCCAGTGCATTCCCTTATTAGATCTGGTACTGAATTGTGTTTCGAGAGGTCGGGTAAAGCCTGGGTCAAACTCGCGACCTCTGCCGTCTGAAGCAGCACCATATCCGCTGTACTACTGACCCACTTTATATTTTAGAATACAATTAATTTATTATTATTATTTTAATGAGATGTGCAGGAGTATAATGTTTCAACTTTAATTGCAATATAACAGTTTACGTAGATTTGTTTACAACTAAGCACAAACTCAGTGTAACTATGTTTGGGGAAAATATAAAACTAAAGTCCAAATTAAATTGAAAATTGGTAATTTTTATTTTGCCGAAATACCAAAACAAATAGAATCATAATCATATAATTTTACGCATATCTATGTTTTGTTTGATTCACGCATGCTTTTAAATTTTTGTATTTGGAGCAGTATACGCTTAAATCGAAATAAAGTACATGTTTTGTATGTTCTATAACTAATTTATATCGAAATAACACGGCAAATTACATTTTTTCGAATTGTTATTTACACAATATATAATTATTTATATTTTTGTTGCGCAAACCAAATCATGCTTAAACATGCAAATAAATTAGCCTTGAAACCGTAGATAACCATTGATGTGTCGTCTATTGTATAATAGGTATTTTAAACATTATTGTATTGATCAGCTAAATATTGATGTTTATGTTATAATTGATAAATTGATGACTAAAATAAGTTTTATCATGCGTTTTACAGTAAAACATTTAAATTAACTACATGGTTTATATTTATGTGAAAGAAAATTTATTTTTTATCTCGATTTTAAGTATCGACTTCACGATCAAATAATAAAAAAGAGTATATCCGAATGAACGAGTGCACTCAGTAGCGCACGAATAGTTCTGTTATCAGTTATCTTACTGTGTCTAGCGTATACAGCGCTTCTGAGTGCACTCAGCGTATCTGAGTGCATTCAGCGTGTCTGAGTGCAATCGATCTATTTCATGCGTTCAGGAGTGCGTTTATTATTCAAAATCCAGCGTTTGTTTACGGTCCATGTCCGCTCCGTCAGCGCTCAATCTGCGCTCTGTTCGCACTTCGTCTGCGCTACGCTCGCGCTCCGCTTACGCTCTGAGTGCACTCCGTTTGCGTGCAATTGGGGTACTTGAGCGGTTTAGGGTCTGTACCACTGGAATGATCAGTGACAATATGGATTACGTTCTATGGGATTTACGAACAGAACAACAAGGACTAACACCCACTGGGATGGTCAATGGCAGAAATGGGTAACGGTCAGTGGCAACAGGGTTATCGTCCCCTGGAATGTTCAGTGACTACAATGGGTTACGGTCTGTGGCAACAGAGATTTACGGTCAAACCAACAAGGACTACCACCTGCTGGGACAGTCAGTGGCAACAATAGATTACGGTCAGTGGCAACAGGGTGAACGTCTCCGGGAACTGTGGGTGACAACAGTTGGTTATGGTCTGAGGCAACAAGGATTACATCCGCATGGGACATTCAATGACAATGATCCCCTGTCACGGCAGTGATAACAATGGTTTGCGGTCTGTAGCAACATGGTTACCATCGTTTGTCAGGGCAATGATAACAATGGTTTACGGTCAGTAGCAACATGGTTACCATCCCCTGTCACGGCGGTGATAACAATGGTTTACGGTCAGTAGCAACATGGTTACCATCCTCTGTCACGGCAGTGATAACAACGGTTTACGGTCAGTAGCAACATGGTTACCATCTCCTGTCACGGCAGTGATAACAATGGTTTACGGTCAGTAGCAACATGGTTACCATCCTCTGTCACGGCAGTAATAACAATGGTTTACGGTCTGTAGCAACATGGTTACCATCGTCTGTCACGGCAGTGATAACAATGGTTTACGGTCAGTAGCAACATGGTTACCATCCTCTGTCACGGCAGTGATAACCATGGTTTACGGTCAGTTGCAACATGGGTACCATCCCCTGTCACGGCAGTGATAACAATAGTTTACGGTCAGTAGCAACATGGTTACCATCCCCTGTCACGGCAGTGATAACAATGGTTTACGGTCAGTTGCAACATGGTTACCATCCTCTGTCACGGCAGTGATAACAATGGTTTACGGTCAGTAGCAACGTGGTTACCATCCTCTGTCACGGCAGTGATAACAATGGTTTACGGTCAGTTGCAACATGGTTACCATCCTCTGTCAGGGCAGTGATAACAATAGTTTACGGTCAGTAGCAACATGGTTACCATCCTCTGTCACGGCAGTGATAACAATGGTTTACGGTCAGTAGCAACATGGTTACCATCCCCTGTCACGGCAGTGATAAAAATGGTTTGCGGTCAGTAGCAACATGGTTACCATCCTCTGTCACGGCAGTGATAACAATGGTTTACGGTCTGTAGCAACATGGTTACAATCCTCTGTCACGGCAGCGATAACAATGGTTTGCGGTCTGTAGCAACATGGTTACCATCCCCTGTCACGGCAGTGATAACAATGGTTTACGGTCAGTAGCAACATGGTTACCATCCTCTGTCACGGCAGTGATAACCATGGTTTACGGTCAGTTGCAACATGGTTACCATCGTCTGTCATGGCAGTGATAACAATGGTTTACGGTCAGTAGCAACATGGTTACCATCGTCTGTCACGGCAGTGATAACAATGGTTTACGGTCAGTTGCAACATGGTTACCATCCTCTGTCACGGCAGTGATAACAATGGTTTATGGTCAGTAGCAACGTGGTTACCATCCTCTGTCACGGCAGTGATAACAATGGTTTACGGTCAGTTGCAACATGGTTACCATCCCCTGTCACGGCAGTGATAACAATGGTTTACGGTCAGTAGCAACATGTTTACCATCCTCTGTCACGGCAGTGATAACAATGGTTTACGGTCAGTTGCAACATGGTTACCATCGTCTGTCACGGCAGTGATAACAATGGTTTACGGTCAGTAGCAACATGGTTACCATCCCCTGTCATGGCAGTGATAACAATGGTTTGCGGTCTGTAGCAACATGGTTACCATCCTCTGTCACGGCAGTGATAACAATGGTTGACGGTCAGTAGCAACATGGTTACCATCCTCTGTCACGTTAGTGATAACAATGGTTTACGGTAAGTAGCAACATGGTTACCACCCACTGTCACGGCAGTGATAACAATGGTTTACCATCAGTAGCATCATGGTTACCATCCCCTGTCACGGCAGTGATAACAATGGTTTACGTTCAGTAGCAACATGGTTACCATCCTCTGTCACGGCAGTGATAACAATGGTTTACGGTCAGTAGTAACATGGTTACCATCCCCTGTCACGGCAGTGATAACAATGGTTTACGGTCAGTAGCAACATGGTTACCATCCCCTGTCACGGCAGTGATAACAATGGTTTACGGTCTGTAGCAACATGGTTACCATCCCCTGTCACGGCAGTGATAACAATGGTTTACGGTCAGTAGCAACATGGTTATCATCCCCTGTCACGGCAGTGATAACAATGGTTTACGGTCAGTAGCAACATGGTTACCATCTCCTGTCACGGCAGTGATAAAAATGGTTTACGGTCAGTAGCAACATGGTTACCATCGTCTGTCACGGCAGTGATAACAATGGTTTACGGTAAGTAGCAACATGGTTACAATCCCCTGTCACGGCAATGATAACAATGGTTTACGGTCAGTTGCAACATGGTTACAATCCTCTGTCACGGCAGTGATAACAATGGTTTACGGTCAGTAGCAACATGGTTACCATCCCCTGTCACGGCAGTGATAACAATGGTTTACGGTCAGTAGCAACATGGTTACCATCCTCTGTCACGGCAGTGATAACAATGGTTTACGGTCAGTAGCAAGATGGTTACCATTGTTTGTCACGGCAGTGACAACAATGGTTTACGGTCAGTAGCAACATGGTTACCATCGTCTGTCACGGCAATGATAACAATGGTTTACGGTCAGTAGCAACATGGTTACCATCCTCTGTCACGGCAGTGATAACGATGGTTTACGGTCAGTAGCAACATAGTAACCATCCTCTGTCACGGCAGTGATAACAATGGTTTACGGTCAGAAGCAACATGGTTACCATCCCCTGTCACGGCAGTGATAACAATGGTTTACGGGTCAGTTGCAACATAGTTACCACCCACTGTGACGGCAGTGACAACATTGGTTTACGGTCAGTAGCAAGACGGTTACCATCCCATGTCACAGTAGTGACAACAATGATTTAAGGTCAGTTGCAACATGGTTACCACCCACTGTGACGGCAGTGACACTATTGGTTTACGGTCAGTAGCAAGACGGTTACCATCCCATGTCACAGTAGTGACAACATTACGCTCAGTAGCAACATGGTTACCATCGTCTGTTAAGGCAGTGACAACAGTGGTTTACGGTCATTAGCAAGATGTTTACCATCCCCCGCGACGGCAGTGACAACAGTGGTTTACGCTCAGTGGCAAGATTGTTACCATCCCCTGTTACGACATTGACAACAGTGGTGTACGGTCAGTAGCAACATGGTTACTATCCCCTGTCTCGGTAGAGACAACAATGGTTTACTGTCAGTAGCAAGATTGTTAACATCCCCTATCACGGTATTGACAAACGTAGTTTACGACCAGTGGCAAGATGGTTACCACCCACTTTGACGGCAGTGACAACAGCGGTGTACGGTCAGTAGCAATATGGTTTCCATCCCCGTCACGGCAGTGACAACAGTGGTTTACGGTTAGTAGCAAGATTGTTACCATCCCCTGTCACGACATTGACAACAGTGGTTTACGGTCAGTGGCTAACTGGTAACTATCCCCTGTGACGGCAGTGACAACAGTTGTTTACGGTCAGTAGCAAGATTGTTACATTCCACTTTCACGGCATTGACAAAAGTGGTTTGCGTTCAGTGGCAATATGGTTACCATCCCCCTGTCACGGCATTGAGATCAGAGGTGTACGGTCATTGGCAACATGGTTACCATCCCTTGTCACGGCAGTGACAACCGTGGTTTATGGTCAGTAGTGAGATGGTTACTATCCCCTGTGACGGCAGTGACATGGTGGTTTACAGTCAGTAGCAACATGGTTACCATTCCCAGTGACGGCAGTGACAACAGTGGTGTACGGTCAGTTGCAACATGGTTACCGTCCCTTGTCACGGCAGTGACAACCGTGGTTTACGGTCTGTAGTGAGATGGTTACCATCCCCTGTCACGGTATTGACAACAGTGGTGTTAGGTCAGTGGCAATTTGGTTACCATTCCCTGTCAAGGCAGTTACAACAGTGGTTTATAGTCTGTGGCAACAAAGTTAACATTCACTGACATGGCATTGATAACCGTGGTTTACGGTCAGTGGCAAGATGGTAAATATCCCCTGTCAAAGCAGTCGCAGAAGTGGTTTTTCGGTCCATGGCAAAATGGTTACCACCCTCTGTCAGGGCAGTGACAACAGTAGTTTACTGTCAGTGGCAAGATGGTTATCACCCGCTGTTACGGCAGTGACAATAGTGGTGAACGGTGAGTGGCAACATGGTTACCATCCCCTGTCATAACAGTGACAACAGTGGTTAACGGTGAGTGGCAACATGGTTACATGTACCACCCCCTGTCACGGCAGTGACATAAGTGGTTAACTGTCAGTAGCAAGATTGTAGCCATCCCCTGTCGCGGCAGTGACAACAGTGGTTTACGGTTAGTGGCAACCCATGGAACATTCAGTGACAAAAGTAGGTTAAAGTCAGTGCAACAGGAATTACCGGCCCCCGTGGACGGTCTGTTTCAAAAATGTGTTAAGGACAGTGGCAACAGTGAGTTAGTGGAAGTGGTTTGTAATGGGGACAACGTTGATAACCAACCGATGGAATTGCCAGTGACAAAAAGGTGTTAATGTACCCTGGCAACTGTGTCGATGGTCTTCTGGAATGGCCATTGGAAACAGGTGATAGCATCTTCTAGAACTGTCAGTGATAAGTATAATTTAACATTGAAATGGATTTTTTGTACTCATTCTTTCCTTACAGGCTTTCGATGGTAACGGTATAATTGGCAGCAGCACTGACGTTGCGAAGATATCCTCCGATGGCGATGTGCAGTGGGTCCCGGAGGGTATTTATAGGTAAACAGGATGTTCTATATTTGTATATCATCAATCGGTAATACATGTATTACGTTTAACACCTTGATTACACAGACCAAATCTATTTGATCCAGAGAAAAAAATTAATAGAAATACCAGCTAACAACAGCAATACTTCTTTTTTACGTATATAATCTTGCTTAAACGTCAGTTATATTTTCACCACTTTGCTTAATTAAGTAACATCAATACTTGTTATTAGATTTGCAATAAAAAGTTTGATTTTATTTTTTTAACATAATTATGCTTGATTTCAAACAAACATAAACAATGTACTTATTTATATGCTATCTGATTTTAAGTTTTTATGAAACGTTTTTGATCACTGTCCGCTGATCACATAACACATTGTATAATTATAGACTATTTAAAAATACTTCCTTAAATAATTTATAACATGGCCTAACATATTTAATAACATGGCCTAACATTAGAAAGTATTCGATCAAATTTGCTTTGATTTTGAAATTAAAATTCGTTCTTAACAATAAAAACAGGGAGTAAAATTTCATTTGGTTTTCATTATATGTTTCAGCGTTGTTTGTGAAGTGGACATCCAGTACTATCCATTTGACGAACAAACCTGCGTCTTCACATATTTTGTCTCTGACGAAACATTGGATACGATCTCTCTTAGCCATGATACCGATGTGAACCTTAAGGAATTTATAGAGAACTCAGCCTGGGAACTCGTTAGAGTCACAAAACAGAGACGTACTGAATGGAACAACCATTTCATAGATATTAGTTTCGTGTTACAAAGGCGATCGAGTTTCACAATCTTTACCCTGTTGACTCCTCTCCTCATGTTAGCCTTCCTCAATATTGGCGTTTTCCTGGTACCAATTGACTCTGGCGAAAAGGGATCATTTGCTGTCACAATTTTCCTGTCCTATGGCATATTTGTGACGATCATCAGCGGTACCCTTCCTCACAATTCCCTCCAGGTCTCCTATTTCGTTGTGTTTATTATTGCTCTTCTTACTCTCAGCGTCATGTCTGTGTTTTATGTTGTCGTCCAGTCAAAACTTGTTCTTCTATTTGCAAACAAAGAATGCAACGCCAAGTTTTTATGCATAAGAAAGCCGACCGACTTGAAAAATTCACTAACAAAAGTTAATGATACCAAGTTTACATGGGGAATGTTCTTTGATAAACTTGATAGTTGGCTCTTCATTATCTTCTTTATAGCAATTGTAGCATCTACCAGCATATTCATGGGTCTGATGATGCGCAAATTAAATCAATCTTCATTTAAAGATCTGGCAGATGTTGTTGATAACTGACAGTGTGCAGATAACATCTTAGACCAATTTTAGCATGGTTTCAAACGAAGTTCTTAGATTTTATTATTTTGATTTCGAAAATTTGTTTTAATTAAACATTTTCATCAACTTAACTTTTCTATCTATATAAATATGAATACTTTGAATTGCAAAATCAAAGTCGGTATTAAAGCTTTAATGCAGAAAGAAGTATTGGGGCACTTAAATCAACTAACATCCATATTCATATATGGGTATGTTGCTCTGCACTAACCAATACATGGTACTTTGAAATGTTATATTGAGAAACTTAAGTCATAGAAAAGAACAGAACATATATAATTAACTGTTATTAACACAAACAATACAATGCATACACAATGCAAGCAATAGGAGAGTGAACATAAATATGTTACATGAATATAATTAAAAATAAATCATAAAGTTACAATGCACATTTACAAATTAGTTGTTTGATTTTTCAGTAATAAATATATACGCGATAATTCATTGAGAGTACATATAATCATAAAATGAAACTCATCTTCAATATCATTAAGGTAATACACAGTTCATTGTTCAGTTCAATCTTGGTTTCAATATTTAATTGATGCGAAGATTACATTATTTATTTAGAGTTTCTTATTTGTAAGATGTTATTTTACGACATGCATAGAAAACAAGCTTCGATGCTATGTACCTAGTATTCGACATATGCTCACCATTGAGCATAAATTGTATTGCACGCTCCAGTATAAAAATCACAGGCATGCAGGATACACCAACTCGATCTTAATATCACAATTCCAGCTACGAAAATAGCTTTTACAGTAATAGGAAACAAACGCTGATTGCAATCATAGAACTAATTAAAATGAAGAGTTCCATTAAAGATACACACGCGCTCATAAACGTGTTGTTACCGGGAAAGATGGCACACCCGTTGAATAAAAGGCATACCATCAAAACTACATACGAGGAGGCAGGTAATATCAGTGTGCAACAAATGATTGTAACAGCATATGAACACGCCACCGACATAACTTTATTTCAAATAATACCGATGAATTCAAAGTCTTACTTCAGTATCACATCCAGGAAAACCAAGCAAACCTGTGACAACGGAACGCTTATTCATGAAATATCAGCTGTAGGCATAAAAAAGAACAGTTATACCCAACGTTTATACAATACACAATATACTATATGGGCTGTCCGGTTGTGATACCATTGGAAGTTAGCATGGCATCTGAAAAGGAAAGATGTTAACAGTTCAAGACTTGGGTATTCATTAAAGTTGGTTGGTGAAGTTAATTGTAAAAGATATACTAATTTGACAATGATCAAACGTTGCCAACTTTTCTAAAACAAGTGTATGTTAACTACTTAATCACGTACATCAGAAACTTTTGTTTATATGCATTGAATTCTTACACAACAATCCCTAACACCCAATCGCGTATCGAAGACAGTTTCAACAAATGTACCATTAGCTCCTGCAGATCCCGAGTGTCATTTTTCAAAATTTTGATGTCGTTGTTATCAATCAACCAAAATACCCATGCAATTTTTTATGGTTGTCCAGGAAATGTGTTATAAATGTGTGAAAAAACATTAGAGAATGACGAAATAGCTAGAATATTTAGAAATAAATTTTAAAATTTAAAACCAACGAAATTGTCAACCATTATGTACTTTGAAAAATCAATGGATAATGTTAACATATATACAATCATTGAGTTATCTACGTACAGAACACCATAATAGTAACATGTTTTTCTTTTTTACTCAATCACATTTCAAATAAAACTTTCACTGATAATTGTTTTGCTCTTGACTTATTTGAACAACCGAGGCCCAGTAAGCTCAGTCGATAGTACGTCTGACTATAAATTTATTCGTTATGAATTCTAATCCCTACCAGTATACAGTTTTCGTGATGATTGGTATTGACATTGCGTCCCATTTTCATTCATCTCTCACCGCCATGAAGTGGGAAACTATCAGTTACCTGTCGAGATGGGTCTGCTCCAGCCTTGGTTAACCTTCAAGAGTTCTAGAAAAGAGTGGTTGGGTAACCTATTGTTTGTTAGCCTCGATATATGACATAACGTATTCAAACAAATCAAACTTATCTGGACAGATGGACAGTTATTAGAATTATACGATTCCTGTATCCGACTACGATAATACCAGTCATACTTCCCGTAAATACGATCTATTCTTGTACAAAACAACATCATAACATTTGATACAAAGGAACAGATATTTTCGATTCTACGATTCTTACACATCTTCTGACGGGATCAACTATTGATCTGGAACCCGGATGCTTATACGGTGACGAACCTAGACAAATCACCGGAAAAGTAATTTTGGACTCCTACATTTACACTTCTTAAGCTGACAGATTGTATAACAAGTAGTAAATCCTGTTTAAAATAATAGTTATATAGTTATTGTACTTACACAATAATGTATACTTTGTCGAGCTTTGACTGAAATGACAGGTCGATACTTCATAAATAGAATAATTTTAACACACTTGTATTTCAGACGAGTGTCATGCATTTTGCAACAGATATATACAACATGTTTCATCTATTGATATAACTAAACACAACCTTGTCGTAGCGTTACTACTCACCACACAGTTGCGCCCCTTTTTAGTGACGATCCCAATACCCTTGAGCAAAAATCAAGTCCTGTGTAATTCGGTTCTGGTTCGATTAATATTGACTGTGATTTCTTGCTTAAGATTACTAGAACATAAACTGGAATAGCCTATACTGCAACAAGGCATCAATGGTTTTAAATAAATGAAATTGTATTTGATTTAGACAGATTGGTGTATTTTTCAGCTTTTGTGGACCTCTTTTCTCGAAAACAAAAAATAAGAGTGTCACTGCACTGTGTTTGAAAGAAATACAAGCTAGTCCCCGGTTTTAGCGAAATCTTATGAGCAGATACATTCTGGTTATGAAATAAAACTACTTTAAAAAACAATTATGTGTGTAATTTACTGTGAATATTCTAACGCTTAATCTATTCAGAAGATGGAACATATTCAACTGTGTACTTGGACCTGAAATACTGTCCGTCGATACGTTTTCCGCTTTAAATTACGTCGATTTCAGATGGTGGACATTTAGACTGCATTTCTTTTTTAATTAAGCTTAAGTTTGTGAATTCTACTAATGTAACAGATACCCCATCTTATCTAGGTCGGTTCTAATGCGTATGTTCAACTACAGTTCTGCTTATAATAACACACAACATTTTAATCATTATAACGATTTATTCAATGAATTTACCTTGTATTTATGTAATAAGCATGTCATAACAAAGAGTTTAAGATATTTGTACTTTTCCATTCTATAAAGACAAATATTTCCTACAGATGTTATTCATTATGGATATCATTGCATCAAGCAAAGATGTCATATTTTGTACAAAATATTTATTGTTGGAGGCGATACATTGATTATGTACGTTACAGTGTGTGCCTAACTTATAAGAAGAGAATCGTGTATCAGCGGTCGAATTAGCTCAGTCGGTAGAGCATTCGCAATGTAAGAGAAAGGTACCGGGTTCGGTTCCAAATTTCCCTTCTTGTTATATGTATCGATTCAACCAAATACATCAACACCGATCTTACGTTTATTGTACTTGTTTGCTGACCTTATTTTTTTAGTTTGCTCCTTTCTGTTTTTTGTTGTAGTTAACAGTTGTTGTTTATTGTAGTTAACTTTATTCGTATTTTCATAGTTTTGATGTATAAAACAACGGGGCAATATAATTTAAAAATGGTCTAATTGAAGTAAACAAAATACTCTTTGCACGGATAAGAAACTAAAAATAAAAAGTGTATACTAGATACATCGATTTGATATTTATATTCCCTTTAGAACAAAGCAATGTTTATTACATTATCAACAATCTGACAATGAATAAACTCCATATATCGTCTTTGGTACAGGAGAATAATAACATTAAATAGTAATTACATATTTATGGCATCTATAAATACTCTTATATTTAATAAGTTATTGAAAATATGTAATTTGGCAATAAAACTTTTTCATATAGAATTACGCAAACATTTAACAAACATACCAAATATATAATTTTTTAAACTTAATTGCTTTATATACTTAGTCTAATATTTAACTTTATAAATCTATATATATACAATATATATCTTATTAAAGATGGTCAAATTCCAATATGCAATTCTCGTTTTCCTTGATTTTCTTGTTGTTTTGATACTGTCTCCAGATCTGCACCCCCTCCTGAATGGGTGGGACCAGAACAACGAATACCGTACCAACCAAGCACCATTGTTGACAAACCGAGATCCACGTGCTCAGTTGTTCCACCGTGAGCACATCTTGCTTCAGTGCCACAAACGGAACTATTATTATGAACACAACGAGGCTAATGGCGGCGGCTATATAGGACACGCGCTTTGTATCCTTGAATATTTTCTCCATATGTTGTATGGTTAGATCTGTATATCCGCTTATATCAGTGTCGGCAAGTTCTTCATGATACAGGGCACGATACGGATTTAACGGATTATCGATGCACATTGTTTTCTGCCATTCTGCATTGACGTATCTCTTTGGATTCGTGAATGTGTGTTCCTCACTATCCTTATTATGTTTACTATTTTGGTTTGGACCATTTCAAATAATGACCAAAATGTGCTCTTTCTGATAAGTTTTGGTGCATATGGACACGATGAAGGACAGAACGGTCTGGTTACAACACCTGAGAGAATACCCGTCTTGAGACTCCAGTCTTGGGCAGTGTCGACGAAGAACGTCGATAGTCTTCCTTCGTACGATAGCGTTCCGACTATAGCTGCAACAAGACCGACTATTCCACCTTGAAATTAGAGAAACATAGCAAAACATTACTTTTATGATGGATTAAGATATTATCATTAATTATTATCAGACTTTTTTTTAATTAATTGATAAAATGGAGTCTGCAGTATTCTTACCATTTTACTATGTAGTATATATAATTTTTCATTATAAGAATTGATCTTAAATTGCTATTGAATCCATTAATCTATCAAAACCATTAGACGTTATAGAAATGTGATTATCAACACTCTCCAATCAGGAATACATTATTCCTAATAATATACCTGATAATAATCCTTTAGACGTTGCACGGGCCCAGGCTATTGTAAGAAAGAGGGTAACCTGGAAGGGTGCGATGAAAACTTGTGCAACGAGGAAGTTGAGGATAATATGGCACAATGGCAATGACCACCCAGATCATACACCAAGCCTTGTACTGAAGCAGGGCATCCTCACAGCGTCGGTACTGAAATAGGTAATTATAACATTTTGTTGCATCGGAATGATAGATTAATGTTTAACCTATTAGATAAGCAAAGTTTGTATTTATGATGTAAAATACTGTTTAAATTGTATTATATTTATCTAAAACATCTATTATTTCTGTATAATACACATACACAGATATAAACATTGCAATTGTAAATAATTTCTGTCCTATGATATTGCCGTGTCGGATTCCCTAATTGACGCTAACATAACAATAAGAACAGCATTTAAATACAACTTTATTAACTTTGCCAGTACAAAACCACCACATCCAACAAAGCCTCATGACAACAACACAAAATGTTGTCGAATTTCGTTTCATCGTTTTGTCATATAAGACAATTTAGATAAAAGTTCTATTAAAACTAATACAATTTCATTTTCAGGATGAATACCTTTTCGTGTATCAAACACTTGTTCTGAAAACCATTGTCGAGTTTTCCTGACAATCCTGCTTTAGTGTCGTCTGCACAGTCCAGACATCCATCAGACGACGGGCACTGGCACCTATCTTTGCATTCGTTTCACAAAGCGCTGGCAATTTAGTTTTACCACAAAGAGAACAGTCTATCGGCTGCAATTTCTGTCTGTTAACGTCATTTCATTATGATTGAATGAGAAATTGTTTTTTTTAGATAGGTGAATATATTGATCATGACATCGTTTAATGGAATAGTTATCAAACACGCTTCAATGTGGTTTATTTAACAAATGCAATATATTAATGTTAATTAAATCGAGATGATGGTTTTTAAATTTTATATCATTTTATACCATTTGTATCAGTTTAATGCTTTTTTACAGAGCAAATTGTGTATTGATTTACTAATCATGTTTAGTACTGAACTGTGACGAATTAATTTGGTAGATCAAGCACCACCTGGATGGTGGAACGTAGGTCTTTATGATGACGTAAACATGAATTGACGACACCGACATCACCTCTCTGGACCCTGTAGACATCAACGTCATTGTTAGCATGGTTAGAAGCAAAAACGATTTTTTTTGTCTGGATTACAAAGGGAGTGATGTAACCTGCAATGTGAAACAATAAAACGGTCATATTTAAGTTGTCCGCAATAAAAGTATCCACATAGAGATACACGTTATGGCAATTGACAGATGTGGACAAATACATGTACTACAACTGGTATATAAAATATATTTGTTTATTAACAAAGTTATACGTACATATATAATATCAAATGTTCTTATATGTTGCCGTTGTTGTTGTTGGGTGTTAAGAGTCGCTTTCAACAAATTTTCAGTAACATGTTGTGAATCGTGACGGTGTCTACTCCAAAAGTGTTCTGAACGCTGCCACACTGAAGTATCATGCCGCAAACACATGATATGATATCCCACCAAGTCACAATATACTGACACATAAACAATACAGATAATTATAGAGGTATTTCATTGCATAATGTTTTAAGCAAATTATATTGTGCAGTATTGGTAGCTAGACTAAATTTATTTGCATAAATGTACCAAAATATTTCTGAAAGCCAAAGTGGGTTTAAAGTTGGATATTCTACTGTTGACAATGCTTTTGTTTTAAGATCCATTATTGAACGTTACTTAAATCGGAAAAGAAGTAAACTATATGTAGCATTTCTCGATTTTCAGAAATGTTTTGATACTATCGATAGATCTTTATTGTGGCAAACTTTAAAAATTGCTGGAATAAAAGGTAGACTGTTTCATGCACTCCAAAGTATGTATAGATCTGTTAAAGCATGTGTAAGATTGAGAAGCACTAGAAGTGAATATATGAACTGTACAATAGGTCTGAAACAAGGGTGCCTGGCAAGTCCAATATTATTGTCATTTTTTATTGATGAGCTTGAACGTATAATGAACAATACATGTAGCAATATTCAAGGTATTCAATTTCACGCAGACATTACTCAGATATATTTGTTAATGTTTGCAGATGATCTAGCTCGCCTTGCAGACATTGTTGTTGGATAACAAAGGCAGTGAAATGTGTTGTTTGAATTTTGTGATACAAATAAGCTGAAAGTAAATGAATCAAAAACAAGTTGTAGTGTTCAAAAATGGCGGTATTTTGTCAAGGCATGAGACATGGACTTATAATAATGTAAAACTTGACATAGTAAATAGTTTTTGTTATGTTAGTCTTACCTTTACAAGACACTTATCATTAGCAAACACTGTTAATGATCTTTGTATTAAAAGTAAACGTATTCTTATCTCAATCGTATGCTCCTTATATGATTCTGGACAACTGCCCAAAACCGTATTTTTCAAAATATTTGATACTAAGATCTGTCCACAGTTGTTATACGGGGCCGAAGTGTGGGGTTTAGAAACGTTTATCGAATAAGAAAGGGTCCAATATTACGCTTGTAAGCGGTTCATGTGTGTTAAACAAAAACATGTAATGCTGTTGCTTTGGGACTCTGTTTTAGATTCCCACTTTTTATTGAAACATACAAACGCTGTATAAAGTATTGGTTTAAAATACTAAAATGCCAAAAAAAAAGATTTGTTAAAAAGTGTTATTTGATGATGGTAAATGATGAAAGAAACGGTAATAAGAATTGGATATCCATGCTTAAACATGTTCTACAAAGTAACGGTTTTGGTAATGTATGGGAAAATCAAGATGTTGGTCATGAGATGTATTTTATAAAAAAACATTTACAAGTAGATTAAAAGATCAATATATACAAGACTGGAATGAAACTGTTACTTCTAGCTCGAAACTCAGTACTTATTATATAAAGTTTAAACAATGTTTTGCATATGAAAAGTATCTCGGTGTGCTAAATATCAGAAAATTTCGTCATATCTATGCAAGCTTCAGATCGAGTTCTCATGACCTGGATATTGAAAGGGGTTGTTACAGAAATATAGAAAGGGATCGAAGGTTATGCACATTGTGTGATGAAAATGTTGTAGAAGATGAGTTTCACTTTTTACTGTGTTGTAATATATATACAGATTTAAGAGAAGCATATTTGCCAGATAAATATTTTAATAATCCAACTGAACATAAGTTTACCATTTTAATGGCAACACACAATGATAGTTTGATAAAATCTGTAGCAACTTATCTCCATTATGCCTTTAAGAGACGAAAAGAAGTTATATGCGTTACTAGTTAAAATATACAATTATTCCTTCAAAAATACGAAAAGAAGTTCTATGTGTTACTAGTTAAGCTATACATTAATGTATATGTACTACGCTATTATATTTCTGTTTTATGCATGTATAAATGTGTATAAATGATGTAATACTTCGTGTAATCTTGAAAACTCACGAACTGTTTTGTTAACATTTATTTGTATAAAAAACATGTTGCATGGGCTAGTGGCCTTAAAGCAAATAAACTATTTGTCATTGTCATCGTCATTGTCATTGACACCAAACAAAACAGACGTAGAACTAGTATCTCAATGCTGAGCGCCAAGCCAGTAAGTTTCTGGTACAATGTGATAAGTCTTTGGTATGACCAGGCCGGGACTCGAACCCACGACATTCCGCAAACGAAATGGACACTCTGTCCCTAGAAGTGGTGTAGAATATATACATGTAAAGCATTAACAAAAAAGATTTACAACAACGAGAAATAAAATGAAAATAAAGAAAATATTTTGAATAATTTATGTTGCGATTTTTCATTTATATTAACATACCTTTGTTGATTTCTTCATCAGTTTACAAATTATTTCCATTCCTGAAACTGGGGTTCTTGTATGTCATGAACGACACGAAATATATTGACGTAGGTATGGCAAACCACAGAAACCCTGCAATCAGGTATCCAATCATTCCTCCTTTAGCTTGGCGGCTATTCTACTGTGCCAGTTGGCTTGATCACAGAATATGATAGCAATGGTCATAAAAAGCGTGGCGATGCCATATATGATTTCTGACTCCGTCCTTAAGGTTAAAAATGATTGCTGGAAATTCCCCTCAGGGCCCCTTAAACAAGACATGGCATCATTAAGATATTCGAATGAGGTTTCTCGTTTTACGTCCTGTTCACCTAAAGAGGTGATTTTAAGAATAAAAAGAGATGTTGAGATAAAAATGAGTGCTGTATTGAAATACGATATGTAGAAGGTAGTTCCAAGTCCGCCAACAAGACAGTATGAATCAAACAGTACGGCCAAAACCATGACGACGAATTCGCTGGATACATCTTTAGTAAGAACTTCAACAGCAGCTTTACCTGCAACGATATACAAAACGAATCATGTAATGTGTTAAATTTGTGTCTAAGCGTATTCCACGAATAATAGTGATGTATAGTACTAAAATTAATATCTATACGCGTATGCTTCTTAAATCATCCACGTTAAAGTATAAAACTAATAGCGACATGGGCAAAATGTAATAATATTGGATAAAAGTCAAAGTATTGCGCAGATTTATTGTTAGAATGAAAACTCAGATGCAGATTCAAATATCCGCAAATAACAGGTATATTTCTCCAATTTTAAGAAATATTTAGCGATCAAACACATGATTTCAACATGAAATGCAAGTGGTTTTAGACAAGTATGCTACAGAGAACTCTTCAGCACACTCAACAGTTTGTTTTATAAATTATACGTATACTATGGTATATTGCTCTGAGAAAAGGGGATAACCATATGGATATAATCTATAATTATAAAATTGTATTGAGGTACATAAGTTCTGCGTATGTATTCAATCACACTATCAATGAATAAATACGACATTTCACTCCTGTTTTGGTTTTTAAATGAATATTTAAATATTCAGTGATATTTTACCTGCCAGTATAAGGTTTGCTACAATGACCAAGTTGGTTAAGACAGCAATGGCACAGAACAGAATGTGTGTAGCCTTCCAGAACCTTGCATAGGCTAACTGTAAAGTAATGTTACAAAAAAAATACCCGACAAAGAGAGGTTATTTTTAAAACTTGTTTCTATACTACCTCTGATCATGTTAATGTAGACTCAGTGTGTGGTATCATTTTTTAGCTTATTCAATTACCTTTCTAACCAATATGTTTATTTTATTGTTTTGAATTTGGATAAAACGTTCGACGCGTTTACGTGTAAAGGGGTCAAAATAAATGTTGTCCGGTTGTTATATCATTTCTGACTCTTCATAATATAAAACGTACAATAAGTATATATAAATAAGGTACAAACGTATGAAATAAAATACATTTAACCTCCTTATATGTTCAATTGTGGTCCTTTAATGGACGTAATTAATTTATATTTATGAAAACATATCACACCAGATCAGATATGTTATGATCTGATTTACAATAACTGTTCATAAAAACACACACATTAGAGCTTATTAAAGAATACAGAATATACGATTCTAATATCTATAGAATTGGCTAACATTTATTGAAATAGAATTAAAAAACAGTTATGTATATATATATCACAGTAATATATAAAAACCTATTTAAAATCGCCACCAGTTTCCCATATGGGCGATAACCCCAGAAGAGTGTTGTGTTTTTAGGTTTGTGAGTGATAGTGCAGGATCCGTATAGTAGCCCATCGTACGTTTCTTCTGGTTCTTTAGCGAGTTCGATGTAAAGCACAATCACACGGACCCTCGGTTTATAGACTTATCCGAAAGACTGTTTTTATGTTTAGTTGGTCAGCCCCTGGAATTGAACCCGCAACCGCGATACTAGAATATCCGTGCACTACCTACTGAGCTTATGGGACTGGCTAAATGGCTGAACAGGTTAACATCTTAATTGAATGGCGTTATCCAATGAAAATGCTGTAATACATAAACGAAATTGGTAGTGGAATATGTTTTGATTATTGAAACGATAAAGCTTTTAACAAGTATTCCAAAATCAACCACTGTGTATGCACACAGAACAGTTTTAAGGTTAAACATTTGCAACATGAAATTATTCACTAAGAATTAAAAAGAACTAATTAAAATGTTTAGTTCCTGTCAAGTGAACGACAAAGTGGACCTGGACCCAGGAGTAATGTTTTATATTCAACAATTAAAAATAACATGTTATATACTGTAAAATCGGAAGTTAACCTTGCTTGTCTCAACTAGTTGAAATCGATCTTAAGAGATTATAAAACAACGATTGGTTAACCGAGTGATAAATAGATTTGAAAAACGTTGTGTATATTTGACAATTTCAGTATATAAAATATCTGGTACAGTATTTTATCAGCAATCCATTACACATTTTCATATTTATAGAGATGCAGTATATTGTTATCATTTTTGTCTCAATTAAATTAACTAAACTATATATTATATATAAATTCGCGTGCTGGTACTTATATGAAATAAACTTTAGAAACCATATGGGAATTTATACGATAATGAACAAAAAATAATATTTGAACAAATGATTGCACATCTTTAACAAATTGGATTATTATTACTGGGCACAAAGCAAACCATTAAGGTTATGATATCATCAAGCGGTATTTATAATTTATTTCGGAAAGTAACGTTTCACGTATTACATCAAATTAAACCAAGATCAGCAAAATAGCAAAATTATATGCTCAAAATTTGGTGTAAAAATACACATACCTGGAAAGTTTCCGTTGTCGACGGCAAATCGAATGGACATACTGCATTTCTATCTATTGTTACCGACGTTGTCGACTGTTATAATGAAACTGAATATCTCCGACCGAAATGACATTATACTGACAACAGGTCGACCAGTTCTCAATATATCTTCTTAATGGCGCGCGTCAAGCGAGGAAGCTTCTAGTACCATTATTTCGACATTTCTGTTGACTTCTTTAATTTTCTGAAAATTTCTCAGTATTATTATATAGAAACACAATTTACTTTATATACAATGTACACCATTAGAAATGGTCTAAGAATGTTTCATGAGTTCCAACATACGACGTTTCAATCGATGTACCCAGATTCTGAAACATTTTGCATTGTCTTCTCTGGGTATACCTAGTAATATACATTGATATACCATATAACACCCCATTGGTGCAATAAGGTACCAAGTCAAAGCAAACGGTACAGCTGCGCCATATTTGTGTGAACTATTCAACTTCATGGAGTAAATTAATAATACTTCTATCGTGTTGCGTTCAAGCTCAAATAAAAATATCGTTGTTTCGAAACACTGAATAGAACTCTTTAAAGGTGGGTGCAATTATATGTAATAGTATGTCACTCAGTAAAAGAAACGCGTAACTATTCGTTAAATGTTTTTGCGAGTAATTGTTTGATTTGGATAAAAAGAAATTAAAATTAGAAACGTATTGACCTCCAACAGCTATATGCTTAATAAATACTATACCGTTATTAGCTTTTGTAAAAAGAAATAAATTTCATTCTTATTTGTTTGTATTGATTTTATTATTGTTGTGTTGTTCTTTCCCTTTATATCCAAATGTCCATGTACAATTGCATGTGTATCTAAATTAAAATAAGTCCTTTATACGAAGACAAAACGCAAGAGAGTGTATGTGTATGATTGCGCGAAGATGTGAGTTGGTATCATGTGCATGTTGTAAGAATTTTGTTTATCAACAATGTGTGATATATGAAGTAGATGAATGGAAGTTATTTTCTATCTTTTTGAGAATTAATATGTACTTGTTTGTTTATACATGGGTTGGATGTTTGGATAGAAAATTCCGTTCCGTGGAAAAAAAAAAACAGTTATCCAAAGGGACGGAATCTGAACCGAAAAAGAAATGTAAGTTTATATTTCTTGCATACCAAACACATTGAATAATTATTTTGAGTTAAAGTATTATAAAGTTTTCCAAAAATGGCTTTTAAACTTCAAATTCAATATATTACGTTAAACTTTATAGTTTTCTTTTATTTTGTCATGCCATTTCGCATTAATAACTTTTCAAGATTAACAAACACTTTTTTAACATTTTGTTTGTTTTAAAATTATTACTTTTGGTCAATATATCTTTGCAGAAGATGCGTACAAATGTTCTGAATCGTTTCATACAAAAATGGGATTTTCTTAAAAAAAAAATGTCACTTAGACCTTTTTCAATTTCACCCCTCGAATTGGTCCAATTTTTAAAAAAACAATGGCATACAGAACCTTATTTGCGGTCTGACTTCGTGTGGCAATACTAGGTATCTTGGTATTTGTTTGAGCCTGTACATTGTTACATGTATCCCGTCTATTCTTATTTAGAAACGAAAAGGTTGTACAATGAAGATTTTAACATTGTTGCCACATTCAAATTGATTCAAATTCCATACACATCAATAATAATATAAAACGCACATTCTATGCAAATTGCATAGATATGTCGCAATAAATAGACACATAATAACGCCATGAATACCATCGGTGCTTCATGACAAATTCACAAATTGATACCGTGTGCACACCCCCGTGATACCCCCATCCCCGCAACATTGCAATACAGGCTTAACATCTACGCCTCACATACGACACTATGGTGGCTGAACGGGAGTTTTAGGCGTCGTAGAACACGTAAAGGCGCCATCCTAATCGACCGGCACAACACAACCATACCAGATTATGTAGCAGCAGTTCACATACATACAATGGTGTCAGTTTTCTTTACTAACGAGTCTAAATTTACGTCCATATTTCTGATGGCCGTAAACGAGTGAATCGTGCAAGAGGTCAACGGTTCAATAAGAACTATGTGTTGAAAGATGATATATTGCAGTCCCGGTTCCGATGATCTAGTACTGGACCATTTACCCCACTTGTCAGAGGAATATGTTGTCATGTCATGCATGAGGCGCCATTTTCAACGTGCTGGTTGAATCTATCAACATGACAATGCCAATGTACATCGAGTAAGGAGGACGACTGTTTTAGTGATGGATTGACCCGCGTTATCCATAGACATGGCTCCTATTGAGAATGTGTGATTAGTTCGGACGGCAGGTCCATATACATGTTGTCGTACAAGGTCCGTAAATTTGACATGAAGCACCCATTGTATTTAGGATGATTTTTTGTGCCCATCCATCGTGACATATCTTGGAAATTTGCGTAGAATGTGTATTTCATATTGTTATCGGTATATATGACATTTGTAAAAAAATGTGTAAATAGTGTTACAATCTTCATTCTACAACCTTTGAGTTTCTATATCAGTTGAGTATATTGTTAACTAATAGGGTATGGTTGAAATTTTATATCAATAAACATTTAACGCAAACTTATATATGATTAGATTATAGTGTAATAGCTCGACTAAAACTATTCAATGTTATTTGTTCAATGACAGTTAACGGTAGATACACATTAATAGAAAACTTTAGGCAGTAATGAATTGAAATTGATGCTGTTTTTGCTTTTTAAATCAATATATCTAACAACTTTTATTTCACAGTAATGTACATATATGTTGATAGTAGCATTGGTTATATAAAGTGCATTTTAACAAACAAACAAACATCACTTTAATGAAGTAGAAAAATGAAAATGTTTTCAGCGTGTTTAATACAATATAATTAAATCTCTAAACACACGAATATTCATAATTAGTTTGATGAATACACTCATGTGTGAGTACTAATACATTTCGTTAATACTGCGTTTCGTCTCCGGATTAAGAAACCCAGGCAATTGCAGTAAAGACGTAATTTGACATGACGTATTTTTTTTTACATTTATAACAATTTCTTTCCTGACATTTAGATGTTTTTTCTATTTAGGATTAATCACAACAATGTTTATCTTTAAACGTTCACCATAGCATATGATAAACGATTATTGATAAAACTACAGAAACATAGTAGAGCCATATTCTTTTGAATTTTGGATTCAACACACATGCTTTAATATATTGTTTTTTAAGCCTATGGTATAACTGATGAATTACTTACCAAGACATAATTATGTATTTCATACTCATGAAATTTTAAATATGATTGTTGAAACTTTGATAAATAAAGTACTAAAAGCGCATTATTTATTTATAAATCTATTAAGCTTCATCGATTTCAATGTTTGATTACGGTCTTCCCAGTATTGAATATTAACTTTTTGAAAATGCATTAAATATAAATTTTTGGTTTTTGTATTGAAAGATATCTGAATAGGTAATTTATAACAACGGCAAAAGAAATTTGGCATATGACTGTTCTGATGCGATTTTTTCTGTATACATCTTTAAAGTCAACACTGTTTGGTCACCTCTATTAAGCAACCACTTGTCTTTAACAGGCACATATTTTATTTATCATTTTTATACAAACTCTTTTAGTTTAAATCAACCTGTATTAAGCTTAAGACAGGTTTGGCTGTGCATTGCGACTGATCATACTTATTTTGATATAATAATGGAACGGCATGTTTGTTATTAAATAGCATATAGCAATACGTTTTAAGTAATTATATTCAATTCATTTTGGTTACTAATATAATGAGAAGTTTAAAGATAATAAGGTTGTAAATTATAAAAGTTCACTGCAAAAGTACCATCTTTAACAACCTGGTATTTTTGTCGCATATTATAATTATGGACATTCTTATACTACGTCTCCTCCATTGGACGTTATATATACAATCATGCCGTTCGTAATCCATAAACGCATATTCATGAACGGTTTTATTTAGCATCGAGAGCAGGGCCCGATTAGCTCAGTCGGTAAAGCGTCTGAGTATCAATCCAGGTGTCGTGAGTTTGAATCCCCGCCCGGCAACAGTCTCCTGGATGATTAATATATGACATTTTTTCTCTAAACACACTAATGCCACATCCGTCATTTAAGTTTCAATCAAAATACTTTATCTAACAATTATAAAATAACATGTTGACTGGTAGATATGTATGGAAAACGTTTGAGATTATATTTTTATCAATAATTTGAAAATGAAAGATGTTATATGCTATGCTACTAAAGAGTCACATTTATGTTGATTGCAATATTATAGAGGACATAGTTTGAAATAAATATGCAAATAAAATGTACATTAATAAAAATAATCAGTTCGTATTCAGTTCATTTTTGTAAAACACGCAAAACATTGACGAAATTAAGATATAATAGAAATAACTTATGTAAATTGCTTTTAATTTGATAACATATTGATTGGCCGATTTGAAATGGTTTTTTAGGTGATTGACATAATGCACTCCCATAAATCAGAGATATCGCGTGTGTCGACCTTAAATTTATCTTATACAGAGAAATGCCTGATGACGTGGACACACAGTTTATTAATACCCTAAAATATCAATGATCAAAGATAAATAACATTGAAAAAACGATATTCATGTGATCAGATAATATTGATATTCTAAACAGGAAGTGGATTTATTTATTTTCGGTTGAAAGAAGATTTATTATTCCTTAACGTAACATTTTAATAGAATCAACTATCAGGTAAGTGAAAATGCTTGAATATTTAAAATTATACATGTATATATATAAATTATACAATAATATATAGTAATTTACCATTTGTCTCAATTCAAATTTAACATTCAGAATAATGCTGTTATAGTATTTGAAAATAACAGTATAATTCAGTTTATATAAATGGTTTGAAACAATGTGTCTTTGTGTGTTCAATGTTAACCATACCGTATTAATTGATCATGTTTAAAATATGTTTAAGATATTTGTATATAAATGTGTTAATTAAAGAGTTTTTGTTTGTGAATAATAGTTTATATGGAAATGTTATATGTAAATTTAATATGGCTTCACATTGTCAAATAATGCATTTCTACCCAAAATCAATTTAATACTGAATACAATAAAGCTTTATTTGGAAATTGTGACATCTATAAGACACCTAAGTCACCGTGATTCTGAAAATATAAATGTTCATATTTATAATTAGTTTGATTTAGCATCGAGAGCCGGGTCCGATTAGCTCAGTCAGTAAAGCGTCTGACTATCAATCCAGGTGTCGTGAGTTTGATTCCCCGCCCGGCAACAGTCTCCGGGATGATTTATATACGACATTTTTCTCATTATCGTTCGTCTCTCTGATTCAATTTGGAAAGTTAATAGCGGCGAGTGCTAGTTAACCTTTCAGGATCCCCGGAAACAGTGGTTAGGTTAACTGATCGTCTGTTAGCCATCGATGACATAATCATGACGCTAATTATTTGATCAATCAATCAATCAATCAATCAATCAATCAATCAATCAATCAATCAATCAATCAATCAAACAATTATTAGCTTTGAGAACATTTTTATAGCAGTTTTCTGAGATATCATGCAATGTCCTGGAGTCAGAAATAATACAAATAAACAAATCAACACCAAAATATTATCAGGATCCTACCATTTCTACTGTAGAAATACAGGCCAATTATTAGATGTGAGAGCACCAAGCAAGCATGGCTTCTTTGTTTCATTGATCAGCTTATCTACGGATATAACACGTTATTACTATAGTATTTAAAAACGTGAAATGTTGGTATATACCAAGTATGTCAATTATATAAATATAATATAAGATATTATTTAATTAACATTAATGCATAAGAATAAAAGGCATTATGATCCATGCGATAATGTCATATCCCATGAAAAGTCAAACAAATTAAATCTATTCTTTGAAACAGGTGCCTCATGATAGTCAACATTGAATTATCTAACACTATTTAAATCCTTTCAATTTTTATTCAATTGGTTCCATTTAATTTAGTTCACGCGCATTTATTGAATGCTATATTCATATAATTAAACGTACGTACCAACATAACAAAGGGTAATTTAAATTAAAATGTTCTAAAACATTGACCAAATTCGTTCATATTTGTTAATAACAAGTTCAATGAATAGGGGTTTCAAGTTTGTTCAAATGAAGTGGCTAGTATTTAACAACTCCAAGTAAATGAATTTCGACTTTTACGTTACGATAAGAAGTGGATTTAGAATACTTTGTTTTTAAATCTATATCAGGAACTGAAACACACCGTTGGATTCAATTTTAGACACCTAAAATTGAAGTACAAATGAATTTCTTACTTACATGTAAAAACTATGCTCTAACAGAATCACGGACACGTATAAAGCAAACACACATCTTGACAAGGTTTTTTCAATTTGTTATCAATTAAGATTTACATAATTTAAAGATAAAGCAATTTTCAAATTTAACAACAACACATTTTTTTAACTCAGTTTAATTAGAAATTATGGAGTAATAGAATTTACAAGAACACAAGTATGTACTTTGTTGAAAGATGCAGGCGTTAATCTCAATACATATATTTCATATATATATATATATAAAATAACAGTAATACATTTGTGTAATATGCATATTTATAACCAATACCAAAGTTAAATGAACATCTTCAGTAAACACGGTCTCCTTACGAGTTAAACGTCTTTGAAATACAAAATAAATACAGGTTTATAGTTGTAAAACCTTATGCGGGGAAGTTAGATAACATTTTATAATAAAGACAGTAGGTTTATTGATTGAATAAATAGTTGATCACTTCACAAAAAAAACATATATAACGTCATCTCTTCCGTGTAAAGATAATACATAGATATAGTTAAACGATAACATAACATAAGCTTTAAGAACACGATATAAGTATGTATGTACATGAAATATGAAATAATGTGTAAATATGAGCTACCTTCGATCCCAATTAAGATAAACACCCAGAGGATATAGGATCAAATTGATTTACGATTTCATTTTAACCACAGTATCCAATGAGGATAACCTACAAATATATGAAGACGCATGAAAGACGTAAGTGTTAAACACAAGGGCAAGATGATTATAAAATATTTTATCACATGATTGTTTGTAATGATATCATAAAAGTACAATCAAATAGATAATTAAAGTATGGCATGCGTTTGTCTATTAAAACACATAGTTAATAATACAAGTAAGTTTTGATAAAAAGGGCTATTTTAATACATTTATTACCATACATTTATTTCATGGATGATATACTGGAAACTAGCACCACTTTATTTCTCCAGGCATATTAATTACATTTATGACATTTTATGCTTACGATATGTTTTAATTATGTTCAGCTTTCTGGGTTAAATTTAACGTATTAAATATCAGGGGGTCAATGCCTTGGTATAACTGTATGTCATAAATCATGTGTAGATCATTATTATTGTAGCAGACTTGTCGTTGGCTTTTGTGTACTCATTCAAGCCCTGATTATTATTAATCGCTGCATGGACGAAGACAGCTGCTTTTTTTCATATCAGATTGTACAAACAGAAAATGTCAGATGGCAGTTTTAGGTCACATTGAAACAATAAAGTGGAAATACCAAAATATTCACCTAAATTAATTGATTAAGACGCTTAATCGAGAGTTTTAGAATCTCCATTTAGTTAGAAATTCTATCATAGAAGTCAAATATTCATTTAATATGGTATATTCTTTTCACGCATATAAAGAACAATCTCAACTTCATTTACTCTCGTGCTATTTTTTTTAAAAATCATATTGATTGTTCACATTTTTCAGATTTTGTAAGCCTGATAATGAGTAATTCCTGGATAGAGCAAGAGTACAGATTTCCCAGGAAATCTGCATTGCTCACTGCAATTATAGCTTGTTACATAGCTGGGACGTCTACTGAAATAAGTAAATATCAGCATATACCTATATATATATATGTTTTTCCCTTGAAATGTGTTATATCCTTGTAGGTGTTAATGAGGTTTCTGTTCTTGGTACATAGATGAATGCATGAAATGATTAAATGGCATATTCTATTTTTAAACTCAATACACGTTTATGTTGATAATATATTAAGGTTTTAAAAAAGAACATTCATCAAAAATCAAATGTATCGATAAAAAAAGATATTACTATTCTTAATTTTTCAAATGGTTTCGCTTTAAACAGATCCTATTCAACAAACACATCATTTTTCGAAATGTTTGCTTCGTATATTTGTTAATTAATACATTCATAAATGAAATTGTTTCTTTGATTTATATATTAAACACGAAATTGTGATATGCGTTTTTTTTCAGTAAATGTCGCTTTGGGTAAAAACTCAAGCCAGAGCGGTAATTTGGAGTGGCCAGTAGATGGTAACCACACATGGTATTCAAGCACGGCTGTAGACGGGAATAAAACGTGTGGTAATGTGGATAACACTCATTATAGCGGTACATCATATGGTTACCTACCTTGGTGGCAAGTAGACCTTGGGGCAAATTATCTTATTCACGAGATAATCGTTTATGGTCAACGCAACTCTACCCCAGGTATGAGCCACTTAACATTTAGAAAACACATAGTAATTCAAGACATTAAATAACTTTCATCCTCGGAAACGTGACTGCTCATAACATTCGAAAGCAGTACCAATAGATATATAAATGAATAGGTACCGTAAAAAGATAAGTAGTTTAGATCGATAGACAGATGGACAAACAAACAGACAAACACATAGACAAATACTCAGGTAGATAGATCTGAAGCATAGGGTTTGTTTATTTATCTCCCCTTTGATACAAATTAATCCTTTCTTTTGCGGTCACTGTTTGTGATCATGAAAAATGTTAGTTTACTTTAACTGTTGAGCATTATATAGGAATTGTCTACTTTTATGAAGAAATATGCGATTTATTCTCACCTCAAATGACTCAATATATCCAATTTTCCTTTTTTTCTTCCCTAAACTAATCGTATAAAGCTGGTAGTCTTTTTTAAATAAATCGTTTAATGCAGTCTACTGTAACCTTATTCACAGCCGCTAATTATATACAATGTATGCTATTACCTTTTCGAAGATAAAGTGTCAATAGTCAATGGTATACAATTATTTTTATCGTTAATCTGTTAAGATTTATACATTTAACAAACTGTATAATGATATAGGTTCACGCTTATCTTATTTGATGTAGTACAATTGCATGGCTTTCGCGTGTATGTGTCAACAACGGATATAAACACCACCACTGCCAGTGTTTACATCAATACGGAATATAATAATGGAATTATTCACGTGCCATTCGCATCAGCTCTTGAAGGCAGATATGTCAAACTAGATCTACCAGGAACATATGAAAGCAATAGCAGACATCTGGTTTTGTGTGAAGTTGAGGTACACGCAGAAGGTATTACGTAGTTATGGTTATTCATTGTTTTTGAAACTGTGGTGTATATTAAGATCCACAAAATTGTCAATTAACTTTAGCTTCATAGTTTACAAAGGCAATATATACTTTGGGTTGATAGAGCTTTTTTTTATCATTGATTAAGGTCTTCGAACGTTAAAATCATACAAATACAGGCTTGCGTTCTAGATTGGTCCGTTCAATTTAAAAATAACCTTTTGTCGCAAAGCTTACATTTATGTAGAGAATCAGTAAAACCCATGTCACGCTACCTGGTACATGCTTTATCATTGCATCAACCGGGATATTACACGCCATAATGAATGTGATTAAAATTAGTATTTCGAACCAATAAGGATGGCAGTAAGTGTTTTCTGGTGTAACTCTCAATATCAGCAGTCTAAATGTTAAAATAAAACAAAGATTTATATATCTATGTGAATAGATACAGGATCATTTGAAATTGACCTGTGGATGTTTCTCTAAAATATTTAAAGATATTCATTTTTTCATTTGAATGAAAGTATGATAAACGTATATTGCACGTCATAAATAGTATGCATATACTTCTACTTACGCTTATCATAACATTAGACCATTGAGACCGTCTTAACAGTAATTTTAGTTATTAAACATGAAAAAATGATGTCATCATGAAATGAATAGGATACTTTGTTTATGCAGTGTTTCGAGAAGTTATGCTGTACCTTGTGAGAGAGAGAGAGAGAGAGAGAGAGAGAGAGAGAGAGAGAGAGAGAGAGAGAGATCTGATTAATCATATACACTATAAGATCAATATATATTGATGTTGATATTTCTGATTATGCGTTTCTAGTTTGGATCTTGCTTGGGCTAAGATTTGTTCTATGTTTTTATATTCTCTCTAATATCTAAGATAGTTGTCAAAGAGTGGTGTATCGCGTTGCATTTTACATTTTTACATTTTACAGTGTAACTTAATATAAATCAAAGATGTTAGAGCTATAGATATTTCTTTCGAGTTAGTTGAGTCCTTTTCTTGGATTAAACCAGTACTGAGCGTATTGGGGTCATGGTAATTGGGGGGGGGGGGGGGGGGGGGGGGGGGGGGTCATCGGGATCGAACATGGGATCGCAAATATGAGTATAGCGACACTACATATTAATCAATAATAAGCATAATTTTAAGCCAGTCAACGGTGAGTATTGCGATACTTAATATTGACCAACAGTCATTATAATGTTACCAACTGTAAATCAGAAGAAAGGATTTTACCACAAAATGTCTATCACTTACGATAATTAATTTATTCTATAGTCTTTTAACAATGCGTATTATGACACTAAATGTAAGTAATTGGTGAGTATTGGGATACTAAATAACAGTATCATTATACTGACAGTTAATAACATTTAGTAGTTTAATATTCACTAAGTGTTATCAACTGCCAGTATAACGATTATAAAATATTTATATAAAAATGAGTATTAATATACTAAATGTAAATCTATATTGAGTATTATGATGCTAATGGTAACTACAAAATTAACGAGTATTACGATACTACATGTACGTCTATACTGATTAATATAATACTAAATGGTAACAAAAATAAGTATAACAGTACTAAATGTAAGTCTATATTGAGTAAGGGGATATTATGATGTCATTCAATTGAAAATAAAATATAATGTTTTAATAAATAATGTGTATTGTCTTACCATGATACAGGCCAACATTCATATAATGCTTGAAGTAAGACATGAAAAATATAAAGAAACACTTGCTACTTTATCTAAGTCACTTATAGTAATAGTTGTTATCCAAAAATTCGGTAACATTTTGGCATAAAACAAAACATTTCTTGTTGCTTTTATCAAAGAAACATAACGTTATTTGCTATGTAGTTCTTATGAGAAACGCAAAGATTGTGTTTATTCTTTAAGTCAACGGGACATGTAACAGTTGCGCTGCTGGATACACGGACGATTTGTGTGATACAGGTACGTGTTGTTCGTAGGCAGTAGCATGTGATAATTATACATGTATGTGCTGCAAAATTATTTTTATCAATTTTATTTCTGATACTATTATATTATTTTATTAACGTTATGAATATTAATTTAGAATGCATACATGGAAAATACGGACAAGACTGTATAGATGAGTGTGGACATTGTTTGAATGGTTCTGCATGTAACACGGTTAATGGAACATGTTACAGCTGTGATGCTGGATACACGGGTGATTTGTGTGATACAGGTATGTGTTGAAAATAAGTAGTAACGTGCAATTAATATATTTGTGCTGATAACTATTTTTATTAATTTTTAATTTTATTAACTTCTGGTATTATGCGATGAATATACACGTGTGTGCTTCAAACTTGCTTTTATCAATTTAATTTTTGATACTATCATACGATTTCATTAACCTTGTTAACGTTATATTAGAATGCATAGATGACAAATACGGACACGACTGCATAGAAGGGTTTGATTCAGCATGTAACACAGTTAATGGGAATTGTAACATTATTATATATAGGTAAAAGCATGTGGTGAATATGTGTGCAGACAATATGATATGTATTTATCAGTTTAATTTTCGATATCCTTCTGATATTATTTTATTAACCTTGATGACACTATTTTAGAATGCATAACTGGGAACTACGGACACGGCTGTATAAATGTATGTGGACATTGTTTGAATGGTTCAACATGTAATACAGTTAATGGAACATGTTACAGCTGTGATGCTGGATACACGGGTGATTTGTGTAAAACAGGTATGTGTTGAAAATTGGTAGTAACGTGTGATTAATATATTTGTGCAGATAACTATTTTTATTAATTTATTAATTTTATTAACTTCTGGTACTATCATAACATTTTATTAACCTAGTTAACATTATTTTAGAATGCATAGATAAGAAATACGAATGATACTGTATGGACATTTAGATATAATTTAATATATCCTTCATATTTTGAAATATTTGCTCCGTATGTTTGTTATTGATACATTTTATAGAATACATATGAAATTGTTTCTTTGTTGTATTTATCAAATTCGAAACTTATAATATTTAATTTTTCAGTTAATGTCGCATTGGGTAAATATTCAAATCAGAGCGGTAATTTGGTGTGGCCACTAGGTAGCAACCATATATGGTATTCAAACACTGCTGTAGATGGAAAGAAAGATTGTGGAAATGTGGATTTCACTCATTATAGCGGTACAGCAAATAGAAACCTACCGTGGTGGCAAGTAGACCTTGGGGAAAGTTATGCTATTCACGAAATAACTGTTTATGGTCGACACAACCCTACACCTGGTATGAAACAGTTAACATTTAAAAAACAAATTTTCAAAAAATGTATTGGATTTGGATTTTACTGTGAACCTGATCAACTAATGACCTTTACTATTTCTGTCAATAGCCAAAGAAACATGTTTCATGAAACAGTGTATACGAAACAATCTAAAGAAACTTCCGACAACGTGATCATCAATCTTTTTGAAATCTTATTTTAATCATACGTTAAACAACTTTAATCCTCGGAAACGCGACTGCTCAAAACACTAGAAAGGGTGTGTAGCAGTATAAATAGATAGATAAATATATAGGTACCGTAGAAATATATAAAGTATAGGTAGATAAACAGATGGACAAACAGACAGACACATGGATGGATGGATGAATGGATAGATTGGTGTGTAAACGGACGTATGAATAAATAGATGGATGGGTGGCTGGAAAGATGGATGAAGGGACGGAGGGACGGACGGACAGTTATTCGTCATAATGTAAAAAAGGATCTATCGTAGGGCGGGGTTGATTTTTGTGTTATTTACCATATACAAGTAAACAAACAAATATTAGAAGCAAATTTATTTATTTCTCTTCCTTTCGATACAAACGAATTATTTCTCTTACTGTCATGTTTAATGATTTTGACGAAATGTTAGTTTACTTTTATGTTCAAGCATTATGTTCCAATTATCTAATTCAAAATTAAAAACGAAATCATCGCCTCAAAAGACCAAACTCAATATATCCACTTTTCCTCTTTGCCTCCAAGCCCCATTCGTATCAGTTGGTCATATTTTAATAAATCGTTTAATAGACTTTACCAAATTCACAACCAGGAACTATGTACAATGTATGATACTGAAGTTTAAGATAAGATTTTAATATTCAATTATATCAATATTATTAGATGTACGTACATATAATTAGATTTGTCGTAAATGGTATAAAAATGACATTTTCAACGAGTATTTATACATTTAACAAAATGCATAGTGATACATGTTAACGCTTATCTTATTTGATTTAGTACAATTGCATGGCTTCCGCGTGTATGTGTCAACGACGGTGATAAACACAACAACTACCAGTGTTTACAACAATACGGAGTATAATAATGGAATTATTCACGTACCATTCGCGCCAGTTCTTGAAGGCAGATATGTCAAACTAGATCTACCAGGAACATATACAAGCTATAAATGGCCGCTGGTTTTGTGTGAAGTTGAGGTACTCGTAGAAGGTAATATGTAATCAAGGGTATTCATTGATTCTGAAAATGTGTATGCTAATATCGATATAATTTTCAATTAACTTCATAGTTTACAGTGACAATGTGCTTGTAGGTTGCTATTGATGCTACATGTATTCGATCATCGATTAAAAATTTTCAAACTTTAAGATAATACAAATACAGGCTTTCCTTATAGATAGGTCTGTAAAATTTAGAAAGGCTTCTTTTTGTCGCAAAGCTTATATTTAAGTAGAGATCAGCAAAGCCCTGTCACGTTACCTGGTACATGGTTTATCATTGAATCAGCCGTGATATATACGCCATAATGAATGTGATTAAAATGAATATTTCGAATCTATAGGGCTGGCAGTCAGTTTTCTCTGGTGTAACTCTCAATTTTATCAGTCTAAATGTTAACATGAAACAAAAATATGTACATGTATATTTATGTGAATACATACATAAACATGTGAAAATTATTCTACGGATGTTTGTCCAAACTACTTAGCAAAAATCATTTCACGGTTGAAAGAAATGTATATTGCCCATTGTAAATAATTCGCATATTCCCATAATTATAAAAAAATATAACCATTACGACTGTCTTAATATTAGTTTGAGTTGTCAAACATGAAAACATGATGTCACCATGGAATGAATAGGGTACTTTTTGTTTGCCGTGTTTCTACCTAGGTTCAGTAGCCACACAAGAACTTGTTTTTCATCTTCGGTAACCTACAGATGTATGTGTACTATGCCTTGTGATTCTTTATTTATTCTTGTTAAAGACAAAAGCAATTATTCTGCTTCAACCGATAAAGTGGTCATAAAACCATACTATAATTTTCTGCAAAAGCTGCCATCAATTTACGAAATGAACAATCGATCGTTAGAATAGTTTTCAAAATTTTATAACGATCATTTAAACTTAGTTTTTAGCTGTTAGCATTTTGAAATAAAATATATATTCAACTTCCATTTCCACAATTTTACTAGAAACACAAATTAAAGTTTGTAAAAGAACAGAGGGAAATCACATATAACATATACCAGTATGTTAAAAGAACGATATAATCAAATTTAAAATCAAATAACAGTATTACTTAATACCAATAGAATATGTTGGAGCTACAGATATTTTCTAAGTCAGCTGAATCCATTTCTTGGTTAAATTAGTACTAAGCGTTTTTTTAAGAGTTCATCTGCGTCGAGCTAGGGATCGAAGATGCAACTGTGAGTATGACGACACTAAATATTAAGTAACGATTAGTATGAAGACACTAAATTTAGGTCAGTCAACGGTCAGTATTGCAATACTAAATATTAATTTATATTGATTGTGTTGATACAAACTGTCAATCAAAAGATAGTATTACAACACAAAATGTCAGTCAATTACGATACTAAATGTTAATTAACAGTATTTCAGCAGTGAGTAGTATTTGCTGCGTATTATGATAATATAGATAAGTGAATAACATATGTATTTTGGCACAAATATTTAGTCAATAGTAAGTCTAGCGATACTAAATACAAGTCATCCGTTGTATTTGGATATTAAATGTATCTTAATACTGACAGTTTATTAACATTTAGTAGTTTAATATTCACTAAGTGTTAATCAAACGTCAGTATAGCTACTTTAAAATGTTAATCGAAATGAGTATTGCGATACAAAATGATTTTATATTGAATATTATAATATTAAATGTAATTCAATCAAAAGTTTGATTATTATGATACTAGATTAAGTCAATATTCAGTTATATGATGCTAAATGTGTGTAAGCAGTAAGGAGTAAGCAGTAAGATGAACATTTAAATCAATAAATAAAATACTAAATCAATAATTTGATAGTTAGAAGCATTATATTTAGTTACATGTATTAGAGATGATACTTAATATCATTGAATAGAAAAAAAAACAATATAGTTATTAATGAACATTGTCTTACCTTAATACAGGCTAAACTCATAGAATTATAAAAGAAAGACGTTAGAGAATAAATCTTTCTGAAATCAATATAGACATACTTGGTATTAGATTTAAGTCACTTATAGGAATATGTTTTATCCTTCAAAACAATACCATTTGTTTTTTTTTATAAAAAAAATGAAAAAGCTGTTCGTTATATAGTTCTTCTGAGAAAATTGTATAACTACTCGTACATGTATATTTTTCGATTAAAGAACGCTGTTATTCTACATTATTTAAGCATGCAGTGACGGTCCGTACGGACAGGACTGTGAAAAACATTGTGGTCATTGTTTAAATGGTGAAACATGTAATAAAGTCAGTGGGACATGTAATAGTTGTGATGCTGGATACATGGGAGATTTGTGTGATAAAGGTACATATTATACATAGTAGCATTAACACTTTTATTTTCGATATTATAATAATTTTTTAACTTAGCTAACATTATTTTCGAATGCATTGATTGGAAATACGGACACGACTGTATAGAAGTTTTTATTGGTTGTCAAAATATGTTATTATTGACCCAGGTAACAGTATTATAATGTTAAACAGTTTGTGGTCATTGTTTATATATAATAGAATGGAATACAGTGAATGGGATATGTAACAGTCTTGCTGCTTGATGCGTTTGATAGTTGTGTGATACTTGTCCGTATTACATGCTGATGCATGAATAAGTAGTTACATGTGATGCAGCTAATTGAATGTAATAACATTATCTTCAGAATCTTACATTAACCTAGTTAATATTTGATTAGTATGCATAGATGGAAAATTCGGTCAGGACTGTGAAGAGGTTTGTGGTCATTGTCTAAAGGGTGAAATATGTAATAAAGTCAACGGGACATGTAACAGTTGTGATGCTGGATACATGGGTGAATTGTGTGATACAGGTACGTATTGAATACAAGTAGTAACATTTAATGAATTTATGTGCAGCGAAATTGTTGTGTGTTTTTATTTCAATTTAATCTTCGATGTAAAAGTATCTTATTATGACCCATTTAACATTATTTTAGAATGCATTGATGGGAAATACGTACAATACTGTTAACACTTGTGTGGACATTGTTTGAATAACGTAACATTGGATAAATCTTCAGTATATTTATCAATACTGTTTAAGAATGCATAGATAGAACATATGGAGAAAATTGTGTAAAAGTTTGTGGTCATTTTTTGAATGGTGTAGCATGTAATAAAGTCAATGGGACATGTAACAGTTGCGCTGCTGGATACACGGGTGATTTGTGTGATACAGGTATGTATTAACCATAGGTAGTAACATGTGATGCAGCGAAACCTAAGTTATTTAATCTGTAGAATATTTTAGCTTAGATTACATTGTTATAACATATATTGATTGAAACTACGTTGAAAATTTGAGGAAGTTTGTAATCATTGTTTGAATTCCGAAGCAGGTAATAAAGTGAACGGGACATGTTACTGTTTTGCTGCTTTTTACACGGTCGATTTGTGTAATATAGGTACGTCATGTAAATATGTAGTAATATGAGATGCATATATGTGCAACGAAATTGTAATTTTTAATTTAATCTTCGATATGACACTGTATTATTTTTCTAGTCATTCTTATCAATTTAGAATGCATAGATGGAAAGTACGGAAAATATTGTGGAGAAGATTGTGGTTATTGTTTAAATGGTGTAGCATGTGATAAAGTCAATGGGGCATGTAACAGTTGCGCTGCGGGATACACGGGCGATTTGTGTAATGAAAGTACATATAGCTAATAAGTATGACGAAAATAATTTTATAGTACTCTAGAATGGAAGAAACTGATATAATCTTATGTTCTTGTCTCGGGAAATACTTTTATTTAAATTACGCTCAATATATTTTTTTAGCAGCAACAATACTAAGTAGTAACACACTGACTATCTCAAGACACATTTTTGTTCACGTTATCTATTTGGTAACCAATTTAATCACCCGCTGAATTATGTGATGGGCCATCATGTGTTGTAAAGCAGTTTGTGGTCATTGTTTGAATGTAGTAGTATGTAATACAATTAATAGGACATGTATCAGTCTTTCTATTATATGCGTTGGATATTTGTGTAATACATGCACGTAAGACATGTCCATGTGTGAATACGTAGTTGCATGTGATGCAGCAAATTGTTTGTAATGATATAATTTAAGATACTTTCATTAACCTATTTAGCATTATTTTAGTATGCATAGATGGGAACTACGGTCAGGACTGTGAAGACGTTTGTGGTCATTGTTTAAAAGGTGAAATATGTGATAAAGTCAACGGGACATGTTACAGTTGTGATGCTGGATACATTGGTGATTTGTGTGATACAGGTACGTATTGAAAATAAGTAGTAACATTTGATCAAATTATGTGCGGCGAAATTGTTGTGTATTTTTTTCAATTACATTTTCAATTTAATGTTCGATGTCAAAGTATCTTAATAACCCAGTTTACATTATTTTAGAATGCATAGATGGAAAATACGGACCAGACTGCGAATACATGTGTGGTGATTGTTTGTATGGTGAAGCATGTAATAAAGTCAACGGGACATGTTACAGCTGTGATGCTGGATACATGGGGAATTTTTGTGATACAGGTACACATTAATGTTACATGTATGAATACGTAGTTACATGGGATGCAGCGAATATTATTTTACAATTTAATCTTCAGAATATTTTATTAATCTAATTAACACTATTTTAGAATGCATAGATGGAAAATACGGACAGTACTGTGGAAAAGATTGCGGTCATTGTTTAAATGGTACGGCTTGTAATAAAGTTAACGGGGCATGTAACAATTGTGCTGCTGGATACAATGGTATTTTGTGCAATACGGGTATGTATAGCTATAATTATGACGAAAACAGTGTTATATTATTATATGTTCTTGTCTCAGGAAACATTAAGTTTTAATTTAAATGATCTACTGAATTTGTTAAATATATATAGAGATCACGCTTAATATATTTTTAAGTAGCTACAGTACAAAGAAGTAAGTGGACAACCATTATTTTTTCAAGTTTTCTATTGGTAACCAATCTAACCACCCACTAAATTGTGTGCTGTGTGTTGGGCTGATCCGTCTATTCACACACTTTGGCAAACAAGTATGAATAAATAAATATTAGACACATACTTCTGTTTATTTTCAATTTCTTTCCCCAATTTCAAATACAAATATTTGGTTTAAACCTTTTTCTAAAAAATGAATTATCTTTATTCCTAATCTTCTGAAACTGATGTATATTCATTATTTATAGCATGCAGTAGGAAATACCCAATGTCTATCCAAAATAACTTCCATTAAATGCTCCCGCATATCCGTCAATTCCTTGGCTTTTGTCATAGGCCTCTCTCAAATTAAATGCATGCCATACATTCCATTATCCGAGCGAGGCTAAGAGCTCATCACACTACCAGCTGATTTAGCAGACGACTATAACTACATAGGAAAATGGCTACACCTATATCAACTTTGGATGATATTTTGAGATCTGGTCAATATTATTTTGTTCCACTATGAATATCAGATAACAGATCAGATTCTTCCCCTGATTTCTTAAAAAATTATTAAGGGACATGTGTTAGTAAACACATTGTATAAAGCAATATAATGAGAGATGGAGGACCACATGGCAATGTAAGTTAACATGTTACATATCTATTTATTACTGTAATGGATTTTAGATATCTGTAGTATGTAGAGAAACACTAATGCACATCTTGAAAGCATGATGACAGTGACACGTCATCAAAAAGTCAGAAATATGGTCCCCATCAATTGGTACACCTGTAAAGTATATTTCTGCAGAGCCTTTTTTCCGGATTGCACTTGACAATCTGGAACATGTATTACTCCCATTATATGGCTACATGTCAATGTTAATATTAACAGGCACTAACAATCTGCTTCCGAAACTGCTTCAACTCTGTCATTAAAACGGATATGTTAAGTAAAATATAAGCTTTATTCAAATGTTAACATTATTTTCAGACATACTTAAAATAAAATGATGTCAAACATATATATTGATTAAATAAAACGTTAATTGCCTTTATTTAATATTGCTTTTCCTTATTACTCTGTAATCTATTACACCATACATCCCGTTTATTTTTGTTTTACTAAATGATAGGATGATTTTAAAAATAATTAAATGGTAAACTGTTCTGTTGTGTTCTAGATATTGGATACTTATATGGAAAGACATGGTAATACACTAATACTAATGTAACCTGACACTTATACCTGTATCCTTCTTAATCTCTTCCAAATAGAGATGTTAATTAGCCTTAATCTACAGGATTGTTAACAATACACATACACGGTAAAGCAATACACATGCTGAATAATATAATAACTTAATTAAATCATGAACTACTTAAATCGATTATTAAATATTGTTTTATAACCTTAACATTAATTTAAATGTCAACAAATTCGAAATTAATAGATGTAATCAGACATATCTCAATTACGATTCAAGATACCCATTGTATCTTTATGGAAGCTAGTGTTGCTTTAAGATAGGACGTGCTCTTAGCCTCGTTCTGGTGAAGATATGCATATTTATGAGACAATATTAAGAATGGTCTTTTCGATCCTGAGACATGAGACATCGATTAAAACCACTCAACCATTAACATTCATGATATGAAGCTTTAGTCAAAACAATAGACTGTCCTAAATTTTGGTACTTGTTTCTGAAAAATCGAAATATAAATTGCCTGGCAACCGCTAAATTTCTCGTAATGATTATTTTCTTCCAGTTTAGTATATTACATTGTAAAAAACAAAGGCCATTCTGTTTTGAAGTATGTCCATTTAAGACATATGGAGAAGATTGTAGATTCACGTGTGGGGAATGTAGAAACAACCAGACGTGTAACCGATATACCGGCATTTGTCCCGACGAACTCTGCGACATAGCATGGCAGCCGCCTTTTTGTAACACACGTAAGTTATACACAAAAACACCCAATTAACGAAATGTCTTTATTCAATTTTATTGTCTCTTATTAACGGTGTCCTATAAAAGTTGTCGAGGGCTACAGCATACAAAAAGTGAAACATCGAAAGAACGATGACGAAAAGGCGAAATAACGAAAACACGATGTTGAAAGATTGAAAAAAAAAACGATTGAAAAAGAACCATCGTGATTTGTAGTTTCAAAATTTGTAGTTTCGCTATAACACGTTTTCTATATTACAATAACGACGCATCATGCCCCTCGCCAAATGCATTTTGCACGTTTATGACCGATAAGAGCATTTTAGTGATAAATTTATTCCATAGTATACATTAGTGTTATTTTCTTCAGTGTTTAAACTATATTTATTTTTTATGCAATCCGATACGTAATTAATATTTCAATTCATGATTTGTTTAATTTCAAGTTGACTTTGATAAAATTCAATGGTTTCAACGTTTATTGATTTTTCTCATACCATACATTACGAAAGAACCTCTTATGTTAGTTTATAAATTATGATTTACGTGTAACCGGTCTTATAAAAATATTCAACACCAAGTACATGTCGAGTGTAACATTATCATGATAGAGAGAAAATAAATGATAGAAAAGGATAAAGAATACATCAATTAATGAGAGTTATAAATACCTAATATGTATATAGCAGCTAGATGGCATTTCTAGTCGAACACGGAACTAGTAAAATATCAAGGTTGACATTGAATTATTTCAATATACGAAGTGTAACATTTTCTTTTTTCAGTGTTAATCTTTCTTATTTCTGTTTTATTAATGGTTGCAACTGACTACTGATATTTTTGCAGTTTTATATGTGGGGATTTTACTCAGTTAACTGCTGTTTATATACACTATCGACATTTGAATCATTAAATACATTTAGTACTATGAAACGGTTGGGTTTAATCCTACATGTGTAGTAATTTGTTCACTCGTTAAATGTTACAAATGAAATGAAATGTTTCCTGTTTTTGTAATTCAAAGTTTGTGGTATTAATATACATTTATAGTATAGTATTATATATATATTATATATTTCTAAGGTATATTTTCTGATGCAAATATAATACACATACCGACAGCAATTGCCAACATATCAATGTCTTCACAATACCAAAACTGGAGTGCTGATAAAGCAATAGATGGCAATAACAGCACTGACCCTGTCACGTGTAACTGTTGTAGTGGGACGCAGAACGCAGCTGAATCTTGGTGGCGGCTAGACTTGGGGCGGAATTACCCGATAAAGACGATACTAATATTTGGTAGAAATGAAGGTATATATGCAATTTCGTAATGTGAATATGCAAAATATGGTATATACTGGACATTTTATAAATTTTGATACATGTAAGAATCAAATAACACAATAATGTCATGAAGCCACTGTTGGGATGACGAGACTTTAAAACAGAAGTATTTACATCTTCCAAAGTAATCATCAGTTCCAACCGGTTCAAATATAAGAACCGACTGCTTCTTGTAATATAAAGTACTGCATGCATTGTGTAAAGTTAATTTGAATACATTGACAAATGAATATGTTTTCCAAAACAATTTGTCCATTATATGAAAATCAAAAAGCTAATTAATTTACTGTCGAACTTCAGCTTTTTATTGACTGTTTTGAAATCATAGACGTGTTTTACAAATAATGAACAACAAATGAGGGTCCTGTTGTGATAACCAGATTAAATAACAAAGTTTGATGACTCAATGGCCATTTCTTTGACAAAGAACTGAACCTATCTTTTATGATTATTAAACTACTGACAGAGTTTGTTAGTTTAGTTAGATCAAAAGTAGTAATACATGTATCATATAGACGTAAACATTTTTTATAAAATTATTCATTTTCTGTGATAATTTAAGGTTTGATACTCATTTAATAATAGTCGAAATTTGGCAAATTTACATCTTACATTTTTACTATGTTTTACAAAGATTTCTACAGATAATAAAGATGATAATTTGAAGTGGGAATACTTTTCCTTCAGCCAAATTATCTGAACCTTTTGTACAAAATTAATTCCTGGTACATGAAAATCAAATTTATTTTGATAACGAAATGCAATATATATTATAAATTAATCAACTATTTGTTTCTTATTAGGGGATATATTTCCCTTAGGCAGTTGACAAATCTGGTAAAAACCTTTTTGATTTACGACTCTCGGGTTCTACCATATATGTGAACTGACCTCTGCATTTATTGTCGATAATACGGAAACAAATGTTGATCTATTTCTCGCCATACCAAAGTTTAAGACTCTGTTGTTGACAATATATATTAACGCAAAATTTAGACAATCCTTCGGCTTTTACTGTCCCAATAATTGTACAAACATGCCGCTCCGAGAAAATACCATATCTCATTTGCTTATAGTTATAATTTTAAATTAAATTTTGTTTTGTTCAGATCTAATTTTTTATTCATGTGAACAACAAGCTATCAACGATGGACGGACTAAAGATGGAAGGACGAATGAAAACATATACATAATGATCATGTAAATACCTTTAAGTTATTTAAAACAGTGATCGGCTTTCCATGTTATTTTATTCATTTTAGAAGAGAACTATCACCAGTTAGACGGCTTCAAGCTGTATTTGAGAAATTTTTCTGAGATCAATGAGCTATCAATGAGTTACACCAGCCGTTCAACAAAGCAAGCAAGATTCGTTATAGCCTTACCAAACATACTTGCACGGTACATAACGATTAAACGACCAGGAATATTGACAATATGCGAAATAAAGGTGTTTGAAGGAGGTAAGTAGTAAACTTTATAATTTTCCTGAGATTGCTATTTTCATCGCTCAATATTTATATGTCATTTAGTATATTTTAGTAAATTATAACCAATTGAAATGAAGGCTAACTTTGACGACCGCTCTTTTGAACATTTAAATTTTTATTTCTGAAAACAACTATCCAGATATTTCTCATTAGCGACGATAATAGCATTCTTTCGTGATAAATGTGATTGGGTAGTTGCACTTTTGCGTTCACTGTACTTGGAAAAAGGGCGGATACTGCATTTATAACATGGACATAATGCAGTTAGTGACCTCGAAATGTGACTAACATATAACTAGTACCAGATACCATTATAAATTTTGAAGATACATCATACTTTTTTTTTGTACAAAGGGAACAAATAATAACAGAAAATAAAAACAGGCATTTAACTCATTTATATCACATGCATATTCAATGTTGTCATGGCTGTTCGCAAGATTTGTGTCGTTGTTCTTTTGTTCACTTTTAGGTAAAATACATCTTTAGCGATTTGATGTAATCTTATTTATGCGGATATTGTGTAAAATTGTAATGTTAACCGAATTAGATATATAACATTATTTGCTATTTTTTACATTAATATAGCTAAACGCTGTCGATAACACAGGAATATTATGAATACAATTATCAGTCCAAATCACCAGAAGAACCTGAAAGTTCTCGTTTACATATTAAAGTGAGAAAGTTATTAGCTAGGTGCGGAGATTGGGTGTGCTCGAATACTGGTTAACCTTTCACAGGAAATAGTGGTTAGGTAAACTGATCGTCTGTAAGCCCTCGATGACATAAAATGACGCTTAATAGTCAATCAATCAATCAATCGTTTACATATAACATGGAATTTGGGAAAAAGTACAATTCAGTTCATGTATAACACAATCAAAACATGTTTTTCAACCAAGAAATCATAAAAAAGCCATAAACAGTTAACATGTATGGTATCTAACATTGTCATATACATAAAGTAAGTTTAACCAAACTGTCTTGGAAAATTTATATTTTAGACTGCGAAAATGGTTGGTATGGTGCAGAATGTGATCGCCAGTGCCACTGTAGAGATAGCAGTCCCTGTAAGAGACACACAGGGAAATGTAAATCCTCTAATTGTAAACCTGGATGGCAAGGTGTATCATGTGATCAAGGTATAGCTATTGTGAAACAACAAATTGGCCGCTTATGCCAGAGGTTGTGGGATGGATCACCCGCTCGACCCGATGCTTCTCATTAAAGAACTCTTAAAAGTGGTTCTATCAAAGAGGCAGCCACGATAGCCTTTCACGTAAGCTCTGAGCATTCGTCGCAATCGAGCTAAAATAAATTCGTATAAAGTAAATTTCAATAATTACCAAACCGATTAAGAATTATTACAATGGATTTGGTATTCAGAATATTCGCAGCATTTGATAAAACGTATCTGAGGTAATTCGAACAACATTAGTGAACATGTGGTATCTAAATTGATTAAAAGTAATAAAGTATAATGTATTTAACGTTCAACTTTCATATTTCAGAATGCCCTGACAGCACTTTCGGTGAATTTTGTAGTAACATCTGTCTCTGTTTTAATGGTGATCCGTGTACAAAAGATTTTGGTATATGCCCGGAGAATTGCCTACCTGGATATCAAGGGGAAAGTTGCAATGAAAGTAATTAGTTTACTTTTATTTGACCTTACAGTATAGTAAATGCAATTAAATCAAGATATTGTCAACAGACACACTGGAATTATTACTGTTTAAAATACGGCTTTTTGTCAATATCTGCTTTACAAGATATAGTATCAGTTTTCAACTATTTGAATTGATAAAATATGTATACTTTATTAATTTGCATCCATGTAGGTCGTTCTTATTTTGCATCCGCTTTAAACCTAACATACACAGGATGTATTTAACTAAAATATCTCGAATCATATTTGAATGTGCCTCTTTGTATATATAAATTGTTATGGTCAATTGATTGAACACAATTTTAACTGTTATATATCAGTTTGTATATGAGGTGATTATTATAAATAAGAACTGGATCATCTAATTTGCTCCAAGTTTACCAGTTTTATCCAAAATCAGAACGGTTACAACATCCATCCAGATAATTCTGCTTTTGGTTTGTACAAATAGCACCGGCGTGTAACAGTACATTATCAGGGAAATGTAATCCTGTCACTCATGTTATAACACTCGTGTTATAAATAGGATTATATCAGTTTTGATTAAAATAGGTGTATGCTGATGAGTGCTTTATAAAATATATTCAATTGAAGACAATTATTGTGTATTATATCAATAAAATCATTAGGAATAACATTTAACTGATTACTAATACATGTACATAGAAATTGAAAGAGTTTATTTACTCACTCACTCACTTACTTACAGAATGTACCAACAAAACATTTGGTGTTAACTGTTTAAGCAAATGTGGATTTTGCGTCAATGAAGAACCTTGTGAACGATCTAGCGGAATTTGTTCTAATGGCTGTGCAAAATCATACTCTGGAGAACTTTGCACAGAAGAACAAGTATCAGATGGTAACTCTGCATCAGTGTCGTCTGCAATTATCATTGGATCTGCTATCAGCGCAGTCTTATTTCTTGTCTTCCTTGTGGCCATCATTATATGTGCTTGTCTGAGGTAAAGGTATATCTGGTTTCTAAATATATCTTTCGTATAGCATGTGAGTAGTCATTAAACCTTAACTGTAAGTCGGTGTAAAGGTACGCATTTTATATTCAGCAAATAAACCATACTTAGTTAATAACAGTAGTTATATTGCATTCACATTAAAACGGATTGAAATACCCAACACTTCTTTTCTTAGCTCAATCAATAAATTTAAAAGCTATAAACTCTAAAACTACATTAAATTAATCATTATTGTATGACCCCGCTTGTTTCAAGGTTGAAGAGGCAACGGAAAAATATTGCGTAGTACGTCATTGAGAGAAGTGAGAACGTCATCAGTTTTTTGCATTGCTTATGTCGCTGAAATAACAAAATAACGGCAATATTCGTGAACGTAAGCGGTTTTTGTTAGTCAACGCGAAGTGCATTGAGTTATGATATTTCTACTTTAATTTCACGGCTGTCCGTGTTTATACTTTGCCCGAATTTTCCCTAACTGTTAGAAGTTGGAAGTTGACGACCACAAATTTATCATGCAGTGCATGCAGTTACCAACTCCAATGTATATGTGTAGGGCTAGTTGTTTAGGTAATGGTGCAAAAATGTACACTTATGTCTCGTTTGAACTACGTTTCATAAAAACTTTACATTGCGTTTCCATTTAATGAAAATCTTTTTTTTTATAGAAAGAAAAGCTATAACACTAAGCCAAATGCACAGATATGTAATGTCACAACGGTATGAATATATAGACAGAGGTCATAAATAATATGAAACGTCATATCAGTATGTATATATAGACTGATGTCATAATTGGTATATAACGTCACATCGGTATGTATATATACACTGAGGTCATAATTAATATGTAGTATCACAACAGTATAAATATAAAGATAAAGGTCATAATAAATATATAACGTCACATTAGTATGTATATATACACTGAGGTCATAATAAATATATAATGTCACATCGGTGTGTATATATACAATGAGGTCACAATAAATATATAATGTCACATCGGTATGTATATATACACTGAGGTCATAATAGATATGTAATGTCACAACGGTATGAATATATAGACAGAGGTCATAATTAATATGAAACTTCATATCAGTATGTATATATAGACTGATGTCATAATTGATATATAACGTCACATCGGTATGTATATATACACTGAGGTCATAATTAATATGTAGTGTCACAACAGTATAAATATAAAGACAAAGGTCATAATTAATTTATAACGTCACATTAGTATGTATATATACACTGAGGTCATAATAAATATATAATGTCACATCGGTATGTATATATACAATGAGGTCATAATAAATATATAATGTCATATCGGTATGTATATATACACTGAGGTCATAATAGATATGTAATGTCACAACGGTATGAATATATAGACAGAGGTCATAATTAATATGAAACTTCATATCAGTATGTATATATGGACTGATGTCATAATTGATATATAACGTCACATCGGTATGTATATATACACTGAAGTCATAATTAATATGTAGTGTCACAACGGTATAAATATAAAGACAAATGTCATAATTAATATCTAACGTCACATTAGTATGTATATATTCACTGAGGTCATAATAAATATATAATGTCACATCGGTATGTTTATATAGACTGATGTCATAATTAATATGTAATGCCAAAACGGTATAAATATATATTGACTGAGGTCATAATTATTAAATAACGTCACGTCAGTATGTATATATACACTGAGGTCATAATTAATAAATAACGTCACATCAGTATGTATATATAAACTGAGGTCATAATAAATATATAATGTCACATCGGTATTTATATATACACTAAGGCCATAATAACTATATAATGTCACATCGGTATGTATATATAGACTGATGTTATAATTAATATGTAATGCCACTACGGTATGAATATATTGACATAGGTCATAATTATTATATAACGTCACATCAGTATGTATATATAGACTGAGTCGTAATTAATATATAATGCCCAATCGGTATGTATATATACACTGAGGTCATAATTAATATGTAATGTCACAACGGTATGAATATATAGACTGAGGTCATAATAGATTTATAATGTCACATCGGAATGTATATATAAACTGAGTTCATAATAACTATATAATGTCACATCGGTATGTATATATAGACTGAGGTCATAATAAATATATAATGTCACATCGCTATTTATAAATACACTGAGGTCATAATAAATATATTATGTTACATCGGTATGTATATATACACACTGAGGTCATAACAAATATGTAATGTCACAACGGTATGTATATATAGACTAATGTCATAACTAATATATAATGTCACATCGGTATGTGTATATATATATATTCACAAATAATTATCTCCATATATATATCATGCATTGTGAATGAGCGTCTGAAAAGATCCCAAAAATTCGTAAATTCCGTTGTTGTGAATTTAATTATCTCCCTTTATATATATATATATATATATATATATATATATATATATATATATATATATTTATACTGATGTCACAATCAATATGTTATGTCACAACGATATGAATATATGGACTGAGGTCATAATTAATGTAATTAATATTTCTCTCTGTCCTGTCTGTCTGTATGTCTGTCTGTCTGTTTGTCTGTATTTTCTCTCTCTCTCTCTCTCTCTCTCTCTGTCTCTCTCTGTCACTCTGTCTCTCTGTCTCTCTCTGTCTCTGTCTCTCTCTGTGTCTCTCTCTCTCTCTTTCTCTCTTAGTCAAAGCAATTTGAACTGTTTTTTTGCAATGACATACACATATGAAAACAGTATTTGATTTAATATTATAATTATCATAATACATATAGGATATACAAATTCAAATAACTTAAACTAAAAAGCTTATACCATTCATATATTGTTCCAGAGATTGTATCTATCAACAAGACAGTGACGAGGAGTAGTACACTGAACTTCCAAGGTGTATGGGTTGGATCACGAGCTGTGGATGGAAACTTTAGTAGTTTACCCGACACCTGCCATTGTTGTGCTGGAACAAATCAGGGACAAAACCCATGGTTACAGGTGGATTTAGGATATGAATATAGAATATTTCGTGTCAATGTCACTGGAAGATCAGATGGAGGAAGTAAGTGTGAAGTTATATTTTGTTTATTATCTGTGACTGTGGATTAGATTAAAAATATGAACCATTATGAAGAGATGATCTCAATAGGCAAGGAGGATAATTATAAATCATTTTATCATGATTTTTTTCTGTAGAGTTAATTATTTGATTTGCAATGCTCAGCCCGTTTGACACATTTATTCGTGGCTGAATAGGAATTTCATACTCCACTTAATCTATTTTATTTTCAAATAGTTCAATCAACACCGTATCATTCAACTCCGTGGCACAATACTTAAGATTCAATGTTAAAAAATGCTGATTCACTAGGAATTCTGAAACATGTCACAAAACTTTACCGATGTGACTCATAAACGTATAACATCAAATTTTGGGAGGCACTATATCATATTCTTTGATAACTCTTTGAATCAATGTCTGGATTTGATAAAAGCTGGTAATATTGTTGATTATCTAATATTATCAGTTGTTTCTTATTTTTGTTTTGAATTTAAACTATTACGAATCGATTTTTTTAATAACTAAGTAAACGTTTTTAACAAAATATTACTACAGTAGTGTTTGATTGATTAATTATATATTTAGTGTTATTTTGTGCTATCAAGGGCTTACAGATGATAAGATAACCTAACTACTTTTTCACGGGATCAGTACTCAAGCACACCAATCTCGAAAAGTAACTTATACTTTTTCCACTTGAATCAGCGTGAGAGACGAATGACAATGCGATACGATGTCGTATATCAAACATCACGGAGACTGTGGACTGCGGCCTTGCGGAAATTCAAACTCGTGACCCTGGATTATTAGTCAGACACGTTACCGACTGAGATAACCGGTCCTGGCAATCACTAAGTGTAATATTTAGATAAAAACCGTTTGAAACTACAAATAATCATAATATAAACTTTACGAAAAAAAAACTAAGGAATAATGCAAAGGCGGCGAACATATCTATATATAAAATGTTTCATTTTATTTTTTTATTTAAATATGGTATATTTTATTCATTTAAAAGCAATTTATCTCCTATAAATACTTATATTATTGTTCCAAACTTGATTAAAACATAAAAGAAAGTAAGACTTTCCATTTTAAGTTTTCACTTTTCTATATATTTATTCAGCGTTTGAATGACTATGTAAAGCGACATTTATTTAAATAGTACATATGTATTCATTATCTCATTTACTGGTCTCTCCTTTTCCAAAGATTAAGACTACATATCTAAATTACTTAATACACAGCATATGACGCCATTGGCAGACGTGTGTTTCTGATAATAGCAGTCACGCCACGCTGTGTTCATGACCAGTCACCATCTACAACATGCTGTGCACAATGTTGCTTAAAAAGAACCCGCTTAATAATGGGGTTTGGTGATTCGTTATCTGTAACTGTGACTGTGCGATATCATTGCATATTTTTTTTTTTTAAAAAAAAAAGTGATTTCTTTAATGCAATTTTAATAATAATATTGTAACTAATTTAATAATAAAACATAAATTACCAACATAGGAATTTGATTTGTGTTGTGAAAGATTGTCTGACTTTATGTATATCTCCAAAACATTTTACGTTACTTATTGATATATAGATTTCGTCTTATATAATATTTATTTATCAGATGTTAGTAATGTTAATATATATAATATGTAAACACTACGTCAAATCATTAAAACGATAATGCCATTTAGTACCTGAGTTTAAAGTTATACTTGACAATTGGTAGAGTTGAGTGAAATTATATATGTATATTTTCTCTAGTATCGGGTGTGAACTTGATTTTTAATTTTAAAATATTGAATATGATTCATGATTCACAAACGATAAGTACTGTTTAGAAAGTAAAGTGTGGTTTGCCAAATTATTGAGATATGCGAATCATTTTAAATTATAATGATTAAAGAAGTGTCACATTCTTTGTTTGGTGCTATATCGTATTCTACATGTGTCAGCCTATCGTGCATTGTAACTTAACAACACGAACTTACAGTGGTATGATTAAGCTGCATTGTATATGTAATTTATGCATCATACACGATCATGGTTTTTGAAGGACTAGAGTTTGGGCAGAAAAAATGTGATAAAGAGCATGTAAGCAATAACGGATATTTATTTTTTTTATTTAGATCTAATGTTTTTAGACAAAATAAAAATAACTCAATACTAAATATGATAATATGTGATACATGTAATAAATACCATAAAAGATTAAACAAAGTATCTGGTTTCATTATGTAAAAAAACTATCACACGTAACCAACAACACAGCAACAATTAATCGATTTCCAAATTATCACATTTTCCAATTGTGATGGCGCAAAAGTTCACACTACCATAAATTATATGAAAATTAATTTATGAGTACGATTCCCTGCCGGCTTATACCAAAATTAACACAATGGTACTAGAAGCATCCTCTCTTGGTGCTCAACATTTAACAACGAAATTCATGTTTAAGTCAAACTAAAGTTAAATATGATGGAACTTGATAAACAATAGCATTCTCACATTTACACTGTTTATAAATACCAAAATAAATGGTTAAATAATTTGAACTAGTAGAATTAGCATGAGTAATACATATATATTAGTAAAGAAATGTTTTAATTTATGTATTTATGTGAAGATAGAGATAAAGATAGTAAAAAACTCAAAATATTTATTATTTTATTATTTCTAATCAATAAAGTTTGTATTCACTATTGTCTTGTTGACATTTGTACCACATTTGAAACTAAATCAATTATTAAACAATACGCGACAACTAATATTAGTTAGGTTTAACATAAATAGGGAGCAAATAAATAGATATTCACATTATATGAATATAATACATAATTGAAAACACACCACAACGACAATACTGCTGCTTGGAAGAAAATATCCTTTGTTTCGAGCAAAATAGATAATCATATCTTCTTGATTTTATTATCATTTTCACAGCATAGCATACTCTTTGTGTCAATTGATTAAAATCATTGTCATTCGAAAATTACGTGCTTAAAAGTGCATGTCAATTTGTCAAAAACGGGAAAAAACATTGAAAAAAAGTAGACTTAAATAGGCATTTTTATATTATTTTTCAATAATTTCTTATTAAATATGCAAAGGACAATGCAATATGATTGAAATAAGTGCAAAGAAACACCACAATGACTATTACACGCACCACGTTTACATTTTCCTTGCAGACGGGATGGGGCCGTGTCTGTTGCAACTTGACCGGGTTTAAGCTGCCGGGATTTAGTATCACCCAGGCCTTTAACGAGACGCTGCGATTCTTTTCTATTATTCTTATTTATCGGCGGGGCACGAAGTTATGTAAGAATTCTTATATTTTATGTAATCGAACTTGTAGCAGCCAATATATCCGAGTGTTCCAAATCACCCATGAACACAGAGATTTGTCAGTTCCGGTTTTCAACTTTAGTACATGTACATATATGTATATTGTTGTTTTTTTTAATCTAACGTGTTACCATATGAGCTCGCATACTCACGAATGCACATTTTCGCTGCACATTCGCTCGCTATTACTAGTTTATAACGCTAGTTACGTACTGGTATAATATAACCGCTAGTGGAACAAATGCTGTGAAACTGTGCTGTGTGCCTGTGATTTTCAAATGGATTGTAAAACGCAGTAAATGACCTTATAACACCAAATGAGTGTCATACACGATACAAAACTATTTCTGAAGGACAACAATCGACTGAAAGGAATTAAGTGTCAGGTTATCTTCTTGTTTAAGTATCTAATTTAAACCCAAGAAAACCTTACCCATGACACAAACTTCCTCCCCCCCTAACTCAACTAACAAAAGTTGAAGTCTAAAATAAACTAAGGTATTTATGATATTAAACGTATATTTACAATCGTGACGTAACTCCTTCAATATATAAATATATAGAAGCGTGACGTTTATTTTCCACAAACCATGAGGCATTAATTTTAGCTTCGGACATCAATTTCGTAAATCAAACTTGTTCGAGATATGCGATTGATCACAACGCCAAAAAGTCATAATTATCGTTTTGACGGCATGAGCAACGATTACACAAAAGGGCGTTAATTTTGCCGTTATATTAATAAACATTTGCTTAAGTATGAAACTCATAATTTATATATTTATCGGTAAACCAGGACATGATGGTGTTAAACAAGTTAATTGTTTACATGATTTTAAGAATTGATTAATTTTTAATAATCATGACATGTAAACGTACAAGTTTACGTGAAATGCGAACATTGCACGGGGTACGTTCATATCTCATAAACATTCATCAAAAAACATTCGTTCTATCATCGTCAGGTTTGGAAAAAAAGCAAAGCAGTTACTTTTCCCGGAAATAAATACTTATATACAATTTGTTTGATACCTTGTTATAAGTATAAATGAGTATACAATACTATTCAGCAAAATGTAAATATCGGTAAAATGTTATCATATGGCTATCACAATAAACCATTATCTTATTTTTAATCCAGATTCGCTAATGGGATTACATCTTTACATGGTACAGAATTCCGAGATGACAAATTCTTCATTTTATAATGGAACACTCACCAATAATGATGTTTCGTTTGATTTGCCTGACGGACTCAATAGTCGTGTTGTTACAGTGACACTGCCGTCTACAAATACATTTTTAATCGTTTGTGAAATCACCGTCTTTACGAAAGGTATTTACTGACAAACTGGTTATTCTTCTTAAAAAAAAAACGTTCAAATAAAATTACCAAATTATGAAGAAAAGCAGTATTTTAAGACAGAAAATATCAATATCTTTAGAAATGTATAGACTCAGATTTTGTTCAATTTTTTATTTTAAATATTGTATAGAAATGAATAATGTTCAACATATATAAATTCAAGAACTTGTTGTTTTTAAACCCGCGGCAGATTAGATCTAAGCAGATAAAATCGAACAAAAACTTTTAAAATCGGACAATTCGTTGTACCAAAATTGGTCACTTATACATTGCATATATACATGGTAATATGGACGCAACATATTTCATATGAAGAACAGCGTGCCGTAATACGATTTCTTCTTGAAGAAGGGCAAAACCCGGGTTTTATTTTAATCGACTTTAAAATAGGTTTAATGACTAATGTATGTCACGTGACGCGTTTTGTTCTTGGGTAGGTCATATTCGTGATGGTAGAAACGACGTTAATAATAGACGTAGAAGGGTAGTTGGGGTGGTGGATTGTGGGTGCTTGCATAGTGACCCCACAAATGGTAAAAAAAAATGTCGATTTAGTACCTTCGAAATATGCCTAAATGTTGATTAACAGCAGGAATTATGCAACTCCCGCACCGCTGGAACAAGTGTTTAATAAAAGGAGATTACTTTGAGAAGGAGTAAAATCGAAATTTATAAAATAATCAGCCACAAATCAGCACTGATGTTTGTTCACCGAGATAATGACTGTCCCTCGTAAGTGTACGGATTTTTGATAATTTGCGCAAGATGTCAAAAATCCGATAATAACGCCGGAAATGACTTTAAAGCAATATTTTTACCACGCAATCAAATTTCAGTTTAAAAATGGTTACCCTATGGGATAGTTACCAGTATCGACGGGTCCGTTTATAAAGATCATACAAGTACGATGAAATCATAAAAAGTGTTATTCACCCGCCTATGGGGATGTAACAATAGTGTGTTATATAATGACTTTTTAATTTTACTGTTTTATCAGTTTAATAATCAGTTAAAAAATTTACATTTTAGATATAGTGTCTGTTAACAAGACGGTCACCATGAGTAGTACCCTTGTCTACAATAACGAGATCTGGTCTCCGTCAAGAGCTGTCGATGGAAACTTGAGACAAGACCCAAACAATTGTCAATGCACTGCTGCTACAAATTTTACACTTAATCCTTGGTTACAAGTCGATTTAGGGAAACCATACAGGATATCGGAAATACAAATTTTCGGACGAAACGATGTTGGTTCCCGTACGTTTGCTGATACAACGTTCTTTTTATATAAAATCATTACTGGGTTTCTTGGATAACAAATGGAATCAACAATATCACTTTTAGTTGTACATATTAAAAAGAAAAGTATAACATATTTTTTTTTTATTTTCACAAAATGATATTTGATTTTAAAGACACATATTACTTGTCTTGTGTGATCTGTACCTATCAGCTATTGAAATGTCTGTATAATGCGTGTACATGTATAATCGGTTGACAATGTTCATTTAGAAACATAGTTGGACAGCTGTTATATCAAATATATTGCTGTACTAGCTACAATTGCTAAAACAATATTTCAGAACGTTTATCATACCTGGAGTATCTATTATATTGTCATGGTTAATTATTGTTCTTATAGAAGTATCCTGGTGTAAACAAAATTGAAATAAGCAGATAAATATACATGCAACATCAGTTTATTACATGTTTATATGTAAACTATATTGTTGGTCTTAGTAGTTATTAATTATTTTGTATTCATTCTAGAAACACTTCAAGGTCTCCATATCTATCTTAAACAACACGTCGATTCAAATATGGGAACTGCAGTGGCGGGTGTATCTAGGGACGTTACAAAATATGATAACACTCTGACTAAAGCGATATTGTCACAATTTGTCACAATTGTTTTAAATGGAACCAGATATCTCGTTGTGTGTGAGATAAGCATTATGGCATCAGGTAAAGTACAATACGTTCACTTCCTATTTCTTATTCTCGAACAAATTATATGTATTAAACCCTTCCTGTACGAGTAAAATAACGAATTATGGCCAGAAGTACGTCTTCAATGCGAAATGTTTAAGTTGTATATCTGATGTTGTATAATTGTATCTATGCTCTACAATGTTTATAGAATGTAGCGATGGAACATATGGCGAAGATTGCGTACCATGTGGGAACTGTAAAGATGGGGAACAGTGCAATAAAGTTGATGGGCAATGTGCTCATTGTGCGGCAGGATATCAAGAACACACATGTGACCGACGTAAGCTTCTTATAGTGTTGTCGTTTTGTATTTAAATAATTTTAGATATCCTTGCGTTTCGACTTCTGTTATTCTAAACCTTTCTTAGGAATATTTCGCAAGGTGCATTATTATTTTTATTTGTTTATTAATAACTGTTTTAAGTTTAAATTCCATATTAAAATACAATATTGTCTTGTCCTTAACTCGCCGATTTATAATGCTGATCTTTTGTGTGAGATAATATATGTATTTAGCTTGTATTTGACAGTGTTGATAGTGTTGACGTTGTAAACCCGAGAGATTGATAAAAATAACCCTTCCAGATCTTAACGCTTGTGACACAGACTATTCTTACAGTTTTAAATTGATTAACCCGACAGTATTATAAAAACAAAAATAATGTGACCCGTGACTCAGACCTTCATTTGTAACATACCGACCCTGGCGACAAAACATGTTGTATTAGAAACAAATTGAATGAATATTGTCTAAGGCCCTTCAAAGCTATGCTTCGTACACATACATTCATTTACCTGAAAGAGGAACATTGGAAAAGACGATAAGTGGTCTCCTGTGAATATTTGTTTAACAAAAGTAACACAAAAGAATGTTGTACACGATCATTGATGTTATTGATGACCAGCTACAGAAGTTCATTTGGGGACTCATTCAGTCATCTGGTACAGATCTAGAGAACTCACCTTCCACTTACTCTGTCGTCGGTCTGTTGCAGAGAAATATTTGTATCAATTAATGAAGTATGCCTCTGATTCCATATGCATCAAGCTTGTTGCGTAACTCTTGGTGTGGTACCGTGTCAAAGGCCTTGGAGAATCGAATCTGGTGACATCGGCGTGTAGGCATTTATCTAGGTTGGAAGAAAGGTCTTCTATTGTAGTAGATAGGTGGTTTTCGCAGTAATACTCAGCGCAGAAGCCATGGTTGATGTCTGTCAGGATTTTATGGAGGTCAAAGTGATTTAGCATGTCATGGCAGATAATTTGTTCGAGGATCTTGCTAAGAACTGACGTTAAAGACACTAGTCTATAGTTTTCTGTTGCTTCTTGAATACTGAATATTGGTGCAATGTTTGCGTTAAACCAGTCCTTTGGCAGTATGGCTGTGTCAAGCAAACTCTGAAAGATCAAAGTGATTCCCCAGCTTGTTGTGGTGCATACCCTTAAGTACCATATTGGATGGGCATGGTGCTATAGCTGTTCATATGTTTTAAAGAAGCTTAAGTACTCCCACCTCTCCGATGGTGATGTCCGAGATGTTATCATCAAATGTTTTCTTGATAGTCGGCACAGCGGTGGTATTGTTCCGTGTGAATATCGAACTGTATTGATCGACTAGTGCGTCAGCTTTAGATTGCTCATCACACAACAGTTTCCTTTGTTCTACAATGGAGAGACACCGATGTTATCATATTTTTTCGAATTAACATACCTCAAAAATGGTTTGGTGTTGTTTTCAAGGCCACTTTAGATAGTTGTGTTGATGTACGACCGTTCCGTTTATCTGAATGTACATTTGCACACTCGCTGTAAATGCCTGTAGTTGTTTCAGCTGTTCTTATTCTTGCGGGCTTGGCGGTTCAGTCGAATATTTCGTTTGAGCATACTTCTCAGGTGCCTCTTGAGCCATAGGGTGTTGTGTCTTCGTGATGTTGTAGATATATTCTCCTCTTTGTCCTGGAGTGTGGATGATTTGATAGACTTTCATAGGTGCTCTGCAACTTTGCCATGACCGTATGATGAGAGATGTCTTGACATTGACCTTGGAGTTTGTACCAGTTCTCCTGAACTAGTGGCAACTTCTCGGCTTCTGTTTGGTATAGTGTGGTTTAGTGTCTGAATACTACCACAATGTCGTAATCTGATATTCCTGGCACAGTTGTGGAGCTATTCGCCAGGGACAATGTGAAGACTAAGTCGAGTATGTTCTCCTGCATCTCAGCGCGCACCTCGCTCGTTAGTTTGCGCACTTATTAGAACTTTAAATACACTATAACGTGTACATTAACATTACTCAACAAGAAATGTTACCATGCTTGGATCTTCCCATGGACAGTGTGTTTCTACAGGTTTGATCGGAACTGCTCGCAAATGATCATGTTTTTAACCTGAACCATCCTCCAATAATTTGCTTAGCAATTTACACACCTTGTGTTTTATGTAAATCTTTCATTTGTCCGTCTATGCATGGACAAATGAATGTTGTAGCATAAACGAGTATATATGTTCACTTGTTCAATTTTTACTTTTATAAAAATGAGGTACTTATATCATGCATGTATTCATATTAACATGAACACTTTGATAATAATACCATATTATCATGTTAATATGTTCATTTGTTTGTTGTCATATGACCACGATATGGTTGTATAATGTAAATAGTCATAGTTATATAAATATATTGATGTTTATATCCAATTGATATACGATATGTTTGATTGAATGTTTCATGTGTTAACCGTCATCATTGATGGCTAACAGACAATCAGGTAACCTCAAAACTCTCTCTGAAAACGATTGGTATGATACTTCACTGTGGCAGCGCTAAGACTACTGTATCAGATAAACACCGTCGAGATGTGATTGAAAACTTGTTGAAAGCGACGCTAAAACCCATACTGGTCGAATCAGCTTTAATCCGCTCAACAACAATTTTATTGAGTTCATCTAAGGTTAACCAGTGTTCGAGTACACCCACCCCTGCAAGTAACTCACAACTTGTCATTTTAATCAGCGGTAAGAAACGAATTATAGTGAAATACTATGTCGTATAGCAATCATCACAGACTGTAACCGTGTGGGAATACGAAGCCATTATCTTGGGGCTTCTAATCAGGTGCGCTATCGACTGAGCTAACTGTGAATGGTATACATATGTTCGTTTGATAATAGTTATTGGAACACTTTGACTGTTATATCTTGTATTTACATTTACACATGGTAGTTATATGCAGCTATGTGCACTTGTTCATAGTTATATTGGCACGTTATAGTTAATTATATAAATCAGCTTTCCTGTTCATATTTATATGAATACAGGACAGTAATACTCTGTATTTATGAACACCTTTATATTGATATCAATTTATTTTTTAAATCAGTTCACTTGTACATACTTATGAAGACATATGGCAATTTTAACATACTAATATTTATCATAGTATACTCGTATGTTTAATGATAATGATAGTTATATATTATGTTGATCTATTCATAGTACTGTCACTGTATGATAGTTGTATCATAAAGGTATGTTCTCTTAGCATATAATAGTTATACTATGTATATTTTCATAATTATATTAACGAATGATTAATATACGATCTAATTATATCCACATGTCCACAGTTGTAAGGGTACATGCTAGTTATATTACGTAGATATCCTTACCAGCTGTTACATGTTGACATACATATGCTATATAAAACGAGATGTCTTTATTCCAATTGCAGCGATGGAAACTAAAGGTACTAGGAAAATATAATTCTGTAATAAAATAATTGGCATTGTGCGGGGTGTGGGGTGACGAAGTATAACGAAATAATAAATGTGGATTAAAAATTAAAAATCATCCCAGATCTGCTGTTTTCAATATTACTATATTCATGTTTAGATGAAAATATTTTTGACTAAATTAATTATTTCTTATTTATTACACAAAGAAACAAAACAATGTTTCTACATTAACATTCTAACTTAATACTTAATTTATTTATTAATATGTTAGTTACACAATTGTGCTTAACATTTTTTAAGCATGCAGTCACGGGCGATATGGACAAGACTGTGGAGAGCATTGTGGCCAGTGTTTCAATGAGATGGCATGTGATACAGTTGATGGGACATGCACCAGTTGTGCTGCTGGATACAAGGGCAATTTGTGTGATTCAGGTACGTATTATACATAAGTTGCAACACGTGCAGAATATTTGTGCAGAATTATGAACATGATTAAACTAATATAAACGTATATTCTAGTTTTAGGATAGAATCCACCTGGTAAGATCTTGCAAATTAATGTAAATTACACTCACGGTCGTCTTAGTAAGTGAAACCACTACTAAGCATTTTCTCATGACACACTAGTTTGGTTCTTTTCGAATTCGAACCCCAATTTCAAATATGAATAACATACGTATCATTATCACATAATGTACGGTGTTTAGTGTAATATGACGACCGAATCATCGTTTGGGTATTCCGTATAAATCGTCTCTAGTACGTAAAATGCCAAATCATTTTCCGACTTACCTGAACTTATAAATGACATCGATTTGTTATGGTAACATGACGTTATTGTCAGACGATAACTTGAAAAAATAAATTGTAACTGTATCAATTCCCGAGTTATGTGATCAAACCTTACATTCGTACTTATTCATTATTAAACTTGTTTGAAATAAATGATATACTGCTAATCAGATCTTTGCAAAATTGCTTGTCATTGTTGACAAGGGGCAACAAATTACGGTTGCAACAAAGTCAGTGATAATTGACAGAATTATATATTTTAACCAGTCTCTGATATTTTGATGCAATGACTGATTTAAAACTAATTGTAATAAAAAACTTTTATCATAATTATTACAATTCCAATATTAGTATTGTTATTAACATTTAAATAGCTGTTCTTTTGGAAATTGCAAAACATATGTGTATTTATTCTACATGCAATTTCGTTCAAAGAATGCACAAACGGAACATATGGCTTGGGGTGTACAACGCCATGTGGAAACTGCTACCAAGGTCATCCGTGTGGAAAGGTCAACGGCAACTGCGTCTCATGTGCTGCAGGATATAGTGGTGTTAAATGTGTAACAAGTAAGGAATGTATAATACCCTGACAAAATCATCATTTTATATTTTTGAACAAAGGCAGCACAAAGAGCAGAAAATTAAAGACGAACACAATGTTTTCATATTCATACAATTAAAAGTAACGCATTTTTAGTAACATTAGTGACGAGTAGCATCGCCTTCATGTCTATGTGAGTTGATTTTGAGCATCCCTAGCATTCGTGTTGAGGGAGGTCTTAGACAGGATTGTGTTTCCATTATTCTTAATTGTGGTTTGTTCTTGATAAACAGACTCAATTTTTCATTTCCAAATTATAATGCAGTAGAACTCTGACATGCTGGACAGCCCTTAATACGATATTGACTATAAGTTTCCATATTTTAGAAATTAATCAGTCCAATTAACGAGATTTGTATGGGTTCACTGTCTTTAACTATACAATTCAAGATATAATACTGGCTTAGGTATGTTAAATGTTAAATGCATTCATCGTCTTATAAGTAAGTTGTTGCTGGAATTTCGGCTGATTTTATCGTTCTTGCTATATTTGAAGAGGCTTTGTCATTCTGGTGATATATGTATGATATATACATGTCTGTTCTATAATTTGTTTCTGAACTGATATATATATATATATATATATATATATATATATATATATATATATATATATATATATATATATATAAATGTGTTTATCATGTACAATCTCTGTTATATGAAAACAAGTAAAGTTCATTTGATGTTTTGATAAAACAGGGTGTAATAATAATATGTTTGGTGAAAACTGCATCCATACGTGTCACTGTGCTGGAAATATTCAATGTGACATATACGTCGGCTCGTGTCCAGGTGACAGATGTGCCTATGGGTTTACAGGCAAAAACTGCAGTCATGGTAGGTTTCTTAAACTGTATGTGGTCGAAATAATAGTAAAGAGACATATAAGCGGTCAACACATATTTTATAAAATATTTTAGTTTCAAAATGTGCTATCAAATTGCACGACGAATGATATAAATTGCAGACACAAGTCCTTTGACATGATCTACATCTATATATCACGGTTATATTGACAATTTTTATCAGATTTCGCACTAGATGAAGAGTAAATACTGCCAATACAAATGAGAAATAGATACATTATACACGTTGCTTACTAATTGCTAATTTACATTAATAAACTATAATTATACCACGAAAATAAATGTAAGATAGCACAAACCTTTGCAATAGAATCATTAATCAGTAATTGTGATCCCACGAAGGTCTTCCAAATTAAACGAATTTGTATTGACTCGCTCGTCATCAGTGAAACTAGTTTATGTTAGAAATAGTGGCTGTTATCAAACAATGACGATCCTATCCTTATCCATGCATCTTTCATAAGGGAAGTACCAAATAATAAAGTAACAACATAACGAAAAACAGCAATGTATTTACGACCAATATGTCGAATATTGTTTATTTGAATTTCAAAACATTCAATATATACATTATATTAGGAATTATATTTATGTATGTTCCAAATAAATCTATTTATATATATTTTTTAATTTTCAGATTTAAATCTTATCCCTGTTATACGAGACAAAGTTGATGTATCTATGTCATCACAATCTGGTGACAGAGGTCCAAATAAAGCAATTGACGGCAATTGTAACATTGACGCCGACACATGTGACTGCTGTAGTGAAACTAATGCAGATGCTATGGCCTGGTGGCGTCTTGACATGGGTCAGAAATATCCCATAGAGAATATTCAGTTTTATGGACGGAATGACTGTAAGTATAAGTATAAATATATATGATGTAGAAATACTTCGATCGTCTCAAAAATAATAGTTAAAGATTCTGTTTAGATATAACAGTTTGCAGATCACATTGTATATTAACTTATGATATAACTATCTTCTGTATTTAAAACATGTATTATGGGTCATGTGTATCTAAAGTTATCCTCAGCGTCTTTAATATTTGCCAGTGATTATTAACTGAAGGTATTACCCTAATACGTAACACGACCGTTAATGAAGACATGGGTCTGTTAAATGTTTAATCTAATTTTCGACAAATTGCTTCCAGTGTCAAATTTCTAGGCAGTTGTATTCCAGAAAATATTCCTAGACTATCTCCATTGGATGATATGCACATGTCCTATTCGATATCGTGTTCGCATGTCAGTGTTCATGGCGTGATTACTTTTCTGAACTCAGCCGAAATGGGGACCGAGTAATAGAAAGTTGATATTACCAGTGTTTTAAGGCAAAAAAAATAAGCATCTACAACATAAATCACCCACGAAGTCATCCTGAGTAGAATGTGTACTAAGAAGATGCTGATAAAATGTCATTCAAAGACGACACACATAGCCGTGGCTAAGGATCGAACCCGCGAGCCTCCGAGCTCCGATCTGATGTTCTATCTAGAATAAGTGATCACGCCGTTAACAAGTGCTCATTTTTCTGAAACAAGTGCGTAAAATCAATCTGTATAAGATCTTATTGTGTGACTAATTATGCACACTTTTACTTGTCTTTTCTAAATGTCTGAACAGTTATACAGATAAACACTGAATATATCCTCCGATATCGGTTCCTTGCACTAATTTGGTAGTAGTATTTCGTGATATTTGGAAAAGGTATTTCAGATACAGACATACGTACGTTTCTCCAACATTGCCACTACAGCTATATAAAGGTATTGCTTTCCTTAAAAAAATATGAACGTACAATGAATATATATATATATATATATATATATATATATATATATGCACATGCGCATAGCATTGTTGTTTTTTAATAATGACCTCAAAAAGATTAAGATATGATATCACAAAGTATCACATATTAAATATATTATTTAAAAACGTATTCCTGGGAATGATGGCTTAAAGTTTATATCTTTTTATTTCAGCAACAAACTTTAACCAGTTCAGAGGATTTAAGATATATCTGACTAACGCTTCTACTATAACTGAAGTACCCACCTATATTGAGAATACCACCAACCAAACACATATATTTAACATCTCTGTACCCAATACACTGGCCCAGTTCATCACAATAAGAAAGCCCGAGAAACTGAACATTTGTGAATTAAAAATATACGAAGGAGGTAAACCATAGTTGCACCATCTAGCTTAAAATACTTTAAGAAATTGACCAAGGTCAGACGCAGACTCACTAAAAGCGCCTCGATATTAAATAAATAGTAGTTTGAGTTTGAGTTAATCGTCTAAAAGCTTTACAAAACTAATTATAACATAATAATATGATCACTTACTGTGGGTTCTATTCAGAAGAGCTAGTGTAATATGTGCAATGGATATTCCAATTAGTTCTGAAGGATCCCCACCGTCTATACATTTATGTACATGTTTAGCTGAATAACCTAGAACTAAATCCTGGTACTGATAAGACAAATGTGTGTTTCTTTGACAAAACTTGTCACGTGCATAGTTCAAATGAAAAATTATATTTGGTAAAAGCTAGTGTATCTCTTTCAATGATAAACTTCCCGAAATGAAAACCCGAAAAATATGTTGACTACGCAATGCTAATAGTAAACAAGCGTAACTAAGGTATTCCGTCACGCAGTACTTTTTATAGTTTTCAAAGACATTCGATTATCCTCGTATTATGATTTCTAAAGAATCCGTTATCAAGCTTTTTATATCATCGCATATTTTCTCAAGTTCCGAAGATACACAAATTTTACCTAACTGATAAATCAGTTATTCTTCTTTTTGCTCACCTCTGCTTAAGTACTGTTTTCATTAGTTTATGCGCTATTGGCATCGTCATTGCAATGAATGCAAACATTTACGTTATGACTGTGACGTCATCACAACATTTAACAAACTGTCAGTTTGATTTAAATGTTAATAAGTTTCTTCTGTTTGAGTATAGCGCTTATCGTTGTCGAGATTAATAGAGCCTACTAGTAAATCAACAAACTGTTATTCCGGACATGTTTCTATCATCGCTACGACATTTATATACATTGTTTTACTGTAATGCACGAAACATTTCTATGAATTACAGAATGTCGCATCGAGTCATTCGGGGAGGAGTGTTCCAAGGAATGTCACTGTGCAGATTATAAACCATGTATCAGAGATAACGGTATCTGTAAAACTCCAGGATGTCATCCTGGATGGAAAAGAATAGCCTGTGATGAAGGTATTCGTTTGTGTTGAAACGAGGGCGTTTCAGATAGTATACAATACTTATCGTGTATACTCGGTAACCTCGTACAGTGTATGTAGGAAACTAATATGAGAATAACTATCGCTGTGCATTTTCTATAAATATCATTGAAGTCATTAAACTGGTTCTTTTTTTTTTCAGGTGTATTTTATACACTACTTTGACAATAGCTCGAAAGCGGATTGCAAACGTTGCTGAAATACGGGGTCATATTAAGGCCCGCTGTAAACTGGGTCCAAATGCTAAATGCATCTATACGAAATATGTGCCATTTTTTCCCCTATTGTCGGGTACCGCTTGACAGTGTTGTGTTCATATATATATTTATAAATCTTGCCAAGGGTTAAAAAAACTGAACTTTGTAAAGTACACATGTGTCATAAATCATGGTTATCATTATGCATTATTAGAACGACACACATGTGCCATAAAAGCTTTATATATTGTATATTTATTAAGTTAATTTTCAAGTCGTTCATTTCATTTTGTAGTATATTAAAATTACTATTTTGTTTTATGTTATAAAGCCTACATATTGACAATAATTTATAATTCTAAGTACATGTATATTTTATGATTCCCATTACAATACTCTTGAATGGTTTCATTTACAGCCTGTGAATTCGGAAGCTACGGATCAAATTGTAACGGTACATGTGGAATGTGTAAATATAACGAAACATGCAACCTTAAAACTGGTATTTGTGAAAATGGATGTGCAGCTGGAAGGAAGGGGGAAATGTGCAATACATGTAAATATCACATTCACATAATATTCACTTAAACTTTCGTGTTTTAATATGAATGACTGTTTTAAAAAATGTTTAATACACAGATTTTAATATTAAACTATTTCATAACGATTCATCGATTTCGATGCATTTCTACAGTAATTGAGTTTTCATCTTTATTAATTTATATTGCTTTGGTCTGAAAAAAACAACAACATGCAATTGATACAATCATATGTATGTATAGAACTATCTTAACACTCTAAAGTTTACATATAATGCATATTTCTTTGTTTATATATAATTAGTTCTTTGATCACAACCACTTGTAGTATGTCCCCAATCTCCACTTGTTACACTTAATATATCTGCAACAGCTATCTTATTTGATGAATTGGTATTCACAAATACATTTGAAACATTCCTTCTTTCGAGTTTTCTGTTGATGACTTCCTCTTTCTGTCAGAGTTAATTAAATCTAATTTTCGAATTTTCTGTGGTTTTAGTTTCGTAATATATGTCACCTTGTTTTTATATGGCATAACGACACACGTGGGTATATTTATACAGATTGTCCGGCGTTAAAATTTGGCGAGGACTGTGCATACGCATGCCATTGTGTGAGCATCGTGCCATGTAATATATACACCGGTGAATGTCCGGGTGCAATTTGTGCCGCTGGTTATGTCGGTTTTAATTGCAGCACCAGTAAGTAACTTAAAGTAAATGTGACATAAATCAGACGAAAAAGTTTAAAATTGATTATAGTATACATTTCATTTCCATATACATATGTAAGCACGTATTTGTATGCAACATTTGTATGCAACATTTAATTATATATGCTGGAAATAGTAAGCTCAGTCAGTAACGGTACTGAATTATTTGCGGAGATGAGTTTGCTATGAGTACTTGTTAACTTCAAGGATCCAAGAAAAAAATAGCTATGTTTACTGATCGTTTTTAGCTGTAGAACATAAATATGACGCCATCGATCCATCAAACAGCATTTTATTATATCGATAAAATCATTTTCAAAATGTCTTATTTCTAAAACTACTGTCGCTTTCAAAAGCTTTTAAATTGAACACGAAACGAAACTGTCTTTCCTTATTTAGAATGTGGCCATGGAACATATGGATCAAATTGCTCGTCCCGGTGTCACTGTATTAATCAAAGCAGCTGCGATCACGTGATTGGCACGTGTACCAAACATCTATGTGATGCTGGGTGGCAGAATAATTCATGTAACACAGGTTAGCATGTATATGTATATGAATATGTATAAAATAACATATAACAGTTGTCTAATTCAGAATCATTTCAACAAGTTCTTTGCATTGGCGAGTTAATTCTGTACAATGAAATATACACTACTTCCCATTATTCAGAATGTGACCATGGAACATATGGATACAACTGCTCATCCCGATGTAATTGTGTAAATCAAAGCAGCTGCAATCACGTGATTGGCACGTGTAACAAACAATTGTGTGATCCTGGATGGCAGGGAGATTCTTGTAATACAGGTAAGAATGTTTTGACTCCGTAGCACATAACATATTACATTTTTTGAACTGAGACTACTTTTGAAAAGTACTTTGTTCTGAAGAGTTTATACTATCAAATGGATTCCATTTATTCGCCATTATTTATCTGCATTATACCAGTATACGATACAAGTATCACCTTTCGAAATCTGGCTACATAACATTATGGATTCAACTGTAAACGTGTTTGTATGTGTGAAAGTTCCTTTTCTTGTTATAGTTCTTGAATGTGTACATCTGTGAGCCTATGTGGAAATTTATGAAATAGTAGTACGTCAATTTAACACAGAATCATCATTGATAAAACATTTTGTTTTTGTGTTTTGTGTCTTGTGTTCTGTATTTTGCCAAGTAAGTAAAACAGAATGTTTCTAATTATTTGCCACAATTAAAAATGTTAACAGTTGAATTAGGCAAATAAAACATGTGCTCTATAGCATTTCCCAATGGCAGTACTCATACAGAAAGTCTGAGTTTTCGATAATTTGAATATTATTTAAAAAGGGTAATTCTTGTTTTAATTTAAGCTCGGTACGACAATGCCGCGCTTACAAATGTACATCATTAATTAAATAGTGCATGCTGTTTGATCTGTAAAAATGATATCTAATGGCTGATTAAACAGAACTAGATAATTTTATAAATGTTAATATGTACAAAATGTATAGAATAGGGCTCTATGAATGAGGTTTGTAATTATTAATTCAAATATAAGTACTTGGTACAACGTCCACGTTACGTTCAATATATCATGCATATTTGTCATTTCAAATTCATGTGATCAATGATAATCAATGATAATAAAAGAGGGATGTTAGAATTAAAAAAATACGTCACCCTTCATTATTTATTTCCGTAATTACCTTCTTCATCTGCCGTTATTCATCTCTTTTACGTCTTTAATAATGCTCAAAATGAGCTTATTATGGATTTGGATCACTATAAAATAAATACTGATAATTGTATTTTAGATGTTAGTGATTGTTTAACTTTGCTATATCTTACAAATTTGCATTGAATAGAAACAAAATGAACAGCACTTAAATACATGTTAAACTTTTTCATGCATTTATCATTTTTGTAAAATATTTCATCTTTCTTGTCCTTTTTACAAAACTATAATCAGAGTGGGATCCACGAACATTTGGTTCAAACTGTTTACACACGTGTCAATGTTTAAACGGGAGCAGTTGCGATCGTAAATGGATGGAATAAAAATACACATTTTTCCGTACATGCTTTTTGGTATTACCTCCTCGTAAACATACCTGTCCTTGAAGGTTAGCGAAATAATGTAGAGTTAAGAAGCAATGCGAAAATAATATTTTAAATTGTTTACATCTAGTACATCTAGTATCAAGTATAAAACTATTTCATATATGCAAGCATATAATAATCATTTTCATGGAAATTGTAATTTGTGCTCAAATTTAACTGTTTAGGTGTTTTAAAAAACGAAATCACTTCGGCAGAGTATCAATTGTTTTGCAATTTTTTAATAAATATACAGCTTGTATATTTTAATATTTTGATATAATGTATGGTTAAATTCTGCTTAAACCTCAAAAAAGTTCTCTGATCCCTATTCTTATGACAATAAATCAACAACACTTTACCGCGTAATTTGAGAAAAAAATAGCTCTTTAAGTATGCCGTCGATGAATAAACTGCAGTACCACAATTGTATACTAATGAGCACGTTTGTTTAAATATTAAGAAGTCTATTATATTTCATATTCAGTTTAGATTGCTATATATATATAATATTAACCATTATGCACATTTTATAAATTGAACACAATATAAGAGACCAATTTTAGGCGTATCCGTATATGATTTTACCGTTTGAAAAAGAGTCAATTGTAGCACAGCGGTATGTAGTGACTCTGGCATGTCTCAACAAAGTTGCTTCCATATGTGTGCTGTTTGCATGAAAAACTAAAGCAATCGTCATTTACGGGTTTGTTAATGAAGTATTGCAAATAAACGTTGCATACAATTTTTATTTTTATTCATGATAAATTGAATGCGATGTTAAAGTTCGTCTGCATCAAATACCCTTTTTCTGTGGTAGCCGTGGTGGGGTAATCATTGTTGTAAATGAATACGAATATTTTGTTAAGCATCCAACATAAATACACTGTATTAAATACACCTATATTGATTGATTTTCTCTCCTATTACGAAGGATAACTCGCTTTAAACGACAAATGTATGTTTTACTTTTAACTCCTGCACATACCATATCGGGCTGTGATTTGTTTAGATTACACTTTGATCAATGTTGTATGATTAACATATAATTCATATTTCCATCGTGTTGACATGTGCAAAATGTATTAAACCATGTGTATAAGTAGGAAATAAAATTTTGCTATATGTTTGTTCAAGAATTTCACCATTCCATAAAAGGTATAAAAAACAAAGTGTGTGTGACATATTGCAGACTTATTTGTAATATTTCATAAACATTTTAGGCTCACACACGTCTATAATGTTTCCATATGTGGCTAAAGTAAATGTTTTACCGAGCAAAGTCATAAGTCGTGTAGTGTTTATGATCAAGGAATTTTTGAAAACTTGTAGTTTTTAATTCAAATCTTACCATAGAATCTACCTTTAAAAAAGTATTGCGTATTTACCCATTTAACAGCTGTCTGTCTTTATAACCATTATATATAAAAAAGCACATGGATATTCATTCATTAAAAGAATCCATTTCATATATCGTATTTTTATTAGTTATCGCTACAGAAAAGATACGTAGCCTTTCAATTAATTTCAAATTAAAAGATTGTTAAATCATCGTTTCCAATCAGAACACAAGCGATACAATGCAACGGATATAGTTTAAGAGATACGCTTTCTTGCAAGTACATAATTTAGAGGGTAAAATGGTAGCCTGTGATTGTCTTAAAATGCCCATACATGATAAGTTACATTACATGTTCATTTCTGGTGGTGTATTACAAAGGAATGATAAACAATAACAATTATAGCTGTATATGTATTGTACAGTTTAAATAAGTTTTTAACTTTCACCGAGAAGTACACTTACATATATTGAAGTTTAAATATACAATTGCAAATTACTTACTTCATTTGCTTTCATCTTCCATATGGCAAGAAGTATCCTCAGCCAGTAAACTTTACAGACCTTCAGTCTTATGTCATTCTCAACTTAGTTTAAACTTTTTACTATTCGATTGTGAAACAAGGTATCGTATTTGGAGTATTCCTGGTTAGAACTAGTAGTAAGAATATGCGAAAAATGGGTCTTGCTCAAGGGCACTTTACATAGCTGTAGGGTAGGATCGAAATCATGACCCTCCGATCATGGGTTCAGTGCTCTACCACTGGATCACGTGCTTCACTGTTTATTGTGTACATATTGTACGTTTGTGAAAGGTTCATCCTCATGCCCATACAGAATACATGTACATCTATAATGATGCGTTTTACATATAAATCAATCACATGCTTTCGTTGCAATTTAATCACCTACATACCAAACCAACCACGAGGGGATATCCAGAAGTTCATTGACAAATGTTATAAAAAAATATTGTGCACACGTTCATAAGTGTAAATTAAATTACACAACTTAAACATTTATGTATTATAGTAAGTAATTTATTGTTTTTCATGCAACCATTATAAAATTATAGTAACCATAGTAACGTACATGCATATGAAGTGCCGCGGCTCAATTCTTTTAAATAAACTCAAAATTATACATGTTAATTATTAAAAATATATTTCTACAATTCCGCGGGAAAACAGACATGCTTGAAGGAACGTCATTAACGTCTTTAAATTTAACATCATTTGTTGTTTTACGCGCACGGATTCGACTCCAACGCAGATTTCAATGAGGAGGTCTTCGCCAGCGTGCGTAAAAATGGCGTCTGAACAACGGTTAAAACAACGAGCGACAATACACTTCTTCGTAAATGTCGGGTATACACCAATACAGACGATGGAACCTCTAAACAAAACCTCAAAGAAACCTGCTGTCGCACGTTCTCTAGTCTACCAATGGTATTAGCGATACAGTGATGGCCGGGAAACGATAATGGACGATGAAAGCTGTGGTCGCCCAACGTCAAAATCACGTCATAGTGACTTTAAATAAATCAAAGATCTTCTAGACAAGGACCGCCGAGTAACAATACATGAACTATGCCAAGATATGGATATGGACTACGGCCAGATGAATTAAAAATGAGCTGAATAAATGCACGATGGTATCCCCGATTATTAAATGATATGAAATGGAACGCTGTGTAACAGAATCTGGGAAATTTCTTCTAGCGAGATATGCAAAAGAAGACACATTCCTAAATAGGATTATAACTACCGACGAGACATGGTTGTTTTACTATGATCCGGAAACGAAACAACAGTCAAGTCAATGGAAATCAACCTATTCTCCGCCACCGAAAAAAGCCAGAATGTCCGAACTGAAGAGGAAAAGATATGTTCATCGTCTTCTTCGACATCAACGGAATAATCCTGAGCCGTGCCGTTCCGAAAGGCCAGTCTGTCAACGCACTGTATTATTTAAAGGTACCGGTTTTATAACAAACATATATTTTACTTATAATTTTACAATAATTTTAAAAATAAAATTAACAATGTATTACATGTACTGTAAAAATGCAAAATTCTATATAATTTATATATTAACAGCTTTAGCAAATTAAGGAACGTGACATTCAAATAATAAAAACTCGATTTTCTTAGTGTTTTTTTTCGTGTAAATTTCAGGTCCTTCGCCGACATCTTGTTAAAGCAATAACTAGGAAGCACCCAACTGGTTTTGAGGTGGGCTTAAAATACATCAGGACAACCCACCAGTTCACTAAACGATAGAAGTGCAGACGATAGTTAAAATCCACATCTGCTGTACTCCCCAGATCTCGCACCGTGTGATTTCACACTCTTTCCGAAATTAAAGTGCGAATTGAAGGGCAAACATTTAATAACTTAAAAGAACTTCAAACGGAATCTAATTCTATTTTGTATCAATACCCATCGGACTGGTACAAGCAAGTGTTTCATCAGTGGGTAGAACGCAACCGCAAATGTATAGAAAATAGCGGTGCGTAGTTAGAGAAGAATTGACGTCGCAACGTCGTCTTCCAAATTGACCTGCGGCATATCACTGTACATGTATATCAAATGTATGTAAATAATTTGTTATATTGTATACTTTATTTAAAATTTGTATACTTGCACTGAGATTGAATATTTTAAACAGACAATATTACACATATATAATATGTAGTTTTTATCTTATAGCATTTGTCCACGAACTTCTGGATAACCCCATGTATTTTGATATTTTCGGTAAAATCTTATGTTCCTCCAGAAGAATAATCTTGGAATGGTGACATCTAACTACATTTCATCAATTCGAAATATGTGAAATATGCATCTGATATTAAATGTACAGGCTTATCACTGATCGTTCCAATACCACAACCTTGTTTTAACATACTATATAGTATACGTTTATAAAATTAATATTTGCGTTGTTTGTATGTATTCGTTTTGACTGTCACTTTTGAAAGACACCTCTCGTTGGACATACATACGTACGTACGTACGTACGTACGTACGTACGTACGTACGTACATACATACATACATACATACATACATACATACATACATACATACATACATACATACATACATACATACATACATACATACATACATACATACATACATACATACATACATACATACATACATACATACATACATACATACATACATACATACATACATACATACATACATACATACATACATACATACATACATACATACATACATACATACATACATACATACATACATATTAATTTGCTGTCTCTAATTAGGATTCAACGGCATTTTAAAGGAAAAACAAAAAAGATTATTATTGCACACAATAGATTATTATAAACGTAATGGCAATCGCTTGACGCTTGTCACACGCTTTATCATATGCTAACAGCTTCAGTTCTGCCTTCCGTCTGAAGGTCTCATTTCTCTTAAACATATTTGTCCCAAATAACAGCATGATGTGGTTATCAAGAACATAGCACGCTTATTTTGGTGTATTCGTAGTCAGAACTCACAATAAATGTTGGTATATTTTAATCGTTATACACATATACCATTATAACCTACGAGAAATTATTGGATTAAAACTATATTTCAAATCATTCGAGTGTAGCATTTTCAAATTTGCAAAAAATGAAATATTGTAAACGGCAATGGCAAAAAAGCAACAGAATGCAAACACTGCTTGGCAACATTATTTCATGTAGCAACCATATGTCTAACCGTATGTCTGTATTAAAGCGACATATCCAGTTTATGTGTCATTCCAACAATAACCAAACTTGTATTGTTATAGTAATATTTAGTAAAAATTGTGACTGTCTGGATCATGCGAGATGCAAATATAGAAAAAAATATGGAGTCAATTCGGGAGTCCAACCCGGGACATTTCGTTCTACCGACTGAGTTAGGCGAATTGTTTACATACGTTTCTCTCCGTACACTGTGATATTTATGAATAGGTTGTTTCTTTCTTTATAAATCGGAAATATCTGTGTTATATCTCTGGTAATCACTGTTAAAGGTGTATGTGTAATTCCGTATATGATGTAGTCCTGTCTTTGCCATGTGTACGTTTAACTTTAACTCGTGTGACTATACATTTAAAAGCGTGACAATAATCCAATAAGTTATGTTTCCTTTCAGCATGTGATAATGGAACATATGGAAAAAATTGTTCAGAAACCTGCCACTGCGCACGCAATGAGCCATGTAAAAAAGTAAATGGCAAATGCTTGTTAGGTTGCCATGAAAATTATCGAGGCCCATCATGCAGCAGTAAGTTGTATAGTTTGATGTTACTTTTTATGATTTGTCACATTCTTTAGCTGTGGTTATTGATCTTATATACACTATTTCAGGTCAAAATTGGAAGTTACTTTGTAATACTTTGCATATGTAAAGACATATAACAGCACAAGTGCTTGCCATGATGCTGATACTACAGTACGGTATAATTGGTTATGCATCAAAAATGGATTGTTGTGGTACCTTGGTTATCAGCGGTTAATCGCAACAGGTACCAGTTAAGAATCGCAACTGACTGCAGTTATACGAAAGCTTCAGCATTTTCTTTCAACGTGTATGCTTATGAGATTAAATAAAATAGCATACATTAAACCTGAAACGCTTTTGCCTCAAAGTCTGCATTCAAAATATATGAAAACACAGGCAGATATATTAAAATGCAACACAAGGTTTGGAGGGGACTAGAAATGAACAGAAAAATATACACAGATGCATGAGGAACCTAATTATTCATCTCAGGTAAACAACCAATAACTTTTCACATATCTTTACATACTAACGCAGTATATTTTGATTCCTACATTATTATTATCTTTCGTTTAAACTTTAATGATCACTATTAAACATGAATATACTCTTCAGAACATAGTTCAAACGAGACCTCTACCCCTCTCCTATTTCGGAGCCTAACCATCACCTCCCTCCCCCTCACACACACACCACCCCTCTCCAAAACTCTACAAAACTCACTCGACTGTTCCATTAGACTCCGATTCTAACTGCCTTCCTGACAGCGTTTATATTAGCTTATTTTATAAGTATGTCTACTGCACTCTAGTTGGTAAAGAAGAGCGACAGCTAATTCATATACAGGTCACGTTTTTGGCGAGGAAAATAATATTGTGTGTTTAAATTCACGGTAATTGTGTATCGTTTTTTTGTACAATTTAGAGAGAATATACCTTAAGCCACCAGGTACAGCTGCAATAGGCGGTGCAGCGGCAGTAGATGCTGTATTGTTGGTCATCATTGCGGTTCTGGTCGTCTTAATCAAAAGAAGGTAGGCTTTATTAAACTATACTCCAAACTGTCTTAGAATTACAATAAACAAGTCAATGAATTTGTATTAACAACGCATTCTTATATAACTATACACAGTGAATACAGTTTTAAGAAAACTAAAAGGTTTATTGACTTTATATTTCAAAACCTCACCTTTAAATAGGTCCAAGGCATTAAAACCAGAACAAAGTTTCATCGGATTGGGCGATGTTGTAAAGCCAAAGAGAACAACTGATACATTGCATAAGCATGAAAGTTCTGTTGTAGGAGTTTGCAACGGTGCACCAAATGGTAAATTAATCCTACATGTATATAGTAAAATAATAACAACGCTAATGTTATAAACATAAATTAGTTGTAATTCTAAAATGTGTATTTATAATGTTATTTCAACAACTTAGAATCGATATAATTATGAATAATAAAGATTGTATATGCAATATATTTCTTATTTAAATTAAATTAAATTAAACATATTTATTAGTATATTGATATTTATTTAGTATATAAAGTAATCAAAGTCGTTTGTATATTACAGAAGTCGTACCAATACTGTAATGACGTCATACTGGCACATGTTCAACAATCGCAAATATATGTGAACGTTTAAAAGGGAATTGTCATCGGAGACAATATTGTAGTTTTGTGCTTGAGACTTTATCTTATACGCGTTACCAAACTACAATGATTTTATGTACGACACATTGAAAAGTATGGTAGTTTGCGTCGGCTAAGACAAGCAGTAATACGTATCTGGCTGTACATAATATAAACATTGTAATATATAGTTATAAGCGTGCTTGTGATGATATTTTGTTTCATATTTGTATAAAGTATATACTAGGCATTTCCCTAAAACAGCTACAACAATTTGTGTTTCAATGTTTTTTTATGAAAATTTTTATGAAGTTCTAAAAGTAAATTTATCTTTCGTTACTTGTAGCATTAAATATGATAAAATATTACGAACTTTAGAAGTACAACTTTTTTTATACCTAACACACATCTGGATATATACAGCAATAAGTATCATTATTTAGTGTTTATAAATCCACACCATGTCTCTGACTGTATATGTCATAAAAATAAACATTAAGTGTGTGATATTTTATTTCATAATGTACCTGACGCAAATATCGCCCCAACAACTGGCCACATGACTTTGTCCAAGTAAATACAATGTAGCGTTTACATAGATATTATTAGATTGTCTAAGGAAAATGGCGGCGTAGCAACCAATATCGATTGCTGATTGGATTATTGATAGCCCGTGTCAGGTCAATTATATTAATGTTGAATAAAGCATTTGTATATTTAACCATGAACCTGTACAGCGTGCAATGTATTAAGCGAAGCGAATGGTCCAGTGGTAGAGCACCGAACCCATGATCGAAGGGTCGTGGGATCGGTACTCCGCTACGGCTATGTGTGGTGTCCCTGAGCAAGACACTTCTCCGCATATGCTTAGTACTGGTTCTCTGGCTCTTCGAGCTTGATTTGTCTAAGTTGTAAGAACTTGTTTCACAATCGAAGTAAAATAAATAAGTTTAAACTATATAAGCAGATAACTATTGTTTAAAGATATTATATTTAGATGTATATAGATATTTTAACGAATTAGAAATATTAACTGTTTAACTTAAACAACCCTAGTCAATGCATGTGATAAGATATATATTTAGTGTACATGTTATAACTTTCTTTAAGGTGCGATACATATTTTGATATGGTTTTGAGAGTGCAGCGTATTAACCTTATGTCCTGTTCTACGAGAAAAAGTTCTTGTATTTTTCTCCATTTTAACAATACATGTACATCGTTAATGTGTGCATGAATTAAGATATAATAATTTTTTACATCAAGTTAAATTAAGAGTTTATCATCAGCCATTATAACATATATTTATATTATAAAAATGAAATTTTCCTTTATTACTGCAGACTGTCAAATAAGAATGCGGTGTTTCAAAAAGTATCACTTTCGAGCTTCCGAGCAGACATACCATGTTAACAATTTCAGGTTCCCGTTTCACTAACATATTCAAATAAATACTTGAATACTTAAAAACTTAGATACTTAACAATTTAAATCTAATCAAACAGCCAGGTGATAGTGACTTTAGACTTTAGACTGGTTCGTGTAAAATTACATATGTGTACATTGACATTGATAATATGATATATGAATAACCAGTCAATTTTTATTATTTAAGTAAATGTTGCTGAACAGTACATATACATGGTAAATTACTTGCTACTATTTATCAATTATATAGTCAACAAACTTGCCTTCACGCCGCGAAAACTGCATGTTGATTGCCATGTGTTTATGAAGTAATCGTCTGTTAAGCTATCTTACTGTGGTTACATATATAGCTTAATACTTAATACATTGAATATATATTTACATCACATTAGACATAAAATGCGCTTGGTTACCTTTCTGTTAGCTCTATATAATAACATATAAATTGTAACTTTTTTACCTTTATTTTTTAATTGTGTTAACGTCTTCGAATATTACATGATTCTGGCTTGCAATATTTTAAACAGATAATAATTGCTTATTATTAAATATGGGTTATACTAATGGCATATCAAATTTATTGTTGCAGTTTATATTTATTGGCATAAATGGCTATGGCCTCAAGACAAAAATAGAAAGTTTGGCAAATATGGATTACAATTGTGCAGTCATGAAAAGTTTATCTAGGAAACACATCAGATATATTTAATCGTAACTACTAACTTGACTCTATGAATCCTGGGAACAGACATTCACAAACTTAAGACAGCTATTCAACATTTATTCATAATCATCTAACTAAAACTGTTATATTCACCAATAACTATATGCTGCTGAGACCGCGATATACTGGCCTATCTTGACTCTATGGATCCTGGGAACAGACATTCACAACGGCTGTTATTTAACATTTAGTCACAATCATCTAAATAAAAATGCTTGCTGATATACTACAATTACAATGTGATTGCGTGAATCCACTGTCTGAAGCCATGACGAAGGTAATTTAATGAATACTTTACCAAACTTGATTATCTTCCCACTTATCTGTCATAATAGTATTAAATGATAAATTTTCAAACCACAACAACTGCTTCTACATAGTTATATCTAAGGGTTGGGTGCGAGGGATTTTTAAGCGGCATATATATTTATAAAGTAAAACATTTCTTCATAGATCAAGAACCGAAAAAAACATATGTCGAATGTATACCGTTTTGTTGAAAAGAGACAGCAAGACGGAATCACCGTTTGAATCACATTGTCATTATAAACACCACCAGTCAGCCCCTTTCAATAGCCCGATTTAGTCTTTTTATACGACAAATCCTATTATTGAAGCTGGGTAATAATAATGACATAATCAAATGAATAGTGATAGTTATTCAACATTCAGTTACAATCATTTAAATAAAATTGTTTTATACACCGATCACTATATGCTGCTGAGACCGGGATATACTGCCATATGCCTCTTGTGGTATAACATTCCACTAGGTTGTATAACATACCACTAGATACACCGCCATACAATGGGGGAAACGGTAAGCAAGCATCAAAGAAACATCCCTTAATAACATTCCTTAATAGTTTCTTAATATTTAATTCAACCTAACACAACACAGACCGTGGCGTGGTTTAGTGGTAGAGCGTCCGCCTCGCATGCGGAAGGTCGTGGGTTCAATCCCCGGCCGGGTCATACCAAAACTAAAAAACTTGAAGCTTCCTCGCTTGACGCTCAGCATTTAGAGGAGAGATCTAGGTCTGGTCGGCCCGGTGTCAGTATAATGTGACTGGGTGGGGTATCACACCATGTGTCTGCGGCATGATACTCCAGTGTGACAGCGCTTGGAATACTGTCCCAAGTAGACACCGTCGCGATATGACAGAAAAATTGTTGAAAGCGACGCTAAACACCATACAACTACAACTTTACAAAACACTGCACCAAGAACCCTGGGCACCGACATTCATAGTGCACCTCAAATGAATGAATGTGATTTGTTACTCAGTCATTCATAAACACAAATTCTCAAATGGAGGCTTGGCTTCAAATGGAAGCGATTTGTCGCGCCAACATACATAATACAAAACTCTTCAAATGTATTGTAAATATTAAGGGGTAAGAAGTGGTTTAAAACCATGACAAATGTTTCGTTTATTGATTTATGTAAACAGTGCATGCACTGGTAATTTGATACATTTTGACTGTCATTCAATAAACATATTATAAGAGTCATGGTATATTTTTATTATAATACGATACAATAACTCGTTTTCTATCCTCATGAAATTAATAATTTTACGAGGGTTTTTTTCTTTACCTCATCGGTGAACATCAAATAAGATTTGATATTAACACCGTTGATACTTAGTTCAATATCAACTTTATCACCATACCATTGAAACGCATAGTTATGTCAATTAATGATTTATTCCTTTTTTCTTAGATTTACATATATTATTAATACATTTCATTATTGCAGGTTGTCAAAAGATGATTTGTTGTTCAACAACAACTTTAGAGCTTCCAACCTAAAATAGTAATTCAATGCCTGAACATATTAATGACTTGATCTGTGTATAAATCTATCATTTAGTCATAATTCTTGACAGTGATATAAATAGTCACATTGATTAAGTAAACGCATTAGTCCCTTGAACCTTTCTGAAGAGACCAGTGATTACGTAATCGTTTTTTTCTGTTTCAGTAACTAAGAATATAAATGTTGATACCTTATAAGCATAATTTTATATCTTTACCACATCTGAAGGTTATATATAACAATGAATAGGTTTATTTAATGTATATTAAAGACAAACAACATCAGTTGTATATACACATATAATATAAACAGATATTTAATTTCATAACTGTATTAATATCTATATTAACAACATAACATTCCTATATTTCAAAAGTGGTGAGTCTAAATTTCAATCTACTAAACAGATAACATTTGTTAAGCATATCATATATATTTACATGTACAAAGTTGTTTAGAACCATAACACGTGATGTATTTACTGTGATAAACGTATTCGGTTCATGCACATATAATTCATTAGATATAATTATAGTTTCAATAAATATATTAATCTTAAAGGTGGCATCAATTTCATATTATCTCAAGTAAGTATAGTATTGCGTGTGGTCTAGTGACCATCGGACCCACGATCTGAGGGACGTTGGTGTAATCCTCCGCTACGGCTATAGGTGGTGTCCTTATCCGCACTTACTCAGAACGTGTTCTACCCAAGAAAACTTCGAATGCGATTTGCCGAATTTGTAAGAATTTGTTTCACAATTTAAGTAAAATGAATAGGATTAGAATAAGTTAGAATTCAGATCTCACCCCACAGTTGTATTTTGTTCTTTGTTCTATATAAAATAAGGTCTAGGATTTCCAAAGTTTTTTTTTACATAGCAGGAAAGTATCCCCACATAAAAGTCATTTATTATTTATTCATCCATGTGTTTAATGATTTCTTCATTATTCATGTTTTTACGTTATTTTCGCAATAATTATGTTATGTTGTCAAAGCAATATTCAAACGGAATTGAAGCAATCTACCTATTTTTTAGCTAGTCATATTTTGTTTAACGGAAAGATTAAATATTTCAACACTTTAAACTTTAAAGATAACAAGAGATCGCTAACTGCTCAAAGTTGAAGTTTAAGATTCGAAATCAGTTTCGTCTAAACACTTTATGCTGTCTAGGATACAGCTAATATAACCTGGGGTTGACTGATCAACAACACACGTCTGAACATAGATGACTTTTATTTCAAACTTGTGCCAATTGGTAAAAACTGTAAATAAACAATGGACACGCAATAAATGTATTGAAAATATAGCAAGTACATTCTCATCATTTTAGCTTGTACTTCCAGTCTTAAAGTAATCTTTCACAAAATATGCTTTATATATGTATATATATATATATATATATATATATATATATATATATATATATATATATATATATATATATATACATAAACTGATCTTTACTTTGAAACATATATACACACATAATCATCAACTTATAAGCAACTTGTAAATGTAGTCATTCATAATTCAAAAGTGAACATTCCGATTTATCATCACAACAATACACAGAACGAACTGTTTTGGTACGAAGCGGCTGCACATGGCCGGCACAGTTTATCATGTTTTCATAAGAAATAACGTTTATGTAGATTATTCCAATAATTCTAGAGACAAATCAATACTTACGTCATGGTGACATTGGCTAACAGAAAATATAAAAAAAATTAGATTCATGACCACGCTGTCGAAATAGAACGACCAAAGTGCGAGAAACGTTTTGCTAATGACGTCATCTCAATCAAGGGAGACAAGTCATATTTCCTATACTCAACCAAATGTATCTATATCTACAGACTGAAACAGCACACACTTTATGTGAGAATGTGATCCAGTTACTACGGACAGGGATGACGATGATCGGTTTTCCTTTGTACATAAAACGTTTAACATGTTATGTGTTGAAAATGGTGTTAAATACTTTTATTATAAGGAAATATTTTACAACAAGACTAAAATGTTTGACCTATGTCAATGTTTACCAAATGTAATCACAGTTTGTGTATAGATTCCATTGGTGAGAATTGTTTTCTTATTTATATATAAATTTTTTAAACTTATAAGTTTAACTGTTAATGCTGAAATGCTTTAATTGCTTTTTTTCTTTTATGAAATAAAAATAGATGACTAGTCATATTGTTTTTTTTTTATTTAGCATATTGTTGCATTTTGCTTTTTTTTGTGTTTTCAACTTAAACCCATTTATTTCATATTCTGCCAGACGCCTACATAAGTAACAAACATACATAAACATGTTATTAAGTCACTGGTTTTACTTAGTGGTTAATGGTGCCCCAATGCTTATTATTCACATAGGCATGATATATACATTCGTGCAAAGAGCTATGAGTAAACTGGTATAACAACGCTTTGGGATATCGGTGACAGTTTTCGATCCGCTTCTCTTTAATGTCTTGTTATTCTGTGTCGGTTTTTGTAAGATATTTCGTTAGTTTTTAAGTAGATTCAATTTGAATCCCGTCTTAAAGTCTTATCATGTTTATGTTTTATCAAGTACAAACCTGTTCCACACAATTTCACTGTTATCTTGTATTTCCGTTTCTTTAGTTTAAACACTATTTATTCGTTTTCAACATATTACATATACATATATTCAAATATGCAGCGATACATAACAATAGAATTGAGAAGAAAGCTATTTCTAGCTTATACAAAGTCTCTCTTCTGAATATCTTGCAAGGACTATACAATGGTGTTACAAATGCAATGAAAATAAATTAATTACTAGACAAACGGATTATAATCAACGCTTGATATGAAAATAATAAATATGTGCAAGTATATTGATCGTTTGGAATACATATATAGCTGATTGGGTATGTATATAGGCTGCGGCGTATGCAACGCTTCAACTACTGAGAGTTGTGTTTACTAGCTTTGGTCAATAATTGCCGTATATAACTTAAATTATTTTTTAAAAAAAATAAAACAATATGTGAGTAGAAATAAAGTTGAAAGGGTAGATAAAGTAGATAGACAGAAACAGGAAAACAGAGGTGTGATCACAGGATGCCTATTGAGGTGTTGTGAGTCACTCTAATGGAATAAAGGATAGTTCAAATCAATAGATAAAACGCTTGGTCTTCGAAATGTATGTTTGGACAAAGTGAAATCTTTTTACGACTGACATCATCAGAAAGAGTGTCGTTGCCGAACAGTAGTGTGTTTAGGTCTAGATAGTAATAGGACGAAAGACGCCATGGAGTAGAATTCTTTTGCGTTGATATAAATGTCATGTGAAGAAAAAGTGATACGTATCCTCAATTTCCGCACAGACACAGGTAGGGCTTTATACAATGTTTTTGGAAAACAGGTGCTCTTTCGATGAAGTGCAGTGTATCCGTAACCGTGCATGCTGAATTGCCAAATCTCTTCTACCATCGTAATAAAATTTTGAAACAGTCTTCTTGTTAGAATTTAGATCGTGCTTGATGAACAAGGCGGAAGCAGCACACACCAAGCTTTTTTGATGTCTCCAATGTGTTTGTGCCATGTGCCATAGTTAGATAGAGTGAATCCAAGATGTTTGTGATTGTCAGCGTCCTGCAATTGAATAGAGTTCATGAATATGGGCGGGTGCTAGGGTGTGACGTATTTGCGAGAAATAAGTAAAGATTCAGTTTTAGCAGGATTAAAAGTTACTAGCCAGGTTAAAGACCAGTCATTGATCTTTTGCAGGTCAGAATTTAAACGCAGAGCAGCATGTTGAAGATTATCGACAATAACATAAATGGTTGTGTCGTCAGCAAATAAACGAATCGCAGAGCCTATTTCGAAACAATATCATTGATATAAACAAGAATTAATAATGGACCAAGAATTGAGCCTTGAGGAACACCAGCCGATATTGGAACCGTGTCAGATGTTGACCCGGAAAGGACTACACATTGTGTTCTGCAGCTAAATAATCCTTGAACCAAAGAAGAAAAGAGGCAGAGATACCGCTGCGTTCAAGTTTAAATAAGAGTCCCTTATGCTACACGTGGTCGAAAGCTTTACATATACACAAAAGACAGTCGAACCTCTTTGCCATCGTCTAAAGCCTTGCAAAAGGTATGGTAAATATCTGTAAGCTGATTGACAGTAGAGTCCTTGGGGACGAAGCCAGACTGAAAAGAAGAGACGAAGTTGTTGTCATGGAAGAAGTTAAATACATGTGAATAATCCTTTCGAGGACTTTACTGATTGCACTGAATTGGGAGGTGGGCCTGTCGTTGCTAACATCGTGAAGGTCTTTCTTCTTGTAAGTTGCACAGACGTGGGCTAGTTTCAATTGACGGGGAACTTTGGATAAACGTAGGGAGTAGTTGAAGAGATTACAGAGAGGTCGGGATAGTTCGTTTGAGAGTTCTTTGAGCACCATGTTATTGATGGTATTTATGGGAGGCCTTTATTCATGTCATCTAGGAATGTTTGTGCTTGAAAGAATGTGTTGAGTATGTCTGCTTTTTCTGTGTTTGTTTCGTATGTGTTGTTGTTGTGATAAAGTGTTGGGATGCTTGCTGTAGAGGAACTGGAATTAATGAATCATTAATGAATGATGCAAATCCCTAACAAAGACCAAAACGATGTATTTTGCCATTGCTTGTTTCAGATCAAATTGCAAATCAAAACTTGATTTCGACTTTACATAATTTTGCTTCAATTTTTTATTAGACTCTAACGAATGTTTCTATCTCAACGATAGGGTTTCTGTCTGTATATAGTATGGAGAAAGTCTTCATACATATATAAAATCAGAAAACACTGAACGAAATCCCATTTGCTTTACTAAATGTCTATGCAAAAACAACCAAGCAAAATGTTTTTTTTTATTATTTATAATTCAGTTTGTACGTGACGGTGCAATATTTAAAACGTATCATTTACTAAATATTATATTCTGTATTGTAAGTAATTTTAATTTGGTAAAGTGGTTATGTTTGCAAATTTAGTGAATTTTAAATAAACATTAAAAATCAATGTTAACTGTTCAATACACACTAATGCCACATGCGTCATTTAAGTTTTAATCAAAACATTTAATCTAACAATTCCAAAATAAAATATTAACTGGTAGACAGGTATGGAAAACGTAAGAGATTAATTATTTATCAAAGTTTTGGAAATGAAAGATGTTATATGCTTTGCTTCTAAAGAGTCACAAATATGTTGATTGCAATATTACAGAGGACATGGTTTGGAATAAATAGCAAGTACATTAATCAAAATAACCAGTTCGTTTTCAGTTTATTTTTTTGTAAAACACGTCATACATTGACGTAATTATATTTTTTTTAAAATAATTAATGTAAAATGCTTTTTAGTTTTAAATTATAACATATTGATTTGCCGATTTAATTTTTGTTTATGTAATTGACATAACGCAGAGATATCGCGCGCGTCAACATCTATCTTATACGGGGAAATGCCTGGTGACGCGGACATGCAGTTTATTAATATCCTAAAATATTAAATATCAAGGATAAATAACAGTGAAAAAAACGATATTCATGTTATCAGATAATATTGATGCTCTGCGAAGGTAGTGGATTGATGATTTTTTTCGGTTGAAAGAAGATTTAGTATTTTTTTAAAGTAACATTTTAGTAGAATCAACAGTCAGGTAAGTGAAAATGCTTGAATATTGTAATAAATACATGCAAATTTATAAATTATACAATAATGTATAGCATTTTACCATTTGTCTCAATGCAAGTTTAACATTCAGACTAATGCTGTTAAAATATTGGGAAATAAATGTATATTTCAGTTTATAAAAATGGTTTGAAACAATGTGTCTTTGAGTGTTCAATGTTTACCATGCCGTATAAATTGACCATGTTTAAAATATGTTTAAGATATTTGTATTCAAATGTGTTACTTAAAGCGTTTTTCTTTGTAAATAATAGTTCATATGGAAAGTTTATATGTAAATTTAATATGGTTTCACATTGTAAAATAATGCATTTCTACCCAAATCAATTTAATACTGAATTCAATAAAGCCTTAATTCGCATAATGTGACATTTATAAGACACTCAGCATGTCGTTCAGTCACCGTGTTTCTGGAAATATAAAGGTTCATATGTATAATTAGTTTGATGAATACACTCATGTGTGAGTACTAATACATTTTGTTAATACTGCGTTTCGACCCCGGATTAAGAAACCCAGGCAATTGCAGTAATTTAAAAGTCGTTGTTTGACATGACGTGTTTTTATTTTTACATTTGTAACAATTTCATTCTTGACTTTAGACGTTGTTTCTATTAAGGTTAAATCACAACAATGTTTATCTTTAAATGTTCTCTATTGCATATAATAAACGATTATTGGTAAAACTACGGAAGTCTAGTAGAGCCATATTCTTTTGAAAGTTGGATTCAACACATAGCCTAAATGTATTATATTTTAAGCTTATAGTATAACTTGTGAATTACTTACCAAGGCATTTGTATTTCATATTTTAAATTATAAATTTATAAAGGTTCATCGTCTTCCCGGCATTGAATATTTTATATTTGCATTTAATAAATAGTTGGCCTGTGTTGAAATATATCTGAATAGGTAATTTATAACAACGGAAAGAGAGAAAAAAAATATGCATACATATTTACAGTCAGCCCTGTGTCAGTGGTCACCTCTATTAAGCAACCTCTTGTCTTTCTTCAACAGTCACATGTTCTGTTTATCATTTTTATTATTTTTATATAATAATGAAACGGCATGTTTATTAATGACATGAAGCAATTCGTTATAAGGCATTATTTTCAATTCATTTTGATTACTAATACATGTAGCATTAACACTTTAATTTTCAATATCATAATAAAATTGTAACTTGGCTAACATTTTTTCGAATGCATAGATTAAAACTACGGTCACATATAATAGAATGAAATACAGTGAATGGGACATGTAACAGTCTTGCTGCTTGACGCGTTTGATAGTTGTGTGATACGTGTCCGTATTACATTTGATGCATGAATAAGTAGTAACATGTGATACAGCTAATAGAATGTAATACTTTTATCGTCAGAATCTTTCATTTACCTAGTAAACATTTTTTTGGTATGCATATATGGGAAATACGGACAGGACTGTGATGAGGCTATGGTCATTGTCTAAATGATGAAATATGAAATAAAGACAACGGGACATGTTATAGCTGTGATGCTGGATACATGGAAGATTTGTGTGATACAGGTACGTATTGAAAACAAGTAGTAACATTTGATGAATTTATTTGCAACAAAATTGTTGTGTATTTTTTTCAATTCAATTTTCAATTTAATGTTCGATGTCAAAGTATCTTAATACCCCAGTAAACATTATTTTAGAATGGAAATACGGACCGGACTGCGAAGACGTGTGCAGTGATTGTTTGTATGGTAAAGCATGTAATAAAGTCAACGGGACATGTTAAAGATGTGATGCTGGATACATGAAGGATTTTAGTGATACAGGTACGTACTAGTATTACATGTATGAATAAATAGTTTCAATTGATGTAGCAATTTTTATTTTACAATTTAACCTTCAAACTATTTTATTAACCTTGTTAACACTATTTTAGAATGCATAGTTAAAAAATATGGACAGTACTGTGGAGAAAATTGCGGTCATTGTTGAAATGGTACAGCATGTAATAAAGTTAACGGGGCATGTAACAGTTATGCTGCTGGATACAATGGTATTTTGTGTAATATGGTTACGTAAAGCTAATAATTATGACGAAAAAATGTTATATTATTATATTTTCTTGAAACATGTCTCATGAAACATTACGTTTTAATTGAAATGATTTACTTTATTAGTTCAATATATATATATAGAGAGAAAGATTACGCTCAATATACTTTTAAGTTATCTATTGGTAACCAATTTAACCACCCACTGAATTGTGTGCTTTGTGTTGGGTTGGATCGTCTAATCACACACTTTGGGAAACATGTTTAAATATATAAATATTAGACACATAATACTGGTTATTTTCAATTTTTTTCCCTTTTTCAAAAACACATATCTGGTTTAAAACTTTTCTAAAAAATAATTTATCTTTATTCCCAGTCGGTTTACTTGTTATGACCCGATGCTTTTTTTAAACTGAAAGTTCTTTCTTGACATATTTATTATTTATAGCACGCAGTAGGAAATGCCCAATGTCTATCCAAAATAACTTCCATTAAATACTCAATTCCTTGGTTTTTCTCATTCGTTCCTAAGACAGCGCTTTAGACCACTCAACCATTAACAATCATGATATGAAGCTTTAGTCAAAACAGTAGACTGTCCTGACTGTTGGTACTTGTTAGAAATGGATATGGATTATTTTCTTCCAAACCAGTTTATTATATTGCATTGTACATATCAAAGGTCATTGTGTTTTGTAGAATGTCCATTGAAGACATATGGAGAAGATTGTAGATTCACGTGTGGGGACTGTAGAAACAACCAGACGTGTAACCAATATACCGGCATTTGTCCCGACCAACTCTGTGGCATAGCATTGGAGACGTCTTATTGTAACACACGGTTTACACAAAACCACCCAATTAACGAAATGTCTTTATTCAATTTATTTGTCTCTTATTAACGGTGTCCTATTAAAGTTATTGAGGGCTGCAACATACAAAAAGTGAAACATCGAAAAAACGATGACGAAAAGGCGAAACTACGAAATAACGATAATGAAAAATTGAAAAAAGCGATTATAAAAGAACCATCGTGATTTGTAATTTCACTATAACACGTTTTCTTTATTGCAATAACGACGCATCATTATTTAAAGTTTGTGATATTAATATACATTTATAATATAGTATAATATATATAGTATATATTTCTAAGGTACAGTTTCTGATGCGATTATAATACACACACTGACAGCAATCGCCCAAATATCAATGTCTTCACAATATGAAAACTGGAGTGCAGATAAAGTAATAGATGGCAATAACAGCACTGACCCTGTCACGTGTAACTGTTGTAGCGGGACGCAGAACGCAGCTGAATCTTGGTGGCGGCTAGACTTCGGGTGGAATTACCCGATAAAGACGATACTAATATGTGGTAGAAATGAAGGTATATGTGAAATTTCTTACGGGAAATATTCTGGGCATTTTATAAATTTTTATAAGAATAAAACACAGGAAGCCACTGTTGGGATGACGATATGGTACTATAACTAGTACTGCATGCATTGTGTTGAATCGAATACATTGAAAAATGAAATTGTTTTCGCATACTATAAAAAAAATTGTCAATTTTTTGAAAATCAAAAAGCTCATCAATTTACTGTCATACTTCAGCTTTGTTATTGACAATTTCAACAACATAGACGTGTTTTACAAATTATGAACAACAAATGAAGGTCCTGTTGTGATAACCAGATTAAATAACAAAGTTGGATAACTCAATGACCATTTCTTTGACAAAAAATTGCTTTTATGATTATTAAACTACTGATTTTGTTAGTTTAGTAAGATCAAAAGTTAAAGTATTACATGTATCACATACACATAAACATATTTTTATAAAATTCTTCACTTTCTGTGATAATTTAACGGCTTGAAATTCATTTAATAATGGTCGAAACAATATACAATATCGCAAAATTTAGACAATTACTCGGTAATTACTAATCATTGTACAAACAAGCCGCTCCGAGAAAATACCATATCTCTTTTGCTTATAGTTATAGTTATAATTGTAAATTAAGTTTTGTTTTGTTCAGATCTAATATCAAGTGAACAACAAACATTCAACGATGGATGGACGAAAGATGGGAGGACGAATGAAAACATATACATAATGATCACGAAAATACCATTAAGTTATCTAAAACAGTGGTCGGCATTCCATGTTCTTTTATTCATTTTAGATGAGAACTATCACAAATTAAACGGCTTCAAACTGTATTTGAAAAATATTTCTGAGATCAATGAGCCATCATTGAGTTACACCAGCCGTTCAACAAAGCAAGCAAGATTCGTTATAGCCGTACCAAACATACTTGCACGGTACATAACGATTACAGACCAGGAATTTTGACAATACGCGAAATAAAGGTGTTTGAATGAGGTAAGTGTTACAATTTATAATTTTACTGATCTTTTTTCATTGCGCAATATTTATATGTCATTAAGTAATATTTTTTTTATTTTTTATTTTCATTCTCCAATACATGAGATATAACAATATGCTAATACAATTTCAATTAACAACATGTATAGTATTTACATATATAAATAACAGATTATTTTCTACAGAAAATATCTTATTTTAATTAGATTATTTGAATAGTGAATAACATTGGATTTTATCATAAGGTGCTATTAAGTTAGTGTCAATTTTGGGGCAGCAAATCTATGTTTTGAGTGTGTTTTCTCCCGTGTTTTAGAAAGTTAAAAGAAAAAAGGAAAATGAAAAACAACAAAAATACAACATACAGTTAAGAATATAAAAATCTAAAAAATGTTCTTGACCCTTTTTGTATATAATTCGTCTTCTGGTTATGTTGCTGTTTACATCTAACAATGGAATTATCAAGTCTAATGCAATAGGAAACCTTTATAAAACATCAAAAAGCATAAAAATGAAAATTGTCTCTACAAAAGTGAATTCATTTTTGTACATGTAAATATTTATTCTATGTCAACTCTGGGTATTTTATGAAAGCAAAAATGTTTGAAAGAATCATGCCTTAGATCTTCTATATAAATATATTTAATTTACTGCCTATGCAATTAATAAAAAATCGACGTTGTAAAAACATGAAATGCAAAAAATAGGAGTCCACATGTTTTCGAATTTTTGTACTTCTAAGTTTGTCTGAGCAATGCATCTTCCTATATTGTATTGTGTCCTAATGTATTTTTTTTAACTGTTTAATCAGAAGGTACTTTTAATTTTATCTAAATGTTTTTCAATAAATACAGCTCCATATGATCTAAAATGTATAAGTGGCTTATATGAAACTTTAAAGATTTCTATTTTTTTTCTTTTCACCTTGTAATATTCTTCTTATCCATGTGATTTTTATAGCTGCAATAAATGATTCAAGATTTATCATTCTAAGTCCTCCTAGTGAGTAGTCTTTATAAATAATTGTTCTTTTTATTTTATCTGGTTTTTCATTCCATAAAAAAATAAAAAAATAGTTAATTTCTTTTATAGTTTAAGAATCTGGGTTAGGCAATGCAAAAAAAAGATGAATAATTTTTGAAATGGCCAAAGTTTTAATAACCATATTTTTTCCAATAGGTGTTAACATTCTTCTCGACAATGTACTTAACAGATTCTTGATTTCTCGAATCTTATTGCCATAATTAAGCTTAACCATTGAGTCAAGATTTATTGAAAAGTATCATGTAAAGAATATAACATTGAATCTTGAAGGAAACTATGATTTTTTATAAAAAACTTATATTCTTTACATGATACTGAAACAGTTAATTTGTTTGAAATTCTCTCATTTAAATCACGTGCAAATTAAATGTTGTCATGGTTCTCACGATTTGTGTCGTTGTTCTTTCGCTCATAATTGGGTTAAATACATGTTTTAGCAATTTGCTGATATATGCGGATATTGTGTAGTTATAACGACTAAAATTGTAATGTTAACCAAAACAGATCTATTACATTATTTACTAGTGTGGTGCATTAATCTAGCTAAACGCTGTCAGTAACACAGAAATATTATGAATAAAATTATCAGTTGTCTATACATCAACAACAGAACGTGAATATGTTCTTATCCATGTGATTTTTATAGCTGCAATAAATGATTCAAGATTTATCATTCTAAGTCCTCCTAGTGAGTAGTCTTTATAAATAATTGTTCTTTTTATTTTATCTGGTTTTTCATTTCATAAAAAAATAAAAAAATAGTTAATTTCTTTTATAGTTTAAGAATCTGGGTTAGGCAATGCAAAAAAAAGATGAATAATTTTTGAAATGGCCAAAGTTTTAATAACCATATTTTTTCCAATAGGTGTTAACATTCTTCTCGACAATGTACTTAACAGATTCTTGATTTCTCGAATCTTATTGTCATAATTAAGCTTAACCATTGAGTCAAGATTTATTGAAAAGTATCATGTAAAGAATATAACATTGAATCTTGAAGGAAACTATGATTTTTTATAAAAAACTTATATTCTTTACATGATACTGAAACAGTTAATTTGTTTGAAATTCTCTCATTTAAATCACGTGCAAATTAAATGTTGTCATGGTTCTCACGATTTGTGTCGTTGTTCTTTCGCTCATAATTGGGTTAAATACATGTTTTAGCAATTTGCTGATATATGCGGATATTGTGTAGTTATAACGACTAAAATTGTAATGTTAACCAAAACAGATCTATTACATTATTTACTAGTGTGGTGCATTAATCTAGCTAAACGCTGTCAGTAACACAGAAATATTATGAATAAAATTATCAGTTGTCTATACATCAACAACAGAACGTGAATATGTTACACAAAAAATGTATAAAAAATATTAAAAAACGTGCGTAGTTCGGACTAGTACAGTCAAGTAACATATCCTTCAAAAGCAAATATACATACAATAGTATGTACTACTGATAGCACCTGTAAGAGCACATGCAAATACGCAGATACTAGTAAGTACAACTGATATCTACCGTTGGGAATATTCCTGTATAAAACAGCATTTATTGATTCATAAATATTGCCAAATCACCAGAAGAACCTGAAGATTCTCGTTTACATATAACATGGTATTTGTGTAAAAGTACAATTCAGTTCATGTCTAACACTATCAAAACAGGTTTGGTATGGTATCTAACACTGTCATATTCATATTGTTAGTTTAACCAATCTGTCGTGGGAAATTTATATTTTAGACTGCAAAAATGGTTGGTATGGTGCAGAATGCGATCGCCAGTGTCACTGCAGAGATATCAGTTCCTGTGAGAGACACACAGAGAAATGTAATTCTTCTTATTGTAAACCTGGATGGCAAGGTGTTTCATGTGATCAATGTATAGCTATTGTCAAAACAACATATTGGCCGCTTATGCCAGAAGTTGCGAGATCGACCCCTCGCTTGACCCGATGCCTCTCATTAAACAACTCTCAGTGGTGGTTCTACCAAAGATGTAGACACTATAGCGGTTCACATAAGCTCTAAGCTTTAATCGCTATCGAGCTGAAATAAATTAGCATTAAGTAAATTTCAATAATAACCAAACCGATAAATAAGTATTACAATGAAAATGGTATTCAGAAAAATTCGCAGCATGTGATGTAACGTATCTGAGGTAATTCGAACAACATAAGTGAACATATGTTTCTAAATCTATTACAATTAACAAAGTATAATGCATTTAACGTTCAACTTTCATATTTCAGTATGCCCTGGCAGTACTTTCGGTGAATTGTGTAGTAACATCTGTCTCTGTTTTAATGGTGATCGTTGTACACAAGATTTTGGTATATGCCCGGGGAATTGCCTACCTGGATATCAAGGGAACGTTGCAATGAAAGTAATTATTTTACAGTTCTATTTGACCTTACAGTATAATTAAATGCAATTAAATCAAGATGTTGTCGACAGCCACATTGGAATTATTGAAATATGGCTTATTTGTTAATATCAGCTTTACAAGATATAGTATCGGTTTTCATCTGAGCAAACGTGTATTAAAATTGTTAAAATGCATCCATGGTGCGCGTTCTTACTTTGAATCCACTTTAAACCTAACATACACAGGATATACTTAACTAAAGTATCTCGAATCATATTTTGAGTGTACCTCTTTGTATATATCTTGTAATGGTCTATTGACTGGACACATTTTTAACTGTGATATATCAGTTTGCATATGAGGTGATGATTACATAAGAACTGGATTATCTAATAAGCTCCAAGTTTACCAATATTACTCAAAATATGAGTAGTAACAACATCCATCCAGATAATTCTGCTTTTGGTTTGTACAAATAGCACCGGCGTGTAACAGCACATTATAAGGGAAATGTTATCCTGTCACTCATGTTATGACACTCGTGTTATAAATAGAATTATATCAGTTTTGATTGAAGTAGATGTATGCTGATGTGTGTTTTATAGAATATATTTAATTGAAGAGTAGTATTATGTATTGTATCAATAAAATCATTAGGTATAACAATTAATTGATTACTAATACATAGACATTGAAAGAGTTTCAAATTATAAATTAAGTATCTTACAAATAGTGTAGTACTGATATCAGGTTTTCATCTAAATAAAGCATATTTTAATGAAGTGTATTTGATGTGATTAATCTATGCCCTTTATTGCTATATTTACTCTGTTTATTGCTTACTGGCTTACATACTTACTTATTAATTATTATACTAACTGACTTACTTACTGACTTACTGGCTCTCTCGCTCATTCACTGACATACTGAGTGAGTGAGTGAGTGAGTGACTCCTGACTGACTCCTGACTCACTCACTCACTCACTCACTCACTCACTCACTCACTCACTCACTCACTCACTCACTCACTCACTCACTCACTCAGTCACTCACTCACTCACTCAGTCACTCACTCACTCACTCACTCACTCACTCACTCACTCACTCACTCACCCACCCACCCACCCACTCACTCACTCACTCACTCACTCACTCACTCACTCACTCACTCACTCACTCACTCACTCACTCACTCACTCACTCACTCACTCACTCACTCACTCACTCACTCACCCACTCACTTATTTACTTACAGAAGGTTATAACAAAACATTTGGTGTTAATTGTTCAAGCAAATGTGGGTTTTGCGTCAGTGAAGAACCTTGTCAACGATCCAGTGGAATTAGTTCTAGTTGCTGTGCAAAATCACACTCTGGAGAACTTTGCACAGACGAACAAGTTCCAGATGGTAACTCTGCATCAGTGTCATCTGCAGCTATCATTGGATCTGCTATCAGCGCAGTATTATTTCTCGTCTTCCTTGTGGCCATCATTATATGTGCTTGTCTGAGGTAAAGGTATATCAGCATTCTGAATATGTCCTTCGTAAAGCATGTGAATTAATCCTTAACTGTATCTATTTTTATAAAGCTATCAGTTCATTTATGGAAATTGTCCGTCCAGTCCAAATGTGCATTTAAAACATAGTACATAAGTCATCGTAGGGTACTTAATGGATACATTCCAACCCTTTAGTTTTAAAAACGTTTTTTTTATATATGGACATTACTTGTACTTTATCATAATACAGGTTCGAATGTCATGTCAAGCTAATTAAGTTAAGATAAAGTCTAAGTAAAGGTACGTATTTTATATTCAGCAAATAAATCATGCTTAGTTAACAACAATAGTTCTATTGCATTCACATTAAAACGGATTGAAATACCAAACTCTTCTTTTTCTAAACTCAGTCAATATATTTGAAACTACTCAACTCTAAAATTACAATGCCTTGATCATAAACATGTCAAATTGATATGAGAAAATATCAAATAAACCCACTTGTTTTAAAATTGAAGAGGCAACGGAAAAAACTATTGCGTAGTACGTCATTGAGAGAAGTGTGAACGTCATCAGTTTTTGCATTGCTTATGTCGCTGAAATAACAAAATAACGGCGATATTCGTGAACGTAAGCGGTTATTGTTAGTCATCGCAAAGTGCCTTGAGTGATGATAATTTTACTTTAATTTCACAGCTGTCCGTGTTTATACTTTGCCCGAATTTCCCCGGTTTTACACTAACTGTTCGAAGTTAGAAGTTGAAGACTACAAATTGATTATGCAGTGCATGCAGTTACCACTCCAATGCATATGTGTATAGCTAGTTGTTCAGGTATTTGTGCAAAAAATGTACACTTATGTCTCGTTTGAACAACGTTTTATGAAAACTTTACGTTGCATTTCGTTTAATGAAAATATTTGTTTATAGAAAGAAAAGCCATTACACTAGGCCAAATGCACAGCTATCTCAACAACAGAGACCATATACGATACCATACAAGAGATGACTGCATGGTAAATATAATTAAATTCACTTAATTATTTTGTCTTGTATTTATCCTCACAAGAAATGAGGTTTTAATGGACACACTTCATACAAAATGTAAATATCCGGTTCTTACATGTTTTAAACACTACATATTGAATTTCTGATTTAATGAAGAATGGTAGCTTATTGAATGGAAGCAGCGAGGGTAAACCGTTGCTGTCATCTTTAAGCAACAACAGTCAGTGCATTGTGATCATATCGGATTTTATGGTATCTTAACTTTCGTTGACAAGAACATTTTGAGGTTTATATATATTTAAAACTAAATCATTTAAACGTTTATGCAGTTTGCTATGGCTTACATTGTCAAAATTGCTTAGAGTGTACGTCATGATTTGGTGACAGTTAATTTCAGATAATTTTGACAATGTAGGCCCTGATAATTATATTAGGTTTCAATAACTAAATTAATATATTATTTTATAGTCTTTACGTTTTCATATTAATAAATTACATTTAAAATATTTTTGCGACTTTCACCTTACTAATATTTTTATTTTTTTATTTTTCAGAACTACAAAAAGTATAAAACAAATGAAGTGAAAACGTCAGAATTTAGCAATTGACGTAAAATACAGTACAATTAAAGCAATATTATGGACTTGTGCTGCAAGTTCTTTAATGAAAGATAATTGTGTGGCTGTTCATGACATCTATTGATAGATCTAGATAATAATATTTTAGCATTCAAGAGATTTGTTGATAGTATCCCTGATTGTAAAATTGATATTCTGTGTTTACATGTATTTAAATCAACATTTTAATATTTTATTATTGTGTTATATTTGAATTACAATGACAATTGCAAATGAGTAACACTCAGTACTAAAATAAAATCAACTAAATAATATTCTACACTTATAAATCAAATTAAAATATTCATTTATTTATGTACCCGAAATAGAAAAAAAACATGTTATGTAAATGTGACACATAATAATTAAATATTATATTTAGTAATACAGACTGTTGTAAATTTGTAATTTTATGACACAGAACTTCGGAATGATAATTATGTAATTGATTACAGAATGGACACTGTTTGATGCACAAGTGACTACAGTCATGTTAGTTGGGTAAGACCATTTAAAGGACACTGGCATCATGCTTACTTTAAGTACGATTCACTCATCTTTTATACGATTATTTATCTATTTCTGATATTGATATTAAATGGTGTAAAAAAACAAGAGCATTTCCCAATCAACTATCAAATCCGCCGAGCCAACTCCTAAATCACCACATCTGTCTGGGCAATTTATTGTCAATAAGTATATACAGTGTGAGCGTAGAACAACTTCACAGCTATTTTAATTATACATAGGTCAATCATTAGTTTTTCATTGAAAAACATCGGTATATGGATACATACTCTCTAATCGAACAAAATCCTCTAGTAATACGCTATTAACCATAGGCGGACAAAAATACCTACAGGCTGACACAACTCGCTATATGGATTTACAAGGCTTGACAAACCCTCTTTGTTAATCCGAAGTACATGGGCAAACATATCTACGTGGCATTATGTGGTGTTAATAATAATTTAGCTTTCATTCAAATTTGGCGCATGTTTATATTGATTTCGAGCCTTTTTTCCGTTTTGGGATTTTGGGATATTCATGTTAATATATTCCAGTCTAGCAAAATTATGTAAGGATACATTTGTTCAGTTTTACAATTAATAAAGTGTATTGTAAATGATATGGCACATACGTTTTATTTACAGAACATAACAGTTACTACTGGATCTCTCGATTTGATTCGCCCGAGTTTTATCGCCTCAACGACTTACTTGTTAACTGTGATAGATGCAGGCATTGCTGACAATCATGTAGATCTCGGAATCAAAAACATGCTTTAGTTAATCTATATAAGTGGGGAGGTGAAACCAAGGATCATATTAGTTAGTATATTGTATAACCTTATCTGTAATTTCAAAGTAGCCAAACAGTGCACAAAATGTTCAGTGGTTTAAAATGGTCATTTGACTTTGCATATGTTGCAACGATCATTTTCAGATGCTATTGAATTTTGTTCACTTTAAATTAGTAGAAGTTTCGCTATTGAGGTCGTATGTTACAGCCAACTTAGCATAAATCATATGTTTAAGGGGTCCTTACATGCTATGGTAGTGATGTGTTTTCTTACATACAACGTCGTCCGAATTCCTCCTTCAGATTTTAGAGATAACTTATAAACGATGGTCCTAGTTCAGATACAATATGAAAACTTATAAACATATTTCAACTTGCCAAATCCAAATTTATTATGCGCACATCTGATGTATTAATGTTCCTTATTGAATAGAGGTATTGATTCGATCATTTCCTTCGTCTGAGCCCTCTTATACTTAGATGTATTGTACAGTTATGCCTCATGCCACCTGATGATTTTTTTTTAAATTACGACCGTCACTAATAAGATATTGTGTAATAACGGATATAAAAAGTATTACATTATATCTTATGTTAAGTATTTCAATCCAGATATAATGTTAAGAAGAATGACCTTAATTTATTTCTAATTTATAGAGTTGTAGCGAGTTTGAATTATTGGCAATTTGTCAACATATAAACTCAATCCCAGAACTAGTAATTTGCTTTATTACACTGAGCACATATTGTATCTCAATATATTTTATAAATATAAAGTGTTACCTTTAATATAGTTTGATATGTTGTTTAAATGCTACCATACCATTTCATGTTTGGGAATATAATGAGGAAAAGATAATAATTGAAACCTGTTTTACAAAACCGGAACAAAAAATGATGAAACAAATATGATTCGATAAAAACAAATTACTACTTGTAGTACTAATAAAACCGCAATAACACAATTTATTGATGCAACTACTTATTAAGGTATTATAATATGTTAAAAACTACGATGTCATTTGAAGTCTTATATATGACACAGCGTTGCAGGAGTTGGGTGACGTGTCGTCATTTTAATTTTGTTTAATAGACGTTAGCTTTTGAATGCATACAAATAATCAATAATTGTATGGTCATGATTGGAAAGGGGAACGTAGAAACATGATCCATTCTGACAAGTCATCTCATACACGAGTAGGAATGTAACCTGTAACCAAAACAAGAAAGTACTCACTCTGTTTTATAGTTGTTACATGTGGATATGAATCAAGCTCGATGAAATATATAGCAATGAGCAGTTATTATATGGTAAGTATATGACGAGGAACAAGTCATCTGATGTATGAATAGTAATGTAACATGAAACCAAAACAGGTAAGTACTCTATATCTGTTTTAACAACTTCACAAAGACAGCAGTGCATGACTGAGTTGGTGCATCGTCGTTTGATTTCTGTGTGATAGATGCAAGCTATGAAACCCGGCATGATGAAATGTATAGCAAAGAACAGGAATTATATGATAGGATTATGACATAGAAACCTATATGTGATTAATGTTGACAAGTCCTCGATTGAAAACGAATAACTTTATCGCCAGTGTCTTGCATACTATATGTTTATCAACTCGTTTAAAAAGTTCAACAATAAATAAGTGCGCGTGTAAAATCCTATTTTTAAACTAGATAAAGCATATCTCTGTTGTTAACATTGATATAACCTGCAGTGTGTTGAAGATGATGTACAACGCTATCTGATATATTGTGTAACCTTATAAATTGAGAAATACAACAACCATACAGGATATACAAATTTGGAAAAGGAACTTGACATACATACACATATATTTGGGGTAAGTTTAGTATATCTTAAATATGACATGTACGCTTAAATTAAACTATAACATGTAGATATTTAATACATTTAAAATGAACTAGAAATTGTTCATATCCCAGGGTAAGTACAGTAAAGCTGTAACGGGTAATATAATAAGTATGATGTATGATGAATTAACACCGACAATAATAGTTGTTGTTTACTAGTTAACTATAGTATTTTAAAAATGAAATGAGCATTATGACTGTTAAATTAAATATTCTTACTTTTATATTAATCATGATCATTATAATATTGCTCACATGTAATATTGCGTGTCGATCTCTTAACACCTATCGCTTATATTTACTGTATAATAAATACATAGCACAGCGACTCATGCGTAAGCAGTGATATATTTATTGATATTTATTGGAGCTTACGTACGATTCATCCATACAATGTCTTCTTTTATCTAACAGAAAAATGTGTTAACCTGATCATGTTTGTTTAACGCCTTAAACATTTAAATCGTACGCAACATACGCAAACACCGCAATATTGATGTTTGAGTTTATCCCTGTCTAAATCATTTAGATTATGATAGCAATGGAGAATTATATAACTGTGTTTGTATTTGTTTATATACGGTTGTAGTTATCAATAAAATGAGATAACCTGCCTACTTCCTCCTAGTACGTTATGCTATGTGTATATATGTTGTTTGATATATACTAATGTGATAACTACTGAGGTGAATATGTTTCTGTCCTTCATCATGTGTAATGTCACACTGATATTTTAGTTTCATCTCGAAATAATGATGTTTAAGATTAACTTTTTTTGTTAAGTATTAAATATTTGATCAAGCAAAGTATGATGTGTTTACATAAACGCAATGCCGTACGGAGTAACAATACCATGTTAATTTATGACTTCAAAAGTATGTATTTACTTGCAAAAAATATATATCTATATATAGTCTTAATATGTCATATATCTTGAAGACATAGCAGTACACTATAACGTTTTTGTTCAAAAAGTTCTTCTTTTTCAAAAGAGTTTACCGTAATACATACAAAACAGTATTCTGAGCATATCATAAATAGTATAGTTGAAAGCAATTTTTATCATGTTCAGTATAATAAGCAATTTTATTCTGGTTTTATTAAGATACAGAAACAGTACTTTGACATATGTATATACTAGTATTGTTATTATATACAATATGTACGTACCAATTACACATTTTTACATAATTGGATTAACACCTGGTATACTGTTTTGCTTACAAATGGCCATGACTTATTGAAGTATTATTCCTTTTAGAATATTATTCAATTTATTTCGTTATGCATGTTTGCTGGAATTACAATCTGATATACAACTTTTCACATTGTATCATGCAAGCAAATAACAATACATATAATATAGACATTGACACTATTCTAAATGTTAATGATAAGTTCTTACATATCACTGATAACAAAGTATATGTTGTTCTTGATAACATATAATTCTGTTCTGTGTTACTAGAACTCGATATTGCAATACAATGAATATATAAAGGTACGCACATGAACATGTAAGTTTAGTTACGTGTAAAGTGTTTGAACGTTTACAATATCTACAATGTGTTCCTGAATAAAATCTATAACTAAATACGCATTAGATACAATATCTTCTTATACATTGTACATTGTAGTATAAAGATAACATGAATTTTTCTAAAGTTACTTCAACTACTTTAAATTCCACACTATTTACAAATTTTACCTCATATTTCATAAATTGTCATGACCAAAGTGTAAACGCATACGCTTAAATAGGTTTTTAGACATAAACACATTTATTTGACATTATATTCATCCAATGGAAATAATCCCAAGATGTATTGTTTAGTCGAGTGTGGTTCTATCAAATTTCATAACACGCATTAATCGGAATAACTATAAACATAACTTGAAATAAACAATGTTTTATATAATTAATTGATTTATTAACAAATACATGAAAAGCGCTGTGTCGAAGCATTGTATTTAATCACATACTACTGCAAGCTAACAACAGAAATAACATAACAATGTATGTAATAAACAACTCAAGTAATTTAAAAAAATAATACTAGTAAACAAGCTAAATGCAAGGAACCCGTCACGACTGTCTATAGTTAAGGGCGAAACATATACAAGTGTATGAAGTTTCCGTATCAAATGTAAAATTATAGCAAGAGAAGTAGTATTCAAATGACACGGCCACCAATGTAGTGTAAATTGTAATATACCGAATAATTATACTAGTTAGTTACTGAGATAGAGAACAGAGATCACCGCCTTGGAATGGCAAGTAGGAAATTACGCCACTCAGACTGATGAGCTTAACCCTGGTTAACGGGTGTACCCAATACAGCTCTTCCTCCTATGTCGCATCATTATACGTGACAGTGCAAATACATACAACCCCGTCATATTATAACCTTACAAATATGGCTACATGCTATTATGTATAATGCACAACGTTGGCATTATATAGTACACACATGAAGCAACAGATACGTTGTTGAACATGTAATTGTCACATAAATACTTTTCTTTTAAAAGACTCTTATTTGATAACCGTATTCAAATTTCACATGGCACGAGCCAGTTAAATTGAAGATAATATCATTTACGCTTATGTGTTTTATTAATTCAAGAGGAAATCGGTACGAATATAAAAGTTAATATACCGCACAAGTGACATTTGAGGATAACTCTACCAAGCGGCTGTCTGACTTCTTATTAAACTATTCATTCATTCGGGGGAATCACAATGAAGTATTATTCAAACCTATTTGCAACTTACCTATTCTTTCAATATGTTTGTGTTTCTCCTAAAACAATGTGTTAATAAGTTGTGCTGTTAAAATGTTTCATCTTACTAAATATTTTATCATAATGTTTTGCTAATATATATAATTATAAAAACTAAATATCCAAATTGAATACATAATTATCACATTACTAATGTAGCAACTCACAATCGGCATATGATATAATAATGAAAATTAAAAAAATTTCAAGATGGATGAAGAGGTAAATATTTAGTATTCACGTTTAGAATACATTTAACTATTCCACTGTTAAATATGTAGTTAAAACATAAAATAAGATATCACATACGAGATTTGTGTCATATGATAATATGATAATAATGAATTTTATTTGATACGATTGAGAGGGTATTTACAGAGCGTTTGCGTTTCAAGTAATAAACTTTGTAAATATAAATTTAAATTAGTAACCACATTAGTACTGGTTTGACATTATCTATGTACGACATTTTATATTAAAACTATATGACTTTAAAAGTGAGTTCGTATTAAGAATCACATGTTTAATTGTTGTTTAAAATAACGATAGAACATTGATATATGTAGGTATATGTATAAAAAAAAACACTTTGAACGTTTGTTTTAAGTTTAATTTTGACATGAGCGAAACCATTTTTTATATTCGTTTTAAGGTCAAAATGTTAGGCAGGAAATATGTAAACACCATTCCCATAGTATGTGTATATAACTGTATTTGATCTTCTGATTTAATTGCCAGTCTCTTAAAATATAAAGCAATAATAGTTTTAAAACATGGCTTTTAAAGTTTCCTACTTTGTCACTCTCAGTAATAAAACAAAACCTTTGCATTATATTTGGTTCACTGTAAAACTATACTGCCAACATTTCAAAAGTAACACCACAACCTATTGCAATAATCGCCATGTTTTACAAGGTATACTGATATAAGGAAAACATATTTAGGTCATATATCATGGCTTTCTGTACACAAGTTAAATACTTTTGTGTCACCAAAATATAAAAAGTTGTTTACCTTTTAAAATTCATTAAAGAAGCATTTTTCATTAGAAAAACTACTCTTGAAAGTTTGACTGTTTCTTAATTTATATTCTTCTTTCATCTTATATCTATTTGCATTGCTTTTTAATATTTCTTTGCATTGTCTGTAACTGTATATTATTGTCTTTGCCACATTTCTGTAATCATTGTAAATGGCCAAAGATAAATGTCTTGCCAATTTGTTAATAAACTTTGGAACTTTGTAATATACCAGCCCGTGTATACAAACATATTAATTGGTTTAAGCTTTCCTCGGGAGATCAAATTGTGTTTGATAAACGTGAAAAAATCCTCAGGAAACTTGTATTTATTACGACGTGTCAACTATATGTTATTACGGTATCGACGGTACCGGATTGATGACCAATTTAATTTCGATGTTTAAAGTGTCAAAAACACACATTTAATGAAAATAACTGATACATTACTTAGAATACTCTACATTTTATAAAAAAAAAACATCATATAAAAATGCCTCAGTGTTTGTAAAGAATTATAAATCTCTTCTGGAAAAAGTACCGTCGGTCGAACGATCACAACATTTTCTCATTTTATAATCTTTGAAGGGTCTTAGAAATCTCGATGAAAGTGACACAAAACATTGTTTATCATAAAAAATTGAGTATACATGATATAAGAAATACTTAAAAGTTTACAATTTCGCTTGTTTCATTATGTATAAACATATCAGTACCTCATTTACCATGTTTTAAAAAGTACCGTAATAAGGTACAGTCGATACCGTCTTTTATTTGTCCCCTGTCAAACACCGACAGTAAATTATGGTATGCCCTTTGGGCTTGATTAGATAAAATTTGAACAGCATTTGACAGATTACTGGTGTGAGTAAAGTTAATACCTAAATATGTAAAGTTATCTACAATTCCATTTTTTTCGCCATTTATCAATAATTTCACATTATGTTTTGTTTTCCTTTTTTCGAAAATAGATATTTTAGTTTTTTTACATTTATTTTCAAACCCCATTTATGCGAGTATTGGTTAATACTGTAAATTGATCCTGTAGGCTGTCAGGATTTGTTGTCAATAACACAATATAGTCGGCGAAAAGGATAAGATATATCTTGTCAACATATTTAGGTCATTATCAGTTAGTGCCTCAAAGTTGATATTAGCGACAATATCATTAATAAACACAATGAACAAAAATAGGCGACAGTGGCTCTCCTTGCTTCTTATCTAACGTGATGTTGAAGAACTCTGACAATCCATATTCGATAAAAGTTTAACACATGATTTTACATTTTTATATATAGATTTGATCATTTGTAACATTTTGCAGCTAATACCTGATTGGAGTAATATCACTCAAAGGGCATCAAATAACAGTATCAAAAGCTATTTCGTCATCATTGAATAAACACTATAATACATTTTGTATACCAGAATGTATTACTAAAATAAATACTGCATCAATGGTATAGCGATTATCACGAAAACCAAATTGAGCTTTATTAAAAACATGCTCGGTTTCACACAAATTAGCTATAATGTTTCTTGAGGTTAGAGAAAAAATCTTACCAATAGTAATTGCTTATTTAGAAGAATTGCCAACATCTTTTTTTATGAATATCGACAATTACATCGTAACACAACGCCTCGGGGTAAATACTCGAATCATAGATAATATTAAACATCGTACACAAATAAGGACTTATAAAATCATTCGCTTCAATAAAGAAATCGGCTACAATGTTGTAATAATCGGCGCTTTTGTTTCTGTTCAAAGAAGAAATCGTGTTTCGTATTTCTTCGATATTGAACTGAGCATCTAACATTTCAATGCGTAACGTCTCATCACGAGTTCGACTATAATCATCCATGTTTGAATGGTCATGGAATGTATTAGAAATTGTTGAAAAAATGATTAACAAAGTCGCTCACATTTATATCGATTTGGTTGTTGTTTACTTGTTAGTGAACTTTTTTTTATTTATTTCCAGAACTTTTTGGGAGATTTTACTTAAATTAGATATATTACGTTTCTCTTTCATATCAAAGTTACGTTTGGTGTTACGTTTTACAAATGCAAATTTACTACGAATTTATCAAAATTACAGATTATTTTTCTCGGAGGCATGTTCGGCAAGAATGCGTTTACATTTAAGAAACTCTAATTTTGCTTTACGGCAATTTTCATTGAACCACGGCGTTAAACCACTTGGTTTAAGTATGAGTTCCGGTGAGTAAGATTTACCTAAACATTGAAAATAAATAGTATACACTATGTCTGACATAGAATCAATACTCCTATTTATATCGCATCATCGGATATAAGTTTATCTAATATGTCATCGAAAACGTATTTTTTTCGAGTTAAGTATGTTTAAAAAACTCTCCGACTCTGCGGGGTTCCATACAATTTTATCGACATTACGGCTATAGGTATGCACATTTCTACTTGACATATATATTACAGAAAGTGTAATGGGATAATGGTCAGAAAATTCTCTCATATCGTAATATATAAACATCTGATAAAGATTTAAAATTGCTGATATTATGTATTAAATAATCAACCGCGATAGAAATAGTCTTGTTTCTGTTCACACTATTAGTACCTTTACCATGACAAAGGCGTCCGTTCACAATATGCACATTGTTTCCCTTACATAGCTGGTTCGATAACAGTTTGTAATGCCATAAACCGTTCAAATACACCTTCAGCGCCCATTCGTTCATACCATTGTTTATTTTCATACAACTGGATAGCATTTTTTACCGTTCTTTTCCAGCTTTTGTTTTGTTTGGAAATATACCAGTTTCAATATAATTAATTATGAAATTTGTCAGGTTATACTTATTGAGAATGTCTAGAATATCAGGTATAAAACCTCTGTGTTTATCATGAGATCAAACATGGACAGACGGCTGTTAAAGATGCGTTTTGATAGTATATCGTGTGGTTTAGGTACATAGTTTTTGAAGAAATCCTTATTTTCTTTTACCAATTTCCGATAGTATTGAATACCAACCCAGCATACTCAGACACATCACTGTTCTAGTTTGTTTCTCAAATCCTTGAATGACCTTGGAACAAAACCGAAAAAATATTTCTAGTTGTTCAATGTTTTTGACAGATAAGTTGGACCAAAGTTCTGAACCGTAGATTAGAGTTGGGATACATATCTTATGAATGAGTGATGCAGATACTACGGGATTAACATCGTTTATGTTTGATCTGATACCCTGAATGTTCCATAACAGATACGACAACTATTTCCACACAACTTCCTAGCTCCTAGTATGCCCGTATTATATATATATATATATATTATATATATGTAGTAGAACGGGGTGCACGTATAACGGTAATGAATTCACTCCCAGTTTAACTTAAAGCGGAATAACCAGCATCTGAGGATACTTCTTTTATAAAGAAAGAAACATATACTAGTAGTTATTATTTGTTTTGTGTTAGATTACGACTTTTTACATATTTATTTCAGAATGTAAAAGGATACGACAAGTATATGAAAATGACGTGCGACCCTCTTATCGTTTGTTCCATTTTAACCATAATGATATTCAGATTTGGAACGAATGCAACATTGGATACGTATGGTGAGTAGTTAACATCATCACTACACTGGTCTTTTTGTTGTTGTTTGTTTTGGTATTTTTTATTATTTTGTTGTGTTTATTTATGGGGGTTGGATATTTTTTGTTGTTTGGTTTATCAAAATGAAGTAGTAGGATTCCAATTAATACTAGTGCTGCAAACATTATAAACTTATTTTTATGACTTTTCTTGAAACTTTTTAGAGATTCAGGCTCTGTTAAACTTAAAGAAGACTTATATAGTATTTTATTGATTGTTTAATAGTGATATTGTTAAACAATATATATTAAAGATATATTCAATTAAAATCATTAACATGTCTTACATTCATATCGATGAATTACCTAGATTTTTTTAACAATGTATCAATTTACTTACGAAATATGTTTAACTCTTTTAAATCAGAGTTTGAATTTCTCTATATCTAAATACATCCTGGATCCGCGCCATAGCATTATATCATCGATATCATCAATCTCATCATACATAAAAACTGACGTCATTATACATACTCATGACCTTCTTTTCGTGATTAACACATAAATTACTTTAAAATTTTAACGAGAAAATAGTTCACGTCAATGATTTGTACGCATTTCGTTACACACATTCGATGTTTTTTTATTTGATACATACCTAATGAGAAATTAAAGCAGATGGTACAGTACACTAAAATTGATCGCAATCACAATTCTTTCGTTTGTATTTGTTGTATTTATTATGACTACAGTTATATATAATGAACATGATTTTGGTGTTGTAGTGTGACCGTCTTGGTTTGTTGAAATTTACGCCATCTCCTGTTAGAGATATATGTTCTGATTTAAAACGCATGTGTTTCATGCGCGTTACAACTTCTGACTGCTTAACCAACTATTTACTCTTTTATTTTGGACATTGAGGCATTCGTAACCATTTTAAACTTATATGTTAGCATTTTTCAAACACGCATATACAATACATAATTAAATTTTGATATGATAATGTATATGAAATATAAACTCACATCATTGCACAATAAAGCTAATACCACTTATCTGAATACAGATGTGATATCTATCAACAAGACAGTGACGATGAGTAGTACACTTAACTACTCCGGTTCATGGATCGGATCACGAGCTGTGGATGGTAACTTTGGTAGATTACCCGACACCTGCCATTGTTGTGCAGGAACAAATCGGGAACAGAACCCATGGTTACAGGTGGATTTAGGATATGGATATAGAATATCACGTGTCCATGTCACTGGGAGATCAGATGGACAAAGTATGTGTTTAGTCAGTATATTTTGTTTATTATGTATGACATCGCAATTACGAAGCTTAATGTTACGTATGACTAATATACGAATTTGCGTCTCATTATCATTCGTTTCTCATTGCTGATTCAAGTAAGAAAGTTATCAGTTACTTGCAGAGATGTGACGTGTTCGAGTAACCTCCAGGATCCTAGGAAAGAGTGATTAAGTAAACTAATCGTCTCTTAGCCCTCGGTCGCATTAAATTGCGCCTTATATTCAATCAATCAACCAATTTATGTTACATTGGTCTTACATGTAATATACAAAGTTACTATACAAGGGGTATAATCGTAAATTATTATATTGACCTTTACTTAAGACATGTCTGTTGGATTTAGAAATTACACTCAGTTTGATATATATGATCTAAAATGATTCTGATTTATATTTCGGACAAACCGATTGTTGTCACATAATTCAGTCAATACCATATTCCAAACAGAGAAGACATTTTTTTTTTTCAAATTATGCATTTCTATTAAATAAATGGTATACTTCGGCCATAAACAGTTCATACATATATTCCGGACACTCGGAAGTAGTTCATATACCGTATGTCTATAATATGAAGATATATTTTTATTATACGCCGTTCAACAATTTATTCCGGATATTTAATAATTTTATCATTAATAAAATTCCGGGCATTCTGAATTCTTATAACAACAGCACAATCGTCATGTAAGTATTTTATTCTGGACAAATGATAATAGTGTCAGTTCTGATATTGATAATTAATCTGGAAAATCAATCAGTTTATTTATTTAGTAAATAATCTAAATATTTGTCAGATACACAAAGGGTTTCAATGTTCGGAAATATAAATTGAACCATTAAATTGTATAAATATTAAGTTATTTAAAAGTTCACTCCGGATATCGGGAATATACTTAAATGTTTATGTTTATGTCTATGAAACGGGTTGGGTCTTATGTAGCAAACCAGCAATCAACTATCATGAGGGAACCAGCCATGAACAACTTCTGTGTCACATAAAATCGTGCAAACATTTTAATTTGTCAGAATGTGCCAAGCTTTTATTCAAGCAATTAACGCTTAATTCGATATTTTTCCAAAATATGCAATTACATAAAACCAGACCGACCAAAGCAAACACTACAGGATCGTGTAAACCTAAAAATGACTCAAAGGAAGCGTAAGAATAGACACATGTGAATGTGCTCGATTGATAACGCGGACCACTTCATAATATTTTAGATAGGAGCACATTGAATTGAATATGATAATGTGTATTAAAAGAATAGACTAAGTATATTCCTTTGCGCGTTGTAAACCAATTTTATACACTGCTACTACTAAGCTTATCTTAACACCAAACACCGTGCCATTGGCATATATCTATAATCATTATGTGACCTAAAGACCAATACTAAAGATTCATGTTATAATGTTGAACTATGAATATTTTTGATTATAGGTTATTGTATGGTAGAGGTGTACCTATAAGAGGTTATTATAAAGGTAGAGGTGTGCCTGTTGGTCATATTGGCCCTGGTGTTCCATATTGGTCAATGTGGAAGAACAGGGCCAATATGACCAACAGTACACCTCAAGCATACTACAACATTGTTATTACATTTATACCTTTATATGTTTATTTGACGACTTTGAATTTTCCGTGATAAACTATGGTTTCTTTTTTATTTAAAGAAAAATAAAAAAAATAAAAAATACTACGGGGCCAAAAAAGTACTGAGGCCAAAATCCATATATGCCATATTGGCCCCGGTAGTGATCCCGAGGCCCCCTTTACCGGCGTGAGATAGTAAACATATTTTGTTAAAAACGTTCTGTTTTTGTTACTATATTAGGTATAAATGTAATAAATAGTCGTATTTGCCCTGGTGTTCCATATTGGCCCGAGGGCTTTAGTCATCCAAGCCAAAAGGCGATATGTTATGTTCTACAATTTTTTTTCGCTTTTCTCGTGATGGCATCCAGTTGCTATGACGTACACGGGTTATTGATTATTGTTCGCTGGAAATCGAGGTAATTTTACCCGAAAGAGCATGTACGCAGTCTGTTCAACACCATGGCCAATATCGATTCGTACCGGGGCCGAAAATTCATAGTTTCCATACTGGCTTCGGTATTGATCCCGAAGCCCATATTGCCGGCGCGTGAATGTAAACATATTTTGTTAAAATGTTCTATATTTTGTTACTTTATTTAGGTATATTTATTATTTTGAAGAAAAGAATTATGTCTGATTAAAATGTGTCCAAACCTTCTAATCTAATAATCAGATATTGTATGGATTTTCCACTATTGTACTAACAATTAATATACTAAAATGATAAAGAAACGCCGGATGAATTTTAGTGTCACATTATCAAACTATTTAAAGCGGTATTTACAGTGACTATGTTTGTAAACATTTCCATTAATGATTTTGTCAATAATAATGACCATATCGACTGCATCAAATCTACAAATTAAAACAAACTTTTATAAATAGTATGTATTCCTAATTAAACAATAAGGTTCACTCTTACTATTCGTAAACTATATGCTGCAATTCTTATCATTGTTAGAATATATGACCAATTTTAAAAATCATGTCTTAAATACATATAATAACTGTAACGGCTCATTTTCTTTTAACATTTTACACTGGAATAGACTTAAGTCTAATGAAACTTTTTATCAGTTGTCTCAACCTCTAACATAGAGCTGAAACATATCACCTGGTGACTTCAGCTTATCCACGTAAGCGGCGTATATGCGGCTCCGGACAGTGGGCAGTCGGTTTAGACATTCTCTTTGCTAGGAAAATACATCTATCGTTCCGTACTTGCCAAACCGTAAAATGTATATGCCTTACTTCTGACCCATACAACTGCTTGTGCACAACTCCGTAAGTCACTTTGCTAACGACGTGAATGAAATACAACGGTTGTTGTTCTGCACACTTGACAAATCCCCAATTTATGTATGCCTCCACAGTTAGTGATATTAATATAAACCCCATCTGATATCGATATATTAATTCATACATTTGAAGAGATGTTCTGTAAAGGATTCGTGTAATAGAACCTTAATTGAAGTATTTTTATATTTATTGTATGTTGGCCTTTTTTACTAGAATATCGAAAAATAAATCCGACGCAAAACAAATACGTAGCGGTTGTTCTTCTTCTAAGCTTTTGTCGTCATTGTAATGAAAATAGAATAATAAATATAAATAACTAATAAACTAAGTTTCCTTCAAGAATTCATATTTTGGTTTTGGTATAAGATGATAATAATGTTGTTATTAACCTGGAATGCATTGGTGTATTGAAAACAAGGACTGAATATATAATTCAACAAAATGTAAATGAAATTTAAACATAAAGCTATCAAAATATAGTTACTGCATTTCTTTGTTCTAGATGCGCTCACGGGATTACACCTTTACATAGTACAGCATTCCGAGATGATACAAAATACATTTTATAACGGATCAATCGCCAGCAACAATGTATCTTTTGATTTGCCTGATGGACTCATTAGTCGTTTTGTCACAGTGGCACTGTCGTCTGGAAATAAGTTTTTACTCGTTTGTGAAATAACCGTCTTTTCTAAAGGTATTTAGTTATATGTCTCAATAAAACACGCATCAACATTAAAACGTACAACCTTTAGACCAAGTGAATTGTGTTCGATTAGCGTTTATACTTAAACGCAAAAAAAGCGCAACTGTAAATATGGGGTATTTTACCCTAAATATACAATGTTGAACTATCTAGGGTGTCATCGGCCAACATTGATAAGACTGCTTAAACGGATAATTATAGAAAGTGTGTGAGAGATTAGTGTCCACTGACATTATTGTCACGGGAACAAAATGAAAAGAAGGTCCATATTTAGTAAACAAATGTAGTAAGTGTCTAATAATAAGTATAATTTCATTATCATGAAATACGTGCAGCCGTGCTGTTCGCAACAAAGGCTTCTGCTTTGCATTATACTTTGGGGTAAACATAGTCTGAGAGGACACTAACTTATATATCAGGGGACAAAAACATATACACACGGTTCACTCTTTGACAGGTTAAATAAGTCGAAATTGTGTATTTGGCTACGCCTGGTCTATGCAAGCCTGATAAAATATTATACTTTAATATTGGAATTTGGATCGAATACACATAAATTGAACCGTTTATGTAAATAGTCAACCTTTATTTTGCCTTTGTTCACAGATCGCCGAATGTAGATCATGTATGATATCTTAATTTAGAAGTTTCGTTCCATCTTGCAACTTACACCAATCTAAGTCATATTGTTATTATTAGTGACTTTTAATTAAACGGTCATGTTTATATGCTTAATTTTTGTTATCTCAATGCATTATTAACTCCATTCATTTTACGAAAACTAGTTGTTCCTAATATATACATGTATCATTCATGTAAACAAATCCAACATGCTGTGATCCCTATCTTAAACATATATCCTAATTTGTTGTGAAATGTTTGGAGTATGTGATTTAGAAAATGTAATGATTATGACAGTTGTATTAATGATTAATTATTATGAAATAAGGAGAGACTTGCCAAACGATAATGTCATACATATTCATACTAAAACATACTACATTGCATTTGTCTAGGTATATTTCCACTAGATGTATTCACAATACAAGTTAAAATAATATGCAAATATAACCTCAATAATTACCATCAGTTATTAAACGTAGCATACGTAAACGTGTGTATAGAAAGGTGAAACGCAGCAATTTATATTAGGCAACATTAACAAGAATTACACCGTTGATGTAATAAGGAAGCATAGTAGAGTGTTCTATGTTAACAAACAAGCTGATCAATTGAAACTAAGTCTCCCAACGCCTTGTAGAAGAATGTTTCCATTTCAGAATTTCTACCGACAAGGCACAACCACCGTTGCAATCAAATGACTTGCATATACGAGTATGACTGACATTATTGGCAATGATGCATTGAACAATTACTTTTGAGCAATCCACATTTCTTCTCTAATAATATAATTATACTTTTAAATTAAAATTTAATGTATACATGGGCTGAAGTTCATTTGCAGATAAAATAATACAAAACTGAAACTGTGGATATGCCATTTTATTTAACGTAAACATATTATTTCTGTTTGGGCTGATGAATTAACTTAAGGGGCATGTTTCTTTTATATAATTACAATTGAAAGTGTGTGATATGATTTCTGATATTATCCGCTGCCACTTAAAGCAGTAAAGCTAATGCTTAATACGTTACAGACTCTGATATAGTTGTAACACTGCAAATGTGTCATATCGATCGAAGTGTATTTTATTCCGAATGCAGCGACGGAAAACACGGAGACATTCGTAAAAGTTGCGCTGCTGGATTTGTGTAATACAGGGACGTATTGTAAATAAGTAGTACTATGGGATGGACATTGTTTGAATGGTGTAATATGTAATAAAGTCAACGGGACATGTAACAGCTGTGCTGCCGGATACACGGGCGATTTGTGTAAAACATGTACACATACCTAATAAAGAGTAACCTACAATAAACGCATGTATAAAAAAGGTACTACGTATATAATGTGTTGACGTCGAATACTGCTGTGTTCCTTTCAGGTTTAATTATAAATACTGTCTTTCTTGACTTGAGGCTAAGAAAACGCAATAACGCGTATTTCTGCAGAATAAATGCTGCGATACCAAAACTATAAGTAATAATCAGCTTAGAGAAAAGAGCTCTTCTTGTATTTCATTCATCATTTTATACTCAAAATGCAATAATTTAGGTTTTAATCCTAATAGTTTGGACACTCATTTAAAGGAAGAAAATCCAAGTATATCAAATAAAAGGTTAGTTTGTACTAGCTTGTTAAGTAAAGCCAAAATAATGCGATGCCTGGTGATAAGATAAATAAGTGTATTTTGAATAACCATTATGCTGAAAACATATAATGACTATTTTTACATCACTCAATACTATCCATATAATTTATATTTAGCAAAGCTTTAATCATATTTCAGCATGTGCCCCTGGATACTATAGAGACTGCATAACGCCATGTGGACACTGCAATGATGCAGTACAATGTAACACACAGAATGGATATTGTCCATCTGGGTGTAAACCCGGATTCTACGGAGCATTGTGTAAAGCAGGTCGTGTACTCATTTTGTATTATGATATAATTGTTACATGTAATTACTCTCTAATGATTTTTTTATATGATAGGATTGGAATCGCATTATATTAACGTGTGTTACATATAATATTAAAAAAAGGTTTAGCCTTTCAATTTCAAAGTTCCCATTTTGTTTGAAGAAGATAGATAGAGAGAGAGAGAGAGAGAGAGAGAGAGAGAGAAAGAGGGAAAGAGAGAGAGAGAAATGCGCAAAGGACTGGAAGATAAGCAAATCAGCATAATCTTTCCCGAGGGGTCAAAATTAGATGCAAGGTTCTCTGCATGTCATTTTGATTCAAAGTACGATATTTTACTTTATCACATGAATGAACTCATGATGGATTATTTTCTCCCATTAATCTCAGTCAAATGATAGAACCTCGATAATGGCTTCATCAAAAAAATATTCTACTTTTTAATGCATTTAACAACTAATTTAAACACCGCATAGGCACCTCCATTAATGGTACACTAAAGTATATGATGTTAATCTTATTAATTGTTAAATTTCTTTATTAACATATCTGTGCGGTTACTGTGAAACACACCAACCTGCTTCCGGTGTCATGCCTTGCAAAGATTACAGTTATCTTTATTTGCATAATCAGGACTGATATTAGCACTAGCGAAATATTTTTATCAAGTTAATTAAAAGAAATACCACATATGGCAATTTATATTTAAACCCGTGTGTTCACTAAATGTTAATGTTACATATATATATATATATATATGAAGAAATGGTTTAAAGAACGTACTAAGAGTATGTACCAGAAATTACACTTGTTAATATCTTCACAGATTGTTTGTTTAAATAATTCACTTCAAATTTAATTTTTACCCTGACCCTGTTCTTGTTGATAAGCTAGACGTCATAAATATATACGTTGACGTCATAATTCTGACGTAACGTCTGTCTCTTTTGTATGGTTTCCTACAACACGATTATGTTTTAAAAATATTTTCGTAGACGTGAAAATGAAAGTAGGCCTATATATGATTACGAGTTGCGGATAAAGAAACAGATAACAACAATTTGTTAAGTTCCAGATTTTCGTCAGGTCATGTGAGAAAGCTGTCGCGTGACATGGATATGATATTTCTATCATGTAGAAAACCCGTATTATGAGCAGAAATGGGAAAATATTTAACATCAAATATAAATATTTCAGTTGTGATATCAATTCGAATGGCTATAGTTGTGAAAATATTTTGCAGAACAGACGCAAGGGGTATAATATCTAACATCAAAACTAATGCTCATTGCATTATTAATTGAATGATTTGCATTATAGAAATAGTGTCTGTTAACAAGACGGTCACCATGAGTAGTACACTTACCTTCGTTACCGAGACCTGGTCTCCGCCGAGAGCCGTTGATGGAAACTTGAGACAAGATCCAAACCAGTGTCAGTGCTGTGCTGCTACACAAGAAGAACTTAATCCCTGGTTACAAGTCGACTTGGGGAAAAGATACAATATATCAGAAATTCGAATACTTGGACGAACCGATCACGGCACCCGTATGTTATGTCCTAATGTTTATCTCTATACCAAAGCATTGCTAATATTTCTTTAAGAAGCATGTTTATGCTTGGTGAATAAAGACATTGTTTGTAAATCAAATATTACAAAACGGTGATAAAGCGAGAACGATACCACTTGTATTTTGCAATATACACTTATTTAGCTATTGATAAAGTGTCCCATATGGAAACGTTGCTGATCTATTGCAATATATTACATTTTGTATCAGAGTAACACACATAATCTTAAACATGTATCATCAGATTCCGTAAATGATTGAGGTTTTGGTTTACGTTTCTCTAAATAATATCCAACGATAATTCATTAAATTTTATAGATAATATCGTTATTGTTTGGGGCCCATATGTCATCTAAAAACCGTTATTTGTCTTTTATAAATACATGTATAATTTTAACAGGTATCAAGAGATCAGTCACCAATCTTTTTCATAGTAAATGAAAATATTTAACTTTTGAAAATTTTTCACGTAAAACAAATTTTACAGACTTTTTAACGATTATGAATGGGGACGCTCAATGAAAATTTAGGGTTGCCAAAAACTGCAAATATTTTGATAGTTTGCAATAACTACTACTAGTCGTAAAGTATTGCGACAAAATTTTCAGGATTTCTTAGTATAGGAATTTTATATATTAAATCATGTTTTAACATAAATGATTTTTTTTTTCATCCATTAAATTTTGCATTTGAAATTGCAAACAAAAGTAATCTCTGTGTTGTTTTAATGCGTTTAACGGAACTTGACAATTTAAGTGATTTTTTTCATTCAACACTCAAAAAGACTGTTAAACCGATACACAACTTATGTTTACGTCCAACAATTGTGTTCACAAAATCAAAAAACTAACTTTGACTGAAACAAGCGTCCCAAACAATAATCTAAATCCAAACGTTATTTCTACATTTATTGAAAAGTAGTTTTGAATTATGACATCAACGTGTGTATTTTAGAAACACTTCAAGGCCTTCATATTTACCTGAATCGACATGCCGATTTAAATATGGGACCTGCAGTAGCGACTATATCAAGGAACACAACAGAAGCTGATATCATCCTTGCAAATGAAACATTGTCACGATTCGTCACAATTGCTTTAAATGGAACCAACTTTCTCGTTGTGTGTGAAATAAGCGTTATGGCACCAGGTATTGTTACAATACATTTACAACCTACAAAACATATCGATTGTATACCACTTTATATAAAATAACAAATGAAAATAAGTTTATCTTCTGTACAAGACTTATTTCTTTATAGTATTGCTAAGACTAGTACGTTTAATGCATTTATACTATAAAATAATGGTAAGATATTTTACACGGTCTCAGTTTATGATGTGACTACAGGGTAACAGTGGTGTTTTGATTCAAACGTAAAAATAAGACTATGCGTGTTGTCATTTTTCTATATGTGTGTATGTACATTTATTAAGATAAGTATATGTTTTAATTGCGTTTAAGCTGCAATGCTGGCTCTGTCCTTTAACTGGTAAGTCTCCCTATTCGATTTTATTTTGTACAGCTGATAGTGACGGACTATATGGTGAAGAATGTAAACCATGTTGAAACTGCAAAAACGGACCTGAAACATAGTCGCGGCCCTTGAATTATTGAAAAATATTGCATTTTGTCTTGTAAACTATGTAGCACTTTTACATGTAGTTTTCGTAACGTCTAGTCCAAATGTTACATGTAACAAACCGAACAGTTTTGACGAGTTCTTAACCCGTGCAGTCGTGCTTTTTGCCACAAAGGCTTCTACTCTGTATTATACTTTTGGGTAAAAGTAGTCTGAAGAGATAGTAAATTAACTATCAGGGAACAAAAACGTATACACATGGTGTTGGTGATATGACAAATTTAATAAGTCAGGAATGAGTTTCCTGACTTCGCCTTGTACATGTTAGCCTGATAAAATATCATAACTTTGATATTGGAATTTGGATCGAATGCACAAGAATTGAACCGTTTATGCGAATAGTCGAATTATATGTTGCCTGTGTTCGGAGATCGCCAAATGCAGATCACCTGTGAAATGTTATTTAAGAAGTTTCGTTCCATATTTCTACTGACACCAACACAAGACGTATTGTTATTATTGGTGATTTTCAATTAAACAGTCATTTTTAAACGATTAATTCTCGTTATCTCTATGCGTTATTAACTCTATTCATTTTACAAAAACTAGTCGTTCCTAATATGTATCACTTCTGTTAAACATAATATCCTATTTTTGTGAAATGTTTGAAGTATGTAATTTAGAAAATGTTAAAAACGTTAAAATTAATTATTGTATTTTTGACTAATTATTCTGAAATAAGGAGAGAGCAAACGAAACGATAATGTCATACATATTCATGCTAAAACTTACAATATCACATTTATTTATTTATATTTTCAATAAATGTATTCACAAATTAAAATAATGCAAATATAACTTCAGTTTTTACCAACATTTATTAAACGTAGCATACGTAAACGTGTGCATAGAAAGGTGAAACGCAGCAATTTATATACTTAGGCAACATTAAGAATAAGTACACCGTTGATATTATAAGGAAGTATAGTGGAGTGTTCTGTGTTAACAAACAAAGCCGATCAATTGAAAATAAATCTCCCAACGCCTGGTAGAAGAATTGTTACCATTTCACCAATCCTATTGACAAGTCACCACCACCGTTACAATCAAATGACTTGAATATGACTGACACTGTTGGCAAAGATTCCATACTTTTGAGCAGTCCACTTGTCTTCTCATATATTATAATAATGCTTTTATATCAAATTTATCATTGGCATAATTTGCATCTTGGATAATGTAAATATAGGTTGAAGTTCATTTGCTGATAAAATACAATACTGAACTAGTGAATAGGTCATTTGTTTTTACAAGATGATGCCATTTTATGCAACCGTAAACATATTGTTTCTGTTTGGACTAATGAATTAACTTCAGGTGCATGTTTCTGTTATATAATCATAATTGAAGTTGTGTGAGATGATTTCTGATATTACAGGCTGCCACTTAAATAAAATAATTAGTTAAATCAATAAAAAGCATCTCATTATCATTAATAAATAAAATCCGAAAAGTTTAGTAAATCAAATCTTCCAAAACGTGACAAAATCGATATTTCAATTGGAGTGGTAAACTTGAAAGGAAATCTCCATTCTAAAAAATAGGCAGCATTTAAATACTGCTTGAAGTCATTTGGACTCGAATATATTTTACTACGCGTAAGCCTGTATTAATGGCGGATCTACTCTTTAAAAAAACCGGCATACGCCTTTCCCTCACCCCGCTCCTATAAACTCCTATATTTTAATGAGGTTCACTATATTTTTACAGAAAAATATGTGAGCTTGTACAGAGTTTGAATTGCGTCCCTCTGAACTGAAATCCTGGATCCGCTCCAGTGTATAACGGAACAAATTGAAATCAAAATGAAATCACGTGACTGATTTAATACGTCACTAAAGAGGTTGCACTTTTAAGCTGAAATCTAGTTTAGTCTATCCTCCGCACCAGTGTATAACGAATCAAATTGAAATCAAAATGAAATCACGTGACTGATTTAATACGTCACAAAAGAGGTTGCCCTTTTTAGCTGAAATCTAGTTTAGTCTATCCTCTGCACCAGTGTATAACGGATCAAATTGAAATCAAAATGAAATTACGTGACTGATTTAATACGTCACAAAATAGGTTGCATTTTTCAGCTGAAATCTATTTTAGTCGATTCTGGCGCGTAGCGTAAATTAGAAAATCCGTTTTTAACAGTTTATTTTGGCATGTTTATAGATATCCTTTTGGCGATACGGTGTCAGTGAAAAATATGTTTTTAGCCAATTTTAAAAATCTTGATATATTGCCTTTAAAGCAGTATAGCTAATGCTTAAAACGTTTAGCGCTCTTAATACATAGTTTTCACTCTGCAAATGTGTCATATCGAAGTGTATTTTATGCAGAATGCAGCGAATAGAAATACGGAGATCTTTGTAAATGTTGCGCTGTTGGATTTGTGTGATACAGGGACGTATTGTTAATAAGTAGCAATATATGATGAACATATATATATCTTTAATCTGAAAAAACGTCATTAATCTAGTTAACATTATTGTAGAATGCATAGATGGAAAATACGGGCATCACTGTGGAGAAGATTGTGGTCACTGTTTGAATGGTGTAGCATGTAATAAAGTCAAAGGGACATGTAACAGTTGCGCTGCTGGATACTCGGGTGATTTGTGTAAAATAGGTAGGTATTGTTGCATAATTATGATGGAAAAGTGTTTTAATTATTTATTCAATCTCCTTATAACCTCTTTAAGAAGTGAAAATGTGTAGCGTGAAATAACATAGTATGGTGTAGTTTAGCAGTGAAAGCATATCAACGAACACTGATTCACGGATGCACGCTGATACTCAGACAACTGATTACTTTACAGTTTTACTCTGTAATGTGTATAATTACATCATTTTCAGTAAACCAGTCCATTGTGACAATTTATGTTTTACCGTTCATACTTAAACACCTGATTGATTATATATCTATTCTGGAAATGTGTATAATTACATCTTTTAAAATGAACCATTGTTTCTGCCAGTACTTGTGTATAAACGTTCATACTTACGATTATTTTACAAATTTGGTCTGTCAGTGTATATAATTACGTGTACCCCTATTTCGGTGCACGATTCCACTGTGATAAATCATTTATAAAGATTCATATTCATACACCTGTTTTCTTTACATATTTACACTGTCAATGTGTATAATAACATCATATTAGGTAAACTATTCTAATTGACACATTGCGTATTAACGTTCATACTCACATGCCTGATTACTATACAGTTACTTACAATTTTTTATAAAGCAATTTCTCTTTATCAAATTATGAGTAAACGTTAGAACAATCACTGATGGATTTATATGTATATTAAACAAGTTGGCTGCTTCCAAAAAAACATCCAATGGTTAGGTCTTATAAAGGAGGTGACAATTAGAGTAAATCAAGGTGTAAGTTAAGGTTTGTACGAAATGCGTTTATTTAATGGTATAAGATGCAATATTGGAGCGACAGTAGGAAAGATAAAAACATCCGCGCACCGGGTAGTAAATACATGGGTGATACCAAAAACCAGTTTCCAGCTGACCTGGTCCAAATCCGATTGGAAGGAAAAAAGAATTTTGTTTAATTTTACGTATGGTGTTATCAAATCTGAATCATTATGCTTTTCTATTTGTATATTCAATATGAAAATATCTGGAAAAAATGTCTTGAAACCTACCATATATATATTTTAAACTTAATTACTGTAATGTTCTATAAATTTACTATAATTGTTAAAAATATATTTTTTATATTAATTTGTGAATAAATTATTAAAAAAAAGCAGTTCAAACAAATGTATATTTCAAAACTTGTGCAATGTTGGCTATATGTCTGATTCTTATAACGTGCTTAAACCACACCAATTAACCGCTTTGTTTATAATATATAAATATTAAAAATATTTATCTTTTGTATCAATCAAAATAAACAATTGTAATTCTTGATTTCATTATTATTTTCATTGTTATGGGTTCAACATATAATAATCTTTGTTACAGTTGTTTGAAAAAAACATGATTATTTGAAAATAATTTACATTAATTCAGCATGAATTTGTCAAAAGACAGTCAGTTTTAAGACCTATATATCGTTTATTTTATTTTTTCACATTTTCTTATTTAATAGAGGAAGATTGGTTTACCAATTGAGTTACCCTCTTCAAATAAAGAAAACACTTACTAACTTGCTTAATTGCAGTCGGAAAAATGGCCGGTCAGCCGGAACTTGGCCTTATTTTAGTAGCACCTTAATCCAATAAGGCACTATTTTGAACAGCAACAGCGAACTCCTTATGACTAATGCAAATGTTTTTAACACGTGGTCGTGACGTTTCAATATGGCAGCTTCCGCTGTCAATTTCTGAAGTGACCCTTATATAGGGTTCGCTCGCTCGTGCGACTTAACCAAAAATTGTTCTTTGATATATAAGGTTTTAAAAGGATCAGGTTCCTCGCCTATAACAAATTGTAGAAACTTTATGTTATCACAGTTCTCTAAAGTTCTACAAAGCGTAGTACTAAAAATACAGAGCTACGTCATTCATACATTTCTTAAGTATTGTGTATGTGGCAAGATGCGTAGTTATAGCATGTCAAAATATACAACTGCGCATAAGGGACATGCCGTAATAAAATCAGATGGTTTGTTAGTCCATACTTGACTATTGTCGAATTCTGAAGGGTGTGTCTCAATGATGCGCGTTTCCATACTATCGCTAGTTCTTTTTAATTATGTACAGATGCAAATACATATATTAAAAACAAAATCAATGTGTCTGATTTAATTCTGCCCAACCAGCACTGAACGTCTTATTGATAAATAACTTCCTTATATGTGGGCTCAATAGGAAAATACCCTGAAACATAATTTATAAGAAATGTACAAAGTGATGCCAGTGGAAAATATATCGGCTACTAGGGAAGATGGGTGTTTTCGAATACTGGTGAACCTTTCAGTATCCCAGTAACAGTAAAGAGTGGTTAACTGTTTGTAGGATAGCCCTCGATGACATACAGACAGCGCTGAATATTCAATCAAACAAATATTTTTAAACAATTTGGTTATATGTAACATCCAAGTGCTCTGTCATTTTACAGTTTTGTTTGTCTTGTTTTTTAAACAACTAGTGTAAAAATTGCAATTGTATGTAAACTTTGGAAGATAGAGTAATGAAATTGAATACTAATTGTAGTAGCCATATCATTTCTCTTTGACTTAACTTCAGGTGCGTATTATTGTTATATATAATTATAATTGAAGTTAGGTGATATGATTTCTGATATTACGGGATGCTACTTATAAAGCAGTACAGCTAATGTTTGATATGTTTAACGCTCTTAGAATATAGATTTAATTCGACAAATGTGTCATATCGAATGAACGTGCATTTTATGCAGAATGCAGCCATGGAAAATACGAAGACTTTTGTAACAGTTGCACTGCTGGTTTTGTGTGATACAGGGATGATTTGTGTATAAGTAGTAATATGTGATGAATAGATGTGTAGCATAATTGTATTTTTAATTGTATCTTCGAACTGAGAAGATTTTATTAATCTATTTAACATTTTTTAGAATGCGAATATGGAAAATACGGAAAGGGCTGTGGAGAAGATTGTGGTCATTGTTTGAATGCTGTACGAGTAACATGTAATAAAGTCAACGGGACATGTAACAGTTGTGCTGCAGGATACACGGGTGATTTGTGTAAAACAGGTACTAATTATGAATAATTAGTAACATGCAATGAACATAATATGCAGCGAAAATTCTTTAATTACTTTGATTTTCGATATCATTATATGTATTAATCTAGTTATTTTTTTTTAGAATGCATAGATGGAAAATACGGACAGCATTGTGGAGAAGATTGTGGACATTGTTTGAAAAGTGCACCATGTAATAAAATCAACGGGACATGTAACAGCTGTGCTGCTGGATACACGGGCGATTTGTGTAGATCAGGTACGTATAGTTGCATAGTTATGAGGAAAATAGTGTTATGCTACTCTAGAATTGACGAAACTAGTATAATCTTATGTTCTAATTGCAGGAAACGTTCACTTAGTTTAATCTTATATGATTTACATCATTACATCATTGGTATGCTACATACAAATCACGCTCAGTATATTCGTACGTAGAACGATTCTTAGCAGTATTTTATTGTCGAAAGTCATAGAAGGAACTCCATTTCCAAAAAGGCGGTCAAAATAAAGAGCAACAAATTATGGTCGCAACAAAATCCATAGTATGATCTTTTAATCTGTCTTTGATATTTCCATCCAACAAATGATTTTAAACTAATTGAAATAAAAAAATGTTTTATCAAATTGATTAAATTCCGTTTGAATACACTTCCATTAAACATTTACAAGAAACTATGTGTATTTGTCTAATTACATTCAAAGAATGCAGAGACGGAACATATGGGTTGGGCTGTACAACGTCATGTGGACACTGCTACCAAAGTCATCCTTGTGGAAAGGTCAACGGCAATTGTTCGTCTTGTGCTGCAGGATATAGCGGTGTAAATTGTGATAAAGGTAAAAGATGTACATGTACTCTGACATAAATGTTATTTTAACTTGAGCCTCCGAAATCCAAATTAAGAGCAGAAAATAAAAGAAGAACGAAATGTTTATTTTCATAAAGATTAATTGAATTTGTAAGTGAATCGTAGTTCAATGAGTGTTTATCAAGGTGTTTATCCTATGATAAAATATTGAAATCTAGATTGCAAATATTAGCCTGCCATGTTTTATATGTATGAGGGAGTTTTATTCAACTTATTCAACTAGCAGGTCTGATAACTGTAAAAAATAACTATTATAGTATACTAAAAGTATATTCGAAACGCTGCAATGATATTGATATGGTTGTGTCAGTTGGTAATTTTTAACATATATGTGTTGCCATTGCAAATTTTAAATCAAGTTTTTGTTCTCATAAATTAACGATTAAATGTACAACGGTTATAATAAAAATAATGTGAAAATTGCATTGATTTTGCTGCTGCTAAAATTTGGTTTTAGCTCATTTGAATCGAATGCTCATAGTGAGCTATCTTGATCACTCATGGTTCGTCGTCCGTCCGTACGTACGTCCGTCTGTACATGCCCAAACTACTTTATAGGATTATTTTGTCTGTACATTCTGCCATTGTGGGGTTATGACGGTTATGTGGAGCTAAAACATTTACGCCAAAAACGTCATTTCCCTACAAAATGCCATTGTTAGGTAAATTCGTCTTTTTATATTTTCATTGTATTTTGTTTTACTTCTTATGGTTCAATGTGAGCTATTGTGATCATTCTTGGTCAGTCGACCGTCTGTCTGAATGCGCTTGTGTGCGTCCGTCCATAAACAATCGCACCAAACAACATATTCTCTGAATCCGCTTTTCCAATATATATCAAACAACACAGAAATGAGTCAGGTTGGTTCTCTACCGAAGTAGCTGAAACGAACTTTGTCCTAGCGGAATTCTGGTTGCCATTACAACGTAAAGGGAAACAATACTCTATTTTAAAATCGGCAGTCAGATTCCAAAATACAAGTCAGCGATATTATGACCATCGTGTCCCTCATGTTTAAAATGGTGATGCATAGTTGTGAAGTAAAATTATTATGTGATTTTAATTATTTGCTTAAAATGTGTCTATTTATGAAGTGCAAGTTTACCATTCCATCAATATCAAGGACTACAATGAAAATTATGAAAAGTCACTTTTCCCCAATTTGGTGTGATCCTTGGTATTGATGTGAATGGCATGGTTAATAACATATGTTTGTGTATTTCAATACCATATGCATTATGTTGATTTTAACTTTGTTCGTGCACCAGTGATATCAAATAGATCTATATATCCTTATATCTATAAATTCAATAATCACGATAAGATAAGATAAGCGACTTTATTTATAGATAAACATTTAGTTTAAACTAATCTTCCATGCAGCCCTCTAATATTTACAAAATATACAAAAATGGAATACACATACAATCATACATGAAATATTCAGTGAAACAAAATGCTAAAACATGTCTCTTCCCACATGATATTCACACACACATACACACATTCACTTCAGTATAACCGTACATATCAACATTGAATTACAAAGTGGTTTGTTAAATTTATATAAGATAGTTGCAGTATTTTATTATTTACATGATTATGAACAGACTTGTACAGAAAACAAATTGAATTATGCATTTTTCATTCATCTGATTAGAATGCTTTGGTATGCCATTACAGAAGTATTTTCTTTGATATTTTCTGGTATATTATTCCATATTGTTGGACCAGAGTATGTTAAACTTTGTTTAAATATTTCTTTGTTCGGTTTAGGTAGTATGACGTTGTTTGAAAAATTTGACCGTGTTACAGGTGCATTTTTATTTGTTTGTTTGGAGTAAAACATTTCATTGATGTAGGCTTGGGTTATTGGCTTTGCTATTTTTACATAAATTTTGCTTTCCGGAGATACATCATGTCAAAAACAGTTAGTATTTTTAATTCCTGCAAGCTTTCTAATGTGTTTTCAACATTGTAATCTAAGATGAGTTTGGAAGCCTAAATATTCTATTTAGGTTCATTTGACAGGTACCACCCCATACAACATTACAGTAATCTACATGAGGTTGAAGATAAGCTTCATAAAACTGAACTCTATGGTCAAGGCTAAGATATTATTTCATTCTTGACAGAAGCCAAATGTTTAATGAAATTGTTTTACATATATGATCTACATGGTTTTTCCAAGTAAGGTTGTTATCAATAAATATTCCAAGTACTTTAACTTTAGATATCATGCTGCGATTTTCACTATTAAGATCCAAATTTATGTCTTTGACATCTAAACAAGTTTTTTATTTGTAGTAATAAGCATGACTTTTGTTTTGGAAGTATTTATCAGCATTCAATTTGACCTACACCATTCTGATAATGATTCAAGGGAACTTTGCATTTTTTTTTCAATAGTTGGTAGCTTCTGATTTATATGATACAATGTCGTATCATTTGCATATAAATCAGTTTCAGCAGTAACTGTGTAAAGTGGTAAATCATTTATAAATAGAAGAAATGTGAGAGGGCCTAAAAAGGAACTTGAGGTACACCATATGACACTGTTTGTGTGTTTGATAATAGGCAATTTAGGGAAATATTCTGTTTCAATTATGAAAATATCAAGAGAACCATGCTACTACATCATCTGAAAGTTTATACACTTTTAAATTTAGCAAAATAATTTCATGATCCACTAAATCAAACGCTTTTGTGAAATCAACCATCACTACACCTATTAATGATCCATTGTTTATAGCTTCTAGCAATTTGCTGATCATTCGAACTAATGCCGTTCCACATGAGTGGCCAGGTTGAAAGCCAGAATGGTAATATGTGAGATATTTCATTAAAGAGTCATGTACATGTTTTTCAAGTATCTTTGAAATAATTGGTAGGACAGAAATGGGTCTGTAGGATGAGGAGGTTTGTCAGTCAGACATTTGTTAAGTCCGTTTAATGGAAATAGTTGATGGATAAACTCTTGTAACTTCTCTTTAACAATAAAACTGAAGATGTATTAGTGTATATGTTTAAGTAAGAATAAATGTATATAAAGTTATCAGGTCATGTATGTAAATTTGTCGTCCCTGTCCAGATGTATGCATGTAATTCCGTAGTATATAAGTCACGGTCGACACCAAATGTATTGGTTTGGCAGAAGCCTTGATATTGTATCTATGGTTTTGATTGTAGCTAGGCGCACTCGTCGTAGTCTGGTATGTACAATTATGGCTTGGTTATTCACAAATAATTATATCCATATATATATCATGCATTGTGAATGAGCATCTGAAAAGATCCCAAAAATTGTAAATTCCTTTGTGTCGAATTTAATTATCTCCCTTTATGAAATTATATATATATGAATTCACTGTATCTATATGATCCAACGGGTTTATAAATCTGTCATTTATATAGCATGTGAGTAGTCATATAATCCTTAACTGGATCCTACTCATATAAAGCTATCAGTTCATGTATGTAAATTTGTCCACCCTGTCCAGATGTGTTGCATGTAATTCCATAGTATATAAGTCATGGTCGACACCAAATTTATTGGTTTGGCAGAGGCCTTGATATTGTATCTATGGTTTGCATTGTAGTTAGGCGCACTCGTCGTAGTCTGGTCTGTATATTTATGTCTTGGTTATTCACAAATAATTATCTCCATATATATATCATGCATTGTGAATGAGCATCTGAAAATATCCCAAAAATCGTAAATTCCGTTGTGAATTTAATTATCTCCCTTTATATACACACACATATATATATATATATATATGTGTGTGTGTTTTTTGATGAAATGTTATAATTGCAATAATTTCCTGTTTTAAATACAGAATGCAAACATAATATGTTCGGTGAAAACTGCATCCACATTTGCCACTGTGCTGGAAATATCCAATGTGACACATACAACGGCTCGTGTCCGGATGACAACTGTGCCTATGGGTTTACAGGCAAAAACTGCAGTCATGGTATGTTTTTTATTATATTTTATCATACATATAGTCGACATGCAGTTGAATAAGACACGTTAAGTAAGAATAATATGTTGTTGCATACCCGAAAAGGTACCTTCATTGATACCAGGTCTAGATATTCCATCCTCATCCTAAGGCCGAGATAAAGTTATGTCGCGATAACGTTGTAACTATCTGTGACGTGATTTATGGAATATATGAAGTATATTGTATACTTTTACGTCTTAATAACGATTGTGGTAAAATATAATGATGAATTAAATAATATATTTTATTCAGTATGTTAAGTATGCAAAAATAAATTGTTCATGACTTTTTCGATTCAGATCAAAAGTTGTGTCCCTTAGGATAAATATTTTTGCGTATACTTGGCATAGTCTTTTCTATCCGAACCTTAAACCCACGTAAGAGTTTTATGTTATTATATCACTTGAATGATACACATCAAAATAAACATCTGAATCTCCATTTTATATATTTTATGAAAATGCAATTTGATTTAACTTAATTACAGCTTATTAAATAATGCTTAGTTACACAATTAATAACAATTGAGTTGGTCAGCATTTTCCATGAACGGGTTTGCCTAAAGCTTGTATTAGCATAAAAGTTAGGGTTTTAGTTTTGCTATATAATTTTTATTCTGATTCTTTAGACGAATTATTATGTGTAGTGTATTTATATTCAATGAACGTCTAATCAAGATGGCAGCTTCTATTGACCGAACGAAACGTTTGACTTGTATAACATTTTCAATTTTCCTGAGTTTGCTTTTTTAGTTTCACTGTGTTTTAGATATATACGTTACCTTTAAGCGGATACAGCCTTGACAACGACACTGCCGCGTACTCATCAGGACCTTTTCAGTTATACAACTGGCCCATTGTGAAGTCCCATAATATCGTTCTCATGTTGTGTTCGGTAAAAATAGTTTATGAAATGGTGACCTTTATCGAACGATGGTGCTTTAATCACTATTCATACCTTTTTGTCTTTTCAACAAAAAATACGTGTGAGAGCAAATAGGTTCAAACTGGTAATAAGTCATATATTTTTGATAATTTACAGTATCTAAAGATATATATAAATTGTTTGCGAAATTAAGTTTTACTCAAACTATTTTAAATTTTCAGATTTAAATCTTATTACTAAAATACGAGACCATGTGAATGTATCAATGTCATCACAGTTTGATGATAGAGGTCCATACAAGGCAATCGACGACAACCCTAGCATGAACGCAAACAGCTGTGACTGCTGTAGTGAAACTACTAAACAAGCAATGTCCTGGTGGCGTCTAGACATGGGTCACAAATATCCCATAGAGAATATTCAATTTTATGGACGGAATGACTGTAAGTATTAATATAAGGTGCCAACCCTTTGGTTTCCATTTTTAGTACAACATTTATTGTCTTATGTATAGTCAGCTGGTAGTAAAAAGGAAGCTATCAGTTAGCTGAAGAATTGATGTAGGTCTGATGTGTAACAATAACGTGACAGTATTTGATATTATTATTTCTACTATTTGGATTAGGTTATCGTGACAATAGGCCATTCATGTTTTATGTTTTACTGTATGCAAAACAAGAACTCGCACACTGTTACAGGTTCAAGCTATGAATACTCAATATGAGTAACCATTATAATTATATATATACTATTATGAATTCTCCAATTTGATTGGTCGAAAACTAAACAAAACAGGTCCAATAAAATGAACTATTGACCACTTATTCTTCAAAAATGAACTATTGACCACTTATTCTGTCGAAACCGGTTTCACCCGGTTACCGAGTCAATAATTCAAATGTTCTTTCCGTTCTTATGCTGATAGACCATTCAAGCTCCATTTGCGCTTCTCGATAAAACAACAGTTAATGAACTGTTTGTTATATTCCGAAAATTAGAACTGACCCTAAAATACCACTTTTTTCCAAAACTAAAAAATACTATTAAATAATTTTCTACAACAGATGTTTATATAATGACACCAGGTTGTATACGTATTGGCGTTGATGACGTTATTTTGATCAAGAACGGATTCAGAATGTAGCTAAATACTGGTGAAATTGTACTTTGAATAGTTAGAAATATTTTAAGTCAGAAAATATATAAATGTTAGGAATGTAGGCCTTATAGCTGAATTTGTTGTTGGAGAACAGGCATACAAAGGCTACGAAAAAGATAATTGTATATGCTTTTCACACCGCTGTTGAAAAACGCAGTAAAAGTATGAATGGAATGGAAGCAAAACGTCTAGTACATTTGTATGTAAAACGACTTGTTTACTTATCTTTTTTATTGTTATTCAATATAATAAAACAATTATCTACCATTTAAGTGGTTTTTATCCTCAGAAAAAATGACTATTGACGCAAAGCAGTGAACTGTTAACCTCGACTGCGTCTCGGTCAATAGTTTAATGCTTTGGGTCAATAGTCATTTTTGTTGGATGAACTATTTTAACCATTGACTGCTTAAAAGGTAGATAGTTGTATATTATTAACTTTTATTAGGGGCCGTGTCGTTGATATTATAAATCACGGTCGTTGCTTAGTAACATGCGAATACATATACAACTGTTGTATTTTTTTCTGAATTCTTATGTTGAGCTCATAATAACCAAAAAACATTTTATTTCAAGCCTTTCCAAAAATAAAATAAGCGTTTGGTAAATATAAGTACATTTAAAGATCAGCGTTATTTTTAAATAATTACTGATAAAAATAACTTGAAAATGATATCACATATTTCATTTCATGTTTGGGTTATTTAATACATAGAACCTTGCAATAAAAAAATGGCTTACCGTTTGTACATTCATTTAAGCAACAAACTTTTACCAGTTCAAAGGATTCAAGATGTATCTTACCAACACGTCTACCATAACTGGATTACCCACCTATACTGAGAATACAACCAACCAATCACACACATTCAACATCTCTGTACCCAATACACTGGCCCAGTTCATCACAATAAGAAAGCCCGATATACTGAATATTTGTGAATTAAAGATATACGAAGGAGGTAAGACATATATGCATTATCTGGGGTTACAGCTTTTGAATATTTGTTCATATTTATTCTTATATATAGAGTAATCATGATCAGTAGATGGAATATGAAGTTGGTACCAATATCTGATTACATGTGCATGTATATAATTGTTAAGAATTCTTTATTAAGCGTTTTTGTTTCGTCTCATAATTTCTCAAAATACGTATAATTTACCGCATTGATATATCAGCTCTTTTGCGTTCTGTTCCCTATAAATCATTTTTAGCAGTTTTAGTAGTTCAACAGAAATTGACAACACCGTAATGCACAACGTTGTCACAACAATTGACATGTTGCCGGCCGATACAAATTACGTCAGTATGTTAATCACTAACGCTCTTCTTTTTATTGAGAATATTAGAGCTTAAATCAGCAACTGGAGAGTTTTGACTGGTTAAAATCCCCACTGCGGTAACCTGTATCCAGATATTAATATTTGCTATAATACACTTAACAAGTCTATAAATTACAGAATGTCGCATCGGATCATTTTTGGAGGAATGTTCCAAGGAATGTCACTGTGCAGATTCTAAAGCATGTAACAGAGATACCGGTACCTGTAAAACCCCGGAATGTCAACCTGGATGGAAAGGAAGAGCATGTGATGAAGGTATTTGTTTGTGTATAACGATTTAAATGCAAATATCAGTTTACCATATAGTTCGTGATGCCATGTACCGCCAGATAGCGTGATTACATTTATTAAGTTTATTTATTTTGTAGTATATTACATTTCTCTGTTTTGGTATTGTGTTATCATTCTGGCACATTGACAATACTTTATTATTTTATGGTAATATTTATTTCAAGAATTTATTACACATTAGAATGGTGCATTGATTTACTTTATTTTCAGCCTGCGAGTTTGGGAGCTTCGGATCGAATTGTAACGGTACATGTGGAATGTGTAGATATAATGAAACATGCAACCTTAAATCTGGTGTTTGTGAAAATGGGTGTGCAGTTGGGCGAAAAGGAAAAACGTGCAATACAAGTAAATATCCAGTTCATTTAACACTTATTTAGACTGTGTTTTTTTTACATGTGACAGTTTTTTTTAACAAATAATCAATAACATAATACGTTGTAACAATAAGTGTTTTCAATGTTTTACAACAGTAATTGAGTTGTTACTCGCACCCTACACTGTATTAGTCTGAAAATAATGTTAAGTATACTTTCCATTTTGACATGTATATATCATGAAATTAATGCGATCATGTGTATATATCAAATATGTTTAAAACTATTCAAATGTGGTATATTTATATTTAAATAACATCTCATTAATAACTTGTGTGTATGACATGACCATTTGCTATTCTTTAAACAGGTAAACGTTTACCACTTCAATTAATTGACTACTACAAAGATATTTTAAACTTTCCTGCATCGGTGTTTTTCTTTTCACTTCCCTGTCTTAATTTCGTCATTGAAAATAATATATGATTATGGATAGCATTATATGATTACACAATATACCCTCTTGTGTTCATGTGACACTACAACACTCGTATCCTTGTTTATGCAGATTGCACGGCATCAACATTTGGCGAAGACTGTACATCCCAATGTCATTGTGTGAACAACGTGCAATGTGATATATACACCGGTGAATGCCCGGATGGAATTTGTGCTTCTGGTTATGTTGGCCTTAACTGTAGCACTGGTAAATAACTTAGTTACAAAGACATAAAAAAAAACGAAGTAGTTAATTGATGATAATAGTATTAGTATTTTAGTTACGTTTACACACTAGTTATATTTAATCATATCCACTAATTATTAAATGTTTTTCAACATGTCGTATTCATTTTACAAATAAAAAATTTAACACTCTCAAAAAAGCATATTATATTTATATGTCACAAAATTATTTTGACAAGTAATTTGTTTAATACTAAAAATTATAAGCTTGATATATACGAGCGCCAATGTGGCAAAGAGACAAAGGTCACTTTGATAATTGATAGGATACAGTATTTTTCACAGCCAGGAGCAAAGATCGCATCATATTTTTTCGTAACAATCTAACATGCCATGTAAAAGAATATGCATATTATCAGGTGCCCAACTCAATGTTTCCTGAAACATTCGGTTCAAACTGGTCACACACGTGTCACTGTTTAAACGGGAGCAGTTGTGATCATATAAATGGCGTCTGTAGTCCACAACTATGTGAGCCTGGATATAAAGAAATAGACTGAAGTTTAGGTGAAATATTTTATAAAATCATCGAGCAGCGAGTCATAAGTCCCTTCGATTGATCATTTGATGATCTCCTATAAATTATCAATAATAGTACATTCGGGGTATGCTGTTAACGTACATTTACGTCCCAGTGCGAGATACGTACAAACTCATTATCCATATAGCATTACTATCAGAGATTCTGATCTCCTTCTCTGGGTATTCCATGAAATCCTTTGAAATACAACTTCCTTTAAATCATTACTAAAGTTCAAAGTCGATCAGGGAGCCGTGAGTCATTTCATGTGACTTTCTCCTTTAAATCATTATTAATCCTCAATTTGAACGTTACTTTGGTCAATATCTATTCGCCATAAACAAGTTAAGGGTTCGCTACTTCGTAACGGTTGTGTTTTACGATTTTGCCTTAAAATGAAATAAAGTGAAAATAATAACATACGTATTAAATTCTCCCTTTTAACTTTTTATCATGATGTAGTTTATGTGGTATATAATATTTTCAACTCCTTGTCCTTTTTAATCTTAACATAACTAGAGTGTGCTCCTGGTATATTTGGACTACTTTGTTCACTTACGTGCCAGAGTTTCAAACATGTAGCTGGTACATATAAAGTAATGACCCATATAAAAGAATTACTTGTAAGTGAGGTTACATAACTATCGGAGTATTTTTTCTGTTTCTATGGATATTCTATTACATACTCGATATAACCTCTCCTTGAAATCTTTAACTTCGCTCAAAAAGAGATGAATTTGGATATAGGTCGTCATTAAATGAATATCAATAATTAAATTTTAGACGTTTGTGATAAATTTTAACATTGTTATGCCTTACGAATTGGCCTGAAAACGAAACCAAATTAATAACATTAAAATACATGCTGAGCCTTTTTATGCATTTATCATTATAGTAGTTTTGTGTTGTGTATTATTTCATCTGTCTAGTCCTTTTTGCAATAACATAATCAGAGTGTGATGCTGGAACATTCGGTTCAAACTGTTCACACACGTGTCATTGCTTAAACGGGAGCAGATGCGATAATAAAAATGGCGTCTGTAGTCCACAAATATGTGAGACATGGTGAAAAGGTCATAACTGTAGCATTGGTAGAGAATTTCAGTTTACCATTTGGTTATATGTGCACGAGCTTGTATCTGACCAATGCATTTGTGCAGAACAACGTTTTTCATTGAAATACTTAGTTATCTCTTTCCATATTTTTTTTTTAAATATTTAACGGGTTTGTTTATGAAGATTAGTAAAATAAACATTGCGTATCATTTTCTATTTGTCCAAGGGTAAATGGAAAGCAGTGTTTAAATTCACCTTTATGTAGTACCCTTTTCCTGTGGTAGTTGTGTTGGTGTTATCATCGTTGTAAACGAAAACTTATTATTTATTTAGCAAAAGAAAATTGAAGATAATGTATAATATATATATATTCATTTATTCTTTTGTTCAGTATTTCTCTTTAATTTAAGAAATAAATGAAAATTGATGTTTAGATTGTAACCGTGTTCAGAAGAACAATCCTAGTTTCTCATGTTTTTTTTTTTGTTCAAAATATGAACGTTTTCAATGTTCTAAACAATGCTCAATTGAATAAGTATTAAAATTTAAATACTTTTTAAACTAAGTCACACATATATTACTATAAATAATATATAAACTTAAATAAATAATGTGCAGGTTTCATGTTTTAGTATATTTATATTAAATGTACATGGCATTATTGTCTACTTTCTCCTTTACATAATGAAATAAACAGAGTGTGACTATGGAACATTTGGCTCTAACTGTTCACACAAGTGCCACTGCTTAAACGGGAACAGCTGTGATCATATAACTGGTTACTGTGTTACGCAACTATGTGAGCCTGGATGGAACGAACAAAACTGTAGCTTAGGCAAAATAGTTTTATCAGATAATCGAGCAGCGAGTCTAAGTCCCTTCGATCGATCATCTCCTTTAAAACATATATAAATCTCAATTTGAACCTAATTTTGATCAATATATTAATCACCATCAATAAATTATGTTTTCGTCTTACGAATTTGTCTTAAAAGATAATCAAGTGAACTAATAACATACATATAAAACTCTCCCATTTAACTTGTTGTCATGATATAGTTTATGTGGTATATCAGTAACATTTTCACCCTCCTTGCCTTTCTTTCATCTTATTGTAATAAGAGTGTGCTCCTGGTACATTCAGATTACACTACTCACGTACATTTCAGTTTATTTAACCATGTTAGTTTTACATACAAAGTTATGACCCATATGAAAGAGGAATTACCTTCAAAAGGTTACATAACTATCAGAGTATTTGTTCTGTTTCTATGGATATTGTAATACATTACATTTATATATCAAATATTATCTCCTTTAACTCTTTACTTATACTTTAAATAAGTTGAATTTGGATTTGAATCACCATTAAATAAATATCGATAATTGTATTTTAGAAGTTTTTTAGTTGTTTTTCACTTTGCTATGTCTTACGAATTTGCCTAAATAAACAACAAAATTAATAACATCAAAATACATGTTAAACCGTTTCATGCATTTATCATGGGTGAATTTTTGTGTTTTGTAATATTTTATCTTTTTTGTCCTATTTGCAATAACATAATCAAAGTGTGATCCTGGAACATTCGGTTCAAACTGTTCACACGCGTGTCACTGTTTAAACAGGAACAGTATCGATTATAGAAATTGTGACTGTAGTTCACAATTATGTGAGCCCGGATGGAAAGAGCTAAACTGTAGCATAGGTAGAAATGCTATCAGTTTAACATTCTGTTATAGGTGCTTGTATCTGACAAATTCATTTGAACAGAATAACGCTTTTTATTGAAATGATCTCTTCCCATGTTTAAAAAACATTTACCGGGTGTGTTAATAGATTATTACAAAATAATAAGTGTATATCATTATTTTTGTTTACAATGATAAATGGAAAGCGGTGTTTAAATTCACCTTGATCCAATACACTTTTCCAGTGGAAGTTATGGTGGGGTTATCATTATTGTAAAAGAAAACTAATATTTCATTGAGAATAAAACTGAAATATAATATATAATATACGTCTATATATATTTATTGTTTCATTTACTTCATGAAATAAACAGAGTGCGGTCATGGAACATTTGGCTTTAACTGTTCACACAAGTGCCACTGCTTAAACGGAAACAGCTGTGATCATATATCTGGTTACTGTTATCCACAACTATGTGAGCCTGAATGGAAAGAGCAAAACTGTAGCATAGGTAGAATTCTATAAGTTTATCATTTGGTTATATGTGCACGTGCTTGTACCGACAAATTCATTTGAACAGAATATCGCTTTTTATTAAAATAATCTCTTCCCATGTTTAAAAAACATTTAACGGGTGTGTTAATGGAGTATTGAAAAATAATCATTGTATATCAGTTTCTGTTTTTAAAATGATAAATGGAAAGCGGTGTTTCAGTTCACTTTATCCAATACAGTTTTCATGTGGTAGTTGTGGTATGGTTATCATAATTGTCAAGAAAAACTAAAATTTCATTGAGAATTAAACATAAATACAATACATAATATATGCCTATATATATTTATTGTTTCATTTACTTTTGTATTCATTTTTTCTCCAATTCAAGAAATAAATAAAAACTGAGCCACATGTGTTTTCTTTAAATATATAAATATATACTTAGTATAACTTATGTGCATGTTTTATGATTTAGTATATTTGTATTATGTGTATATGGCATTATTGTCTACTTTTTCCTTTACATCATGAAATAAACAGAGTGTGACTATGGAACATTTGGCTCTAACTGTTCACACAAGTGCCACTGCTTAAACGTGAACAGCTGTGATCATATAAATGGTTACTGTGTTACGCAACTATGTGAGCCTGGATGGAAAGAACACAACTGTAGCTTAGGTAGAATAGTTTTAATAGATATCGAGTTGCGAACCGTGAGTCCCTAATATGGATACTGTATATGATCATCTCCTTTAAATGATTAAAACTGCTCAATTTAAACTTAACTAAACTTAAATGTGTGTTCGTTTCTTCGTTATGTTTTATGAATTTGCGTTCACAAGAAACAAATTGACACCAATAACATACATAATAAACTCTCCTATTCAACTTTGTTATTATAATGTAGTTGATGTGGTGTGGTAACATTTTCACCTCCTTGTCATTTTCTTGTCTTAACATAACTAGAGTGTGCTTCTGGTTCATTCAGACTACACCGCTCACTGACGTGTCGGTGTTTCAAACATGTAATTATGACATACAAAATATTGACCCATTGGCATATGAAAAAAAACATTATTTGTCAACGAAGTTGCAAAACTATCTTGATATTATCTCCTTCAAGTCTTTAATTATTCTTTATTTTGATTTGAATTATCATTACATAAATACTGATAATTGTACTTTAGATGATCTTGATTTTCTAACTTTGTTATGTTTGAAGAATTTGCCTTAATAAGAAACAAAATTGGTAGCAACAAAGTACATGTTAAACATTTTCATGCATCTAACATTTTTATGTTGTATATCATTTCATCTTTCTTTTCCTTTTTTATCATAACATAACCAGTGTGCGATCTTAAACTGTTCACACACGTGTTACTGTTTAAACGGGATTAGTTGCGATCATAGCAATGACGTCTGCAATCCACAACTACGTGACCCTGGATGGAAAAAACAAAACTGTAACATTGGTAGAAAATTTATCAGTTATATGTGAACATGCTTGTATCTGAACAATATATTTGCACAGAAACCCGCATTTTATTGAAATACTAAGTTATCTCTCTCCATAAATATATTTCAAACAACATTTAATGATATCGATTAAATTTTTTCAAAATGTCTTATTTCAAAAAATACCTTCCTTTTCAAAAGCTTTTAAAATTGAACACGTAACAAAAACTGCCTCTCCTTTTTTAGAATGTGGCCATGGAACATATGGATACAACTGTTCGTCTCGGTGTCACTGTATAAATCAAAGCAGCTGCGATCACGTGAATGGCACGTGTACCAAACATCTATGTGATTCTGGGTGGCAGAATGATTCATGTAACACAGGTAAGCATGTATTGAATATGTATAAAATAACATATTACAGTTGTCTAATTCAGAATCATTTCAACAAGTTATCATTGGCGACTTGAGTCAATCAAATTTAAAATGAATTATACACTGCCTCTCATTATTCAGAATGTGACCATGGAACATATGGATACAACTGCTCATCCCGATGTCATTGTATAAATCAAAGCAGCTGCAATAACGTGATTGGCACGTGTAACAAACAACTGTGTGATCCTGGATGGCAGGGAGATTCTTGTAATACAAGTAAACATGTTTTGACTTGGTATCACATAGCATATTACATTTATTGAACTCAGACTGCTTTTGACAAGTACTTTATTCGCCGAGATATATTTGCATGATACAAGTATGCGATAGAAGTATCACCTTTCGAAATCTGGCTAAATAACATTATGAATTCAACTGTAAACGTTATTGTATTTGTCAAAGTTCTTTTTTTGTTAAAGTTGTTGGAGTATGTTCGTGTACTTGACATCTCTGTGAGTCTATGTGGTAGCTATGGAATAGTAGTACGTCGATTGAACATAGAATCATCTGTGATAAAATATTTTGTTTTGTGTCTTGTGTTCTGTATTTTGCCAAGTAAGTCAAACAGAATGTTTCTAATTATTCGCCACCATTTACAATGTTAACAGTTGAATTAGGCAAATAAAACATGTGCTCTATTGCATTTCCCAATGTCAATACTCATATAGAAAGTCTGATTTGTCGATACTTTGAATATTATTTAATAATGGTAATTCTTTTTTTATGATTTAAGCTCGGTACGACAATGCCGAGCCGACATCATTTATGAAATAGTGCATGCTGTTTGATCTGTTAAAAAGTTATCCAATACGTTTAAACATAACTACGTATAGGGGTTTATATGTACATAATGTATAGAATAGCGCTCGATGAATGAGGTTTGTAATGATAAATTTGAATAGTAGTACTTGATACAACGTCCACATTATGTGCAATATATCCTGAATACTGGTCATTTCGAATTCATGTAATCAATGCTATTAAAAGAGGGATGTTAAAATTAAAGAAAAACATTAATTATTCATCGCCACATTTCATCCACCTAGCAATCAAATGACTCACGTGTAGTTAATATCTAATTATCCTGTACACTGGACCATAATCAATATGCAGTTTGCATTATATTTCACGCATTGTGTACGACGATATATTTGGACTGTATCGTTTGTATATATCTATACTTGAGTTGTGCATTAAAGTAGAGATGTACCTGTATAAATGTCGTTTTTTTTAACGAACTGATGCTGGAGTACATGTACGCCACATCATGTCATTAGTTATTATATGACATTATAAATGGATTACGGAAGAAACTAATGTTTATTGAGCAGATAAGGAATTAAATGTCATGCGGTCTACTTTAACTTTTCCTTAATTAGTGTCAAAGATATTGCGATAAAAACACATACCACTATACTTTTAGTCAAATGGATACAAAAATACAACTATTGCTGTTAAAGACCTTGACCTAAAATAATTTTCTGTTTAATTCAAAAACATCCGCAATATTCCCAGAAAAGGTGATAGTATCGGTTTCTGACTTCATAAGGATTCATCGAAGTCGTATCAAATTTATTTCAGGAAGAAAAATACTGTTTAAATTTCCGTTGAAACTATTCATTTTAATTTTATTATCAATGGTCTCTTCAAATCAGTTAACCTAAGTATCATTTCATTCAATTATTCATTTCATGTATATGCATTTAAATCAATTGTTTCTATATGAGCTGGGTATATCATTATACATTATTTTCTTTTCCCTATTTTATTGTTCATAATATTACCAGAGTGTCGTCTTGAAACGTTCAGTTAAAAATGTTTAAACACATGTCACCGTTAAGCGGAAGTTGTTGTAATCCTATAACTGGCGATTGATATCTGCAACCATGTGCACCTAGGTGGAAAGAACAAAACTGTAGTCTGGGTAGAATATTTAATCCAACTATAATATATCCATGGAGATATATTTTATTGAGTATTTTATTTCAAAAAAGTTTCCGCTTTGAAACACACACACACAAATGTAATTATGTACAATGTAATTGCCGTAAGGCTATAAAGATAAACATTATTATAAGATAACTTCAATAGTATAATGCTATCTGGTTCCTTGTTCAATATGAGGCACTTGTCCTTTCTATTAATACTTCTGATGAGAAACACATGTAATTCTTTATTTCTTTATTTTATTCATTTGTATTATTCATATTAAGAAATAAAAGGAAACTGATTACATTGTAACAATGTTCAGAAGATTGATCCTAGTTCCTCATGGGTCTTTTGTTCAAGAAATAAAGCTGATGATTGTTCTAAACAATGCTCAATTGAATTAGTAATAAATCTTAAATACATTTTAAACTGAACCACATTTTATTTACTATAAATGATGTATATACCTAAGATAAATAATGTGCAGTTTTAATGGTTTAGTATATTTTTATTAAGTGTGCATGGCTTTATTGTCCACTTTCTCCTAAACATCATGAAATAAACAATGTGCGACCATGCGACATTTGGCTCTAACAGTTCACACAGGTGTCACAGCCTAAACGGTAATAGCTGTGATCATATAACTGGTTACTGTTATCCGCAACTATGAGAGCCTGGATGGAAAAAACACGTGTCTTAACATTACTAGAGTGTGCTTCTGGTTTATTCGGGCTACACAGCTCACTAACGTGTCAGTGTTTTAAACGTGTAATTGTCACATACAAACTTTACAAAGTAATTACCCTTATGAAAGAATATTATTTGTCAACGAAGTTGTAAAACTATCAGAGTAACTGATCTCCTTCTATGGATATTTCATGGGATTACTTGATATTATCTCCTTCAAGTCTTTAATTATACTTCATTTTGATTTGAATTACCATTAAATAGATATTGCTAATTGTATTTTAGATGATCTTGATTTCTAACTTGGTTACGTTTTACAAATTTGCCTTAATAAGAAACAAAATTGATATCATCAAAATACATGTTAAACCTTTTTATGCATCTAACATTTTTGTGTTGTATATCACTTTATCTTTCTTGTCCTTTAAACAATAACATAACCAGTATGCGATCCTAGAACATTTGGTTCAAACTGTTCACACACGTGTCACTGTTTAAATGGGAGTAGTTGCGATCTTAGCAATGGCGTCTGTAGTCCACAACTATGTGACCCTAAATAGAAAGAGCAAAACTGTAGCATGGGTAGACAATTTATAAGTGATCTGTGCACGTTTTTGTATCTGAACAATAAATTTGTACAGAATACCGCATTTTATTAAAATACAAAGTTATCTCTTTCTATATACATTTTTCAAAAACAATTAACGGGTTTGTTAATGAACTATTGCAAAATAAACATTGTATATCATTTTCTTCTTTTTACAATGATCAATGGAAAGTGGTGTTTACGTTCACCTCTATCCTATACACTTTTGCTGTGGTAATTGAAATGGAGTTACCATCGTTGTAAACAAAAACTAATATTTTATTTAGCATAAACTATAAATACAATGTATTATATACACACCTATATACACTCATTTACTTTTATATTCATGTTGTCTTCAATTCAAGAAATAAAAGAAAACAGATGTTTACATTGTAACCGTGTTCAGAAGAACGATTCTAGTTTCACATGGGTCTTTTGTTCAAAATATTAACCTTATGGGTGTCACTAACACTACTAAATTAAATAAGTATTTAATATTAAATACCATTTAAACTCAGCCACAATATATTTACTATAAATAATATATTTACATAAGGTAACTAATGTGCAGGTTTTATGTTTTAGTATATTTATGTTAAGTGTGCAAAGCATTATTGTCTACTTTCTCCTTTTCATCATAACATAAACAGAGTGCGACCATGCGACATTTGGCTCTAACTGTTCACACACGTGCCATTGCTTAAACAGTAATAACTGTGATCATATAACTGGTTACTGTTCTCTGCAACTATGTGAGCCTGGATGGAAAGAACACAACTGTAGCTTAGGTAGAATAGTTTTATCAGATTATAAACAAAGATTGTGAGTCCTCATGATGGATACTTTATATAATCGTCTTCTTTAAATTATTAATTCTGCTCAATGAACCTACTTATTATTAATCTATTATTCATCATAACTAATTTGAGTGTTCGTTTCTTCGTTGTGTTTTACAAATTTTCCTTCACAAGGAACAAAGTGATACCAATAACATACGTATTAAACTCTCACATTTAACTATTTTATCATAATGAAGTTGATGTGGTGTGTAACATTTTCACCCCTTGTTTTTTTTCATCTTAACTTAACTAGAGTGTGCTTCAAGTTCATTTGGGCTACAAAACTCACTAACGAATAAGCGTTTCAAACATGTAATTGTTACATACAAACTTTATAAAGTTATGAGCCATATGAAAGAATATTATTTGTCAACGAGGTTGGAAAACTATCAGAGGTTCTGATCTCCTTCTATGTATATTTCATGGGATTACTTGATATTATCTCCTTCAAGTCTTTAATTGTACTTTAATTTGATTTAAACAAAATAAATATTGATAATTGCATTTTAGATGATCTTGATTTTCTAAAGTTGTTATGTCTTACGAATTTGTCTTAATAAGAAAAAAAATACTAACATCAAAATATATGTTAAACATTTACATGCGTTTGTCATGGGTGTATTGTTGTGTTGTATAATATTTCATCTTTTTCGTCCTTTTTACAATAACATAACCAGTGTGTGACCCTGCAACATTCGATTCGAACAGTTATCACACATGTCACTGTTTAAACGGGAGAAGTTGTGATCAAAGAAATGGCTTTTGTAGTCCACAACTATGTGAGCCTGGATGGAATGGGCTAAACTGTAGCATAGGAAAAAAATGTTCAGTTCACCATTTGGTTATATGTATACGTATTTGTATCTGACCTATTCATTTGTGCAGAATACCATTTTTTCATTGAAATACTCGATTATCTCTTTCAATATTTTAAAAAAAAACATATTACGGGTTTGTAATGACGTTTTCCTCAATAAGCATTGCATATAACTTCCTATTTTTACAATGATAAATAGAAAGCGGTGTTTTAATTCATTGTATCCAATACCAATAGTCCCTCCAATTGATATTCATGTAATTATCTCCTTTAAATCATTATTAATGCTCAACTTTGATCAATATACTAATCACCCTAATACAAGTATGTGTTTGTTACACCATAACGTTTATGTTTTACAAATTTGCCTTAACAAGAAATACATGTTAACCTTTTCCATGCAATTTAAATGTTTTTGTTGTATAATTTTTCATCTTTCTTGTCCTTTTTACAATAACATAATCAGAGTGTGATCCTGTAACATTCGGTTCAAACTGTTCATACGCGTGTCACTGTTTAAACTGGAGCATTTGCGATCATAGAAATGGCGTTTGTAGTCCGGGACTAGGTGACTCTGGATCGAAAGGGCAAAACTGTAGCAAAGGTAGAATGTTTATCAGTTTACCATGTACCTATACGTACACTTGCTTGTATCTGACCATTCACACGCGTGTCACTGTTTAAACGGGAGCAGTTGCGATCATAGAAATGGCGTTTGTAGCCCGGGACTATGTGACTCTGGATGGAAATGGCAAAACTGTATCATAGGTAGACTATTTATCAGTTTACCATGTGCCTATCTATACATGCACGTGCCTGTATCTGACCAATACATTTGCACAGAATGCCGATTTTTAATGAAATACTAAAGAATATGTTACAATATGTTTTGTAAAAATATTTAACGGGTTTGTTAATGAAGTATTGAAAAATAAACATTGTACATCATTTTATATTTTTACAATGATAAATGGAAAGCGGTGTTTAAGTTCACCTTTATCCAATACCTTTTTTTCCCATTATAGTTGTCGTGGGGTTATCATCATTGTAAAAGTATACTGATATTTATTTAGCTTATTCATAAATACAATGTATTATATACACCTATATATATTCATGTTCTCACTTAACACGAACAATTACTCTCCTTAATAGACAAATGGATGTTTGCTTTTAAATGTTGATCACCTGTTTGGCATCTAAAATATTCGTTAGAATACATCTTAATCATTGTTATATACTTAACAGTTAATCCTATTTCCATCGTGTTAGCTTGTGCAAATAGTTCTTAACCACTTTATTAATTGAAACTAAAATTTTGCTATGTGTTTGTTAAAAAAATTCACCAACTCATATAGTGTATAAAAATAATATCTGTATGACATTTTGCATAATAATTTCTTATATTTCATGAAAAATTTAGGCTCACAAACTTCTATAATGTGTTATAATGTTTATTAGGTAAAGGTTTTAACGAGCGATTTAAATTCATAGAATTAATGTTCTGCTTTTTATATAATACTGATGGACTTTACAGATCTTCAGTCTAATGTAATTTGCAACTCGAGACACTGTTTAGTTTAAACTTGTTTATTTTTCGATTGCGAAACGAGTTATTGTAACATACAAATCATGCTCAAAGCCTTCTTTGATAGAACGCCACTGTCTTGTGTACGTTTAACTTGTTGACTTTTACTGTTACTATCGCAAACATTATATTTTTAATGTTACTATCACACACATAATACGTTAACAATTACTATCACACACAAATTACTTTTACTGTTACTTTCACACACATATTACTTTTACAGTTACTATCACACACATAATACTTTTACAGTTACTATCACACTAATAAAACGTTTACTGTTACTATCACACACATAATACTTTTACTGTTACTATCACACACATAATACTTTTACTGGTACAGTCACACACATAATATTTTTACTGTTACTGTCACACATATCATACTTTATTGTTGCTGTCATACACATAAGACTTTTACTGTTACTGTCATACACATAAAACTTTTATTGTTACTGATACACATATATTACTTTTACAGTTACTGTCACACACATAATAAGTTACTTTTACTGTCACACACGTTGTACTGTTATCGTATTATCACACATAATACTTTTGCTGCTACTATCACACACAAAATACGTGTACTGTTACTATCACACACATAATACTTTTACTGTTACTATCACACGCATAATACATTTACTGTTACTACCAAACATAATACTTTTACTGTTACTGTCACACACATTGTACTGTTACTGTTACTATCACCCATACTACTTTTACTGTTACTATCACACACATACTACTTTTACTTTTACTATCACACATAGTACTTTTACTGTTACTATCACACACATAATATTGTTACTGTCACTATTACACACATAATACTTTTACTGTTACTATTACAAACATATAATAATTTTACTGTTACTATCACGCACATAATGCTTTTACTGTTACTACAAATGTATCACACATAATACATTTACTGTTACTATCACACACATAATATTTTTACTATTATTATCACACACATAATACTTTTACTGTTACTATCACACATATAATATTTTTACTGTCACTATCACACATATAATACTTTTACTGTTACTATCACACATATCATACTTTTACTGTCACTATCACATATATAATACTTTAACTGTTACTATCACACACATAATACTTTTACTGTTACTATTACACATGCAAGCGATTTTATGTTTATAATGGTTGAATTTCAACTGAAAGTGTATTCGTTAATTTTGAAGTTTTTTTTAGACATTTTAGATATTTTTATAACTGTTTTGGACTTGAAATAATAAAAGAAACTGTTTTACTCCTGTATACATAATTTGCTATAAAATACCGCTACATTAGGTTTATCTAATTTCGTTTAAGGTATTTGAATAAAGATATAAATGCCTTTCCTATTGAATGGTACATGTATGTAAAACAAACATAATGATATTTTATACACATATGTATATATACAGTTAATGTAATAGGCCACATTCGTTTTAGTAACCATATAAATAGGTCGGTGTAGAAGGTAGTCAGTTGATCATTCAAGCCCGAAGTCGCGAGTTCGATACCATCATAACGCGATGACTTTTAGAATACAACACGAGGAATTGAGTTAGAATAAATAAGTATTTAGGAAATGAATCAACCTTTTTATTTTCAATTTAGACACTATCTAAAGATTTATTTTGTAGTAACGTTTTATATCAGGTTGTTTTTTAATTGACTTAAAACAATATTGTCTAATAAATATTTCCAATATATACTTATAACACAGTATTTCCATAATAATATCTATTTAAACATGTCAAAATGATATCTTGAAAAGAGATCTCATCCAGGTTAGATTACAAAAGAGTTCCCGTTTGAAATTGCAACGTATTTTCTAAAGTATCAAACGAGTCACGTGATTTCATTTTGATTTTGATTTGAGTTCAGTACAATTCGAATGGATTATATCAAAACGTTTGCTAGTTACTTGCGGAAGGACGATGGGTTCATTTAGATACATTCTGATGTTCTTCATTGGTTGTGTCATACATGTATATAACCTGCCATGTGATGAAAATAGCATTAAATCAAATTTAAATTTTGTATAGTATCACATATCTATCACATATACGAGAACTGTAAACAACAGCTATTTGTTTAAAAACAACGAGATGAATGTTCAATAAGCAACACTACTTCATAAGAATACAGTTAGTAAAATGTTCATTAAGCAATGTCAATCGACCGATTTACATGTGATAATTTAAACTTAGCAGATAAAGATAATGTAAGCGATATTATCAAACTGATTTGTTTATATTAATGGTTAAATGTTATGTTTAATTAAAAAACATTTATATCTAGATATTGTTTTAATGAACATATTGCTTTTAATTGCGTATTATTGAAGCTCATATGTTCGTGCGTGCGTACTTGCGTGCGTACGTTTGTGCGTGTGCTTCGGTCAGCACTGACTTATTAAAAAACATCTTATCGGTTTTTGTCCGCAGAGTGCACGAGCAAACCATGGTTGTGGTTAAGTTTATACTAATTTATTTTAGCTCGATCGCGATGAAAGCTCAGAGCTTTTATGAACCGTTCTCGAGTCCGCTTCCTCGGTAGAACCAGTACTGAGCGTTGTTTTATGAGAGGCATCGGGTCGAGCTGGTGATCGAACCCGCAATCTCTGGCGGGAGCGGCCAACACTCTATCCATTTTTGAGATAATTTTGAGTTCTTAAACTTGTATTATTATTTGCATCTTATATTAGTGTTACTGCTTCAGTGTATGAGAGAATTTGATGATAATTATGATTGAACAGTTTATACATCTATCTTATAAGGAATTAATTGAATTATGAATCAATCTCCGTATTAACATTATTCTAATTCTTAAAGATTTGGCAGTGTTAACAACCGCCACTGTTTTTACATGAAATTCACTTTACATTGTGCAATTAGGCCACACATAATATATGTGACCGTTATCGACAAAACAAAGTGGTGTTACATTCCCTTCTGTTGGGCAATTTATCAAACCATTTTCAATGATTAGAATATCAAAATGTCAAACAGCAGAAAATAGGCATTGAAGTAAATGAATATTTTAAGTAGAAAATTCAGAAATAGTTTACTGATAGGCTTTTGTTTTGAACTGTTCATATTCATTTAAAAACTTTTATTCATTATTTTCAGAGTGCAACCGTGGAACGTTTGGACATCGATGTTTACATCAGTGTCATTGTTTAAATTCCAATTGTGATCACGTGACTGGGCTTTGTCATCTGGACGGTTGTAAGACAGGGTGGCAAGGGAGTTCTTGTAGCCAAAAAAGTAAGATAAAGAAAAAATCATTTTATAGATATATTAGCTTGTTCCTTTAGTAAATAAAGCTAAATAGTATACATTTTAGTTTCTAGTAGATTATTTTAGTTTTTGTACCAGTGTATAACAATAAGTCATACATATTTCGTCATCAAATTAATCAATTGAGGAATTAATAAATAGAATTATTCGTTATACAGTAACTAAAATTGCAAGATATGACTTAAGATATTGTGTTTATAAATGACATCGCATTTGCTTTTTTAAAACTAATTGAAACACTTATTACAACTATAATGGTGCTAGATACATGATTAAAGATCGATTTTGCGCACACTGGGAAGCACATACTGCTATGTTTTTACTTTTGTAAAAAACGGTTTTATCAATCGACCGTACATTATTGTTCATTCATTACAATCATTTATCCATTAATAAAGTGCTGTGTGTTTTTTATTTTCCTATATTTAATGTTAAATCCGAATTGATGACAAAATGCAAATATATGTATTTTTATGTGAACTAATAAAAGCAAAACGGTACAGTAACTGATATGTTAGTACCAATATTGACTGAACATAAATTAATCGTCAAATGTTGAACGATTCACCAATTAATTAATAACAAGTAGAATACCGTAATCATCTGTAATAGGATAGTGTAAATGTAAAGATGTTATAAATATTAGGAATGATTATTTTTATAAAAATTCTTGGTAAAAAAGCTGACTGATCATATACTTATGGTTCATATGTTATGTCCACCTGTATATATTGAATATTCTAGTTGAGATGGACCTAATACAAAAACTTGGTCCGAATATCGATACTTCGATGTCTTCTCAGTTCAACAACTGGAGCTCGGAAAAAGCAATCGACGGTAACAATGGTACAAATGCCGTTACATGTAACTGTTGTAGTGGAACACAGAACGCAGCTGACTCTTGGTGGCAACTGAACTTACAGAAGAAATACCCGATAGACAGAATCCAGATATTTGGCAGGAAAGAAGGTATACTTGTCAGTCAAGTTTTAAAATGCAACAAAATATCGGAAATAAATATTTAGTACCGATTATTTACAAATAGATTTCACATTTATGATGAGTGCTTTTTAACTGGTTATAATGAATTCACAAAACGTTTCTTGAATTGTAAAATGTCAAATATTATGTATTCAGTTTCGTACTAGAAATGAAAATGTCAAAAGAACAGGGAAAACAGGATTGAAAAAAAATGTATTTCCGCATTTTTTCTTTAGAAGTTTACTTAAATAGGAAATATGAAGTATAACAACGAGATGTATTATTTAACTTATATTCCAACAACTTCCTTTCATATGTTCTCGTTATAGAAGAGATAAACATAAAAGGCAATCATGTCAGATAAGATAATACAGAGTTTCCCAATTTTAACATCGCGTACTCTGATGACTACATGTAATCACGTGTATTATGCAAAACAACGAAACGAGTATTTTAAAAATCAAAATCCTTAAAAATCAATTTTAGAAAGATGGAATAAAAGTCTTTAGGCCTCTATTGCATGTTATGAATTAAATTTTAAGACTGATGTATTTTAAAGATATAGATGTCCAGCTCATACGCCGTCGTTTTAAGATAGCTTTCTCAATCAATACATTTATAAGCAAAGAGTTGCTTGGGTCGTTCAAATTTTGTTTTGCTGAAATTGTAAGTTTCTTTATATTAACATCTATTAAACGCATAGCATCTTGTTACTATTTATTATCAGGAATTAGGCATGTGTTTTGACATATATTTTGATTCGATCTGACCGAACATATAGTGAACAGTGATACAGAAGAAAACAATTTTTGAGTTAATAATACATGTCTTCGGTACACAAAAGTCATGTAACTTTTTACAGATGATAAATACGACCAGCTTGCGGGTTTCCGACTATATATGGACAGTATATCAACGACGCTTGAACCTCCATATTACATTAACAACGAAACAACAATTCGAGACAATGTGATCATATCTCTACCAAATATCGTTACACAGTATATCACGATTAAACGACCAGGGAGACTGACGATATGCGAAATAAAAGTGTTTGAAGGAGGTGAGTATGTGAAGAGAGTTGATAAGAGAAAAACCTTCAATCATATATTGTATAACTATATTTATATCAATAGTGTCCATTACAATACATATAATAAAAATCAATTTGAAAAGAATATATCGATAACTATGATATGTCAATGAAAGTAAATCATTCCTGTATTTACATTTTAATAAAATAATCCTAATAGAAGAGTAAATACGTATGAAAAATGAAGTCCTCTTGGTATGGGTACATAAATGATAATGATAACTGACAACCGAAATATGTATCATGATAACTTAAATTTATATCTGCTCAATATATTGATTACATTGTGCTACTATTACTCAAGAAAGTTACTTATGACACATAGGCAGAATCGAGATAGATAATTTAGAACTTGATGTTTATTGTATCTCCATTTCAATTCCAATCTGTCTTTATACTCATTTTTAAATGTGCCATGTTAATATATTTTACTTTATGATTATACTGCCAATGGAATAAAAATCAGTTCTTGAAAGTAGTTCTTGAAAAAAGTATTAAGATAATATTTCGATATTAATCAGCCATAATACTATCTAAAAACCCTCAGAATCAACCAAAATATTTTGAACTTCGCAACTCTCTTTATTCGACTTTCTTACATCTAATCATGCAAGTACTGGAAGTAATGAAATAAAAATATAAGTTCAAATTATCTACTAATTGATATAAACGTACCACAGATAAGCGTGCGTTTTCTGCATATCCGATACATGAAGTGGTTGAACCGATCATATTGTCTGAAAATGTGCAGAACACGTCACATAACTAACTGTATCTTTACAATTTGTGTAAATAATATTGTTTTGCTGGTTATAAGAGAGTCAGATCTAATATCATGGTTATGATGTAACAAATATTGTAAGTGTCAATTTAAATTTGAATTTGATTGACATCAGGTCGTTTGTTCTGTTAGAAAGTTATTTCATGATTTACACTTCATACTACATACATTCTATGAGACAGGATATCTTTACATAATCGCAATTATTTTAAACTCACCGCTTTCGTATTGCCATTCGCATCACATATCTATGGATACTATAACGATTATATGAATTATAAAGTGATTCTTACTTTAGAATGTCCAACTGGTTGGTATGGTGATGGATGTGTACACCAGTGTCACTGCAGAGGAAATAGTTCATGTGACAAACAAACAGGCCAATGCAAAGGTACAAATTGTAAACCAGGATGGCAAGGCGTGTCGTGTAATGAAGGTAGATACTTTCCATGGTATATTGTCATTCTCACAAACTAAATTAATATGTTATAATATTTTTATTACTGAGAATGTCAAAGGAGACTACATTGAGTCTTAGCTACAAATAATATGAGAACCATATTGATAAGACAAATAGAAATAACAGTTCTTTAAATAATGTATAAACAAAATAATGTATCTCATAGATGACTAATCATATATACCTGTCTTCTTTAAATTCTAAAAGTCAACCAGTATAGACTAACTACCTGTAAGTTTATACTATAACAGCCATGTTTTTAAATAACATATGTGCTTTGCCATATGCGCTTTACATGCCTTGTATGACTATAATTTCTGATAGTAACTATAGACTCCAATAGAGGTAGTGCAAACTTATGTATTCTTCCAATGATATTATCTATGAATTAATTCTGTACTTAACATAGTATGATACAGATAAACTAGCTTTACCACAAATATGAACACAGTAAAATTCAATAATACACATATTATGGCCTATTAAAAAATCTACAATTATAAATGTATTGCAAGCTACTAAAATCATTATTTAAAATACATTTTGTAAATAGTTGTGAATATTCGGATTGCTTTATTTCTTTGCACAATTACTTCTCGACACGTATATTTACAGAATGCCCCGACAGTACGTTTGGTTATATGTGTAGCAGCCTCTGCCTCTGCTCTAATGGCGATCCATGCACAAAAGATTCCGGTGTGTGTCCTGGGGAATGTCTTCCTGGATACCGAGGAACAAACTGCAATGAAAGTAAACATTGCATGTATATATACATATTGAAACATCACGGAATTTCAATGAAATTGAACCAATCTGTTAGATATACATGTAGTATTAACTCATAACCATAATGTCTAATGTTGTAATAAGATTATATCTCCCGTTCTAATCCAAATTTGGATTTATATTAATTTCTATGTATGTAAAATTGAATTACTAAATATGTGTAAACCAAATGTTGAAATTGTTGCAAAGCGTATAGCGTATTTAGTGAATCATGCCTCTATTCCATTCGTCCGTGATGCGTGTTTGTTTTGGTTTCGAAAGGTGTACATGTTACTTGAAAGAAAACTAAATCAATTTGATATGTATCTAACCCTGGCAGCTATGGTAATCCTAGGAAGAATAAACACTGCCGGTGGATATATTCTGTAATTAAATATCGTCTGCATTACGGTACAAATTACCATTTAGTTTAGGAGCTGGGATTCTGTAATAAAGAATTCGGGTTTTCCCTCAAATAATTCAAAAGTTTTCCCAATATTCTTTAGATTGCAGCTTTTTTGAAGGCATTTTTCTGACCACGTGTCGTCCGTGACTGCGGACACGGACACGAATCACGCATCACGTATGAATGAAATAGTGGCCTAAAGGGACTACTTTGATAACAATATGAACGAGGAAATAATTATCATTATTATAATTAGATATATAACTATTTTTCATAAATTATTGAATACTGTATAATTCTATCTAATTACAGAATGTTCAAATAAAACATTTGGAGTTAACTGTTTGAGTCAGTGTGGAGTTTGCACTAATGATGAACCGTGTGAACGATCAAGCGGAGTGTGTCGTAATGGCTGTGCTGAGCCGTATATAGGAGAACTGTGCGCAGAAAAGCAAGGGACGACGTCTACAACTTTGATTGGATCTGTGACTGGCGCTGTTCTGTTTCTGGTGTTGGTTGCTTGCATAATTGTAGTCGTTGTTGTAAGAAAAAGGTAAGGGAAACAAGATAAAGATTAATTGGGGTGATACGTTACTTACAAATACTTTTTGAATATCATGTTCATATTTTATGTTTATTAGACATTTTAAAATTATTAACATACAGTAGAAATTCGATGGATCGGACCACCTGACAGGACTGGACAAAATGGTTCGAGTAAGGGGCTATTCAACACCAAACCATACATGTATATATATTAAATCGAAATAGGAATTTGGCCGTGACCATACAAGTGGTTCGAGATTTATAAAGTGTTCATCCATCCGTGTTCGAGCAAACGAAGTTCTACTGTATATGCATACAATACAGTAAACTTCAAAATCAAAGTCGTCCTTGGTAGAACCGGTAATGTAAAGTGCCTTGCTTAATGACACCACACACAGCAATGGCGGAGGATCAAACCCACGATACCCTATCCTTGAAACGATGCGTTACCATTGGACTACATGTTCAACATAATAATAATTTATTACTCAGGTCGATTTTATTATCATAATAAGCTCTAATAGTCAGTTTCGGTAATTATTAGATATTGTGTTACAGAAAAGAAAGCGCATACACAAGGCCAAACGTCAACTTGTCTCCAACAGCAGAATCCGTGTATGATACAATACAACAGCCTTCGGAACACGGTAAATGTCATTTAAAGGGAGTATATCAGGAAAACACGCTAGAAATGTCTTGAAAAGTAAAATAATTATTACAAAGGATAAAAATCATCTCATTATTATTAATATGTCAAATCCGAATGGTTGGTAAAGCAAATTCACCAAAACGTGACAAAATCGATATTTAAATCGGAATGGTAAACTTAAAACAAATCCTCATTCTATAAATAGACAGCACTTAACTATTGTATGACGTCATTCGGACTATTTCTAAAATGAAACAATCTTTACTACCTTTACTCTTGTATCAATGGCGGATTTACTCTTTAAAAACCCGGCGTACGCCCCCTTATCCCTTAACTCCCATATGTTATTAAAAAGCACCTAGGCGCGTAGTCCAAGTTAGGAAATCCGTTTTAATATATTATTTTGACCAGGTTTAAATATATATATATATAAATTTGAGCCAATTTTAAAAGTTTAAAAAATCCTGATCAATTCCCCTTAATCCTTCACTTGTGTTAAATTTCAATCATAAAAATTACATTCAATTTAAAATCTGTAAATGGCGTACGCCCCCTTACCCCTAAACTCCCATATGTTATTAAAATGCATTATATTTCTATTGAAAACGTGTTTGCCCGTTCAGATTTTGTGTTGTGCCCCCCTCTGAACTGAAATCCTGGATCAACCCCTGTGTATAACGGATCAATTTAAAATCAAAATGAAATCACATGACACATTTAATACGTCACAAAATATTTGCATTTATATGTGGGACATATATTTGAGTTTAACCTAGGCGCGTAGTCCAAGTTAGGAAATCCTTTTTAATATATTATTTTGACAGGTTCAAATATATATGTATATATATATATAAATTTTAGCCAATTTAAAAAGTTTGAAAAATCCTGATCAATATATACTTACTGACCCCGTATTGCAATATATATATATATATATATATATATATATATTGCAATACGGGGTCAGTAAGTATATATAGACCTAATATATTGGAAAAAAATAAATTTTAGCCAATTTTAAAAGTTTGAAAAATCCTGATCAATTCTCTTTAATCCTTCACTTTTAAATGAAGGTATACAATGCTTTTTATCTAGGTTACCATTATTTTGCGTGATTTAAAATGTGTTTTTTTTTCATATATATATTCGGATTTTAATTTCAGAACTTCAAGACGTAAATGGACAGCATTATGAAAATGAAAAGATATGAGTGACAGATACACTTATATGATGGAAATATTCGAAACATTTTATATCCGTTCCGCCAATGTATGAAAAAGTGGATTTTGGAAGTATTCAAAGTTTGATCTTCGGAATGCCTGGGAACTTTTAAATTATTAATCCACTGTCGTGTATATTTTTAAGCGGCTGTGAAAACATCCTTAATAGAATGGATAATTGATAGTATTGAAACAACTGCTTGAATAAAGTATGCATTTCAAAATACTACTTTTGCGAATTAATGTGTACATGTACACACCGATTGTTTATACTGAATATGTTTAGGACACATACATTTTGTAGTCTGTTTATTGATGAAATCTTTCAAACTTATGTTGCTGTATATCATACCTTTACTACTGTAATTATATGCAGAAACAATATGGAATAAATAAAAAGACCTATTATTTCATTCCGATATCCTTATTAGAATTGTAATATACATTGTCTGGTTCGCATGCGAATCTAAAAAGAGAAATGACTGTTAGCAATATATATAGATAAATAGCATTATTTTCCTTTATTTAGAAAAATAAATAGTTGTGGGGTATAATAAGAGGTCAAGAGTTATGAAAATAAAGTGTACTAGTATATCATAAAATATGAATATATCGGTAAATGCACATAATGCATACAGCAATTTATATTGTATTATGCATGTATATTTATCCGTGCATCAAACATTTTGATATAACTTGAACCTTCATAACTAAGAAAAAAAAACAGTTCCAACATGGATCTCGTTATATATCAGCGGTTTTAGGATACTTCGGTATCTCGTTATCTTTAACCTGTCAATAAGAAAGGTGATCAGGTACATGTATAAACAGATTCAAACTTCCGTAATTTTGATGTATACATTTTAACACGAATTGTATCGCGGTTAGCCCCACAAATTAATAGATTATCTGTTATTATCAATAAAATTGCATCAAGGTGACGTAACACAGTTGTACGTAACAGGAACACAATGGTCATATAAGTCATATATCTTATTTAAAACGATAACCAATTGATAGAGCTTGCAGTAATTATGATATTCAAGTTGTGGTTCAGATAATGAATGATCGATTATCTAGCCCCGATAATTTCGTGCGCTATTTAAAAGCATACTTATATTTGGTTATACTCTATCAACGTTTTGATGACAAACACATATTATATATTTTATGTAATAAAGAATCTTATTTATTCTGTGATTTTTGCTTCCTGTAAAAAAATTATGTTATTATAAAATTAATGACTTAAAATTCATCAACTATTCACCAATACTTACCTTCTTAGTTGAATTACATTAGAATATTGATAGAGGAACTAGATTGTCAGTCCATATGTCAATATAGATACGAGATTATGAGGAATTAAAATATGAAACGAAATGCTAGTTTATACATGAAACATAGACGTGAAGAGGTGCATATTTTTAGCAAAGTATGCTGAGCTTTGTGAATTTGATAATACTTGAGAAATCAAATAATAAACTATGTGTCTATGAAAGTTAAAGTGAGCATATATAACAAAGTTGCTTGCCAGACGGTTTAATTAAAATATTCTTGAACATACTTTTATATACCGTTTTATACAAATTAAGCTGAACGCTTAATTTAAAATATATTCAAAATTGGGTATCTGGACCATTTACTAGTTAATACAATTATTTTGGTATATTAGACTAGAAATAAAATATAAAAGGCCATACTAAGCATAAACTGTACTTGGCCAAAAAAAATAAACAATAATTAAATACACACATATACATATATAATTTATTTATTATATATATATATATATATATATATATATATATATATATAGCGATAATACTTGTGGAAGAGAGGGAGTATTATTAAAAAGTATTGTACTATGATGTGACAAGCTATCAAACACAAACACGTTTTCATTGCAAAATCTTCTTAAGTCATATTTTGATTTTGCAGCGATTAATCAGCCATAACCTGATATCACCAGTGATGTAAGACTTTTAAGGTTAAGAATAGACCATTGCTATTTCTTTCTAAAATTATAGGTATTAAAACAAGAGAAATAATAAATATTCAGTTGTTTCATTATGTGGTTCATAATTACGTCCCTTGACGTGATAAACTTTGTTCCCATAGCTGACCAATTTTGTTAAAAAAATTAAATCACGTTTTGCTACCAACATGATCATTTCTGATCAATTACCCCAAATATGTCATATAAACAGAATAAATGAACAAAAGAAAGAATGAATTAATGAATAATTGAATGAACAAATGAACAGATGAATGTGATTGAATGAATGTATGTATTTATAAATTGATGTACATCAATGAATGAATGAATGAACAAATGAATGTGATTAAATGACTGTATGCATTCATGTCTGTCTGTCTGTCTGTCGGTCTGTCGGTCTGTCTGTACATGAATGAATGAATAAATGAATGATAAACGAACATGATGAATGTATTTTAAATGCATCCAAGACTTTTTTTGTTGTTTGTTACACGATACCTCTGAGAACACAAAATACATAACCACATATTGGTCTGCATTGCACAACCTGGAAATATTTAAGTGCCACCAAAATTATGTAAACATTCCTAATAATGTCTCGTCATCCCCAGTACTTTATTTAGAACCACACATAGACTATTCCACATATCAACAGCGTGCTTATAGTTTTCAATGTGTCATTATTGCAACCATTATACAAATATAGATAAACTACATTGTAAATAATTATGTAAATACAAGAAGGTATTTACACACATGGTGAATAGATTCCTATAATTGATATTTACAGCAGCTTTACATTATTTAAACATACTTTTATGGAGAATCCATCAGATACGTCCATGTAATCACGATACAAATATATAATTATCAATACGTATTGTCAAACATGTTTTAAACATAAAAAATATGCTATGATCACTCTGATATTTTGTAAACTATGTTGAAAGAAAGCTAGTGTGTCATGTTATCAGTGGAAAACAAGAAACTAGACATAAGACAACGATAATCAAAGGATTTAGTTCAGCATTTTGCGGTAGCAATCTCTATGAATACTTCTCTTTCCCTATCCCAAAACCCAACTTGTACAAGACTCGTCCATGATAATTTTCCTAGCCTCGCCAGATTTTATCAGTTATTCTCTTTTTCATTAGAGCGGGTTTATTTAAAATATACTATAGACAAATATATCTACATTTGTCATATACATTTATTGCATGTGCGGATATCCTTACTTTTTATGATTGTATACTCAACATATTCTTTAAAAGAGAAGGAGAGATTATGTTCACATAGATAGTGCTTATCTGTAACCGTGATCCTCGTTATAATTGTATGCATATCTAGATGTTATCGGGTGATGTTTGACACAATACATATTATTGTCGTTACTGTTGAAATTAATGGTGATAATTATATAACACGGCTTTGGTAAATTCGTAAAAATACAATGTTCATTTATGTTTTATAGGTGTAGTGGTATGTTTGAACAGGGCTGTGTTCAATACCTTTAAACAGTTAGTATATTTTACTGCCTCGTTCCTTAAATCTATATATGAGTGAGTACTTGGTGCGTAATTGGTGGTTGTTCAAGTGTACAAGACAATAAATTAGTGTTAGCAAGCGTTTAATGGTATTGAACGCAACTAAGTTTATATATACATATATATATATATATGTGTGATAGGGAGAATCATATGTCTAATAAAACACCTTTCAGGAGCAATGGATCCGTGAAGGATACCTACATGGTAGAAATATTGAATATATACTCTCTCTCTTTCTCTCTCTCTCTCTCTCTCTCTCTCTCTCTCTCTCTCTCTCTCTCTATATATATATATATATATATATATATCTCTATATATATCAATTATCTCCATTCGCGCTATATTCTATTTATATGTACTTAAGAACTACATTGTAAATTCAATTTTTAATCAAATCCTTCCATATACATCCAAAACAAGATTCAAGTTTTAATACAAACATAATAAATACTATGTTTTTGACTTCTTTATTTTTTTAAAAGGGTTTAAAGCCATTCTCAACACATTTCAAGTTATATATGACATATCAGGTTTTATCGGCGGAGGAAGACCTCAGAAGGAATCTGAGTCAAACCACCGTCCATCCGCAAGTAACTGGCAAACTGTCTTACATAAATATTTAGACCGAGTGAGGCTCTAACCTACGACCTTAGCGGTGGGGTCATACAGATGCATCGGCTTATCCTTAACCTGAAGTGTAAGTAGTTAGTGTGATTGACATGGTCCTTAAAAGTTTGTTATCGGCGTGTTTACATTCTGTATATTTGTTTGTACAGGCAAATATTTTCAATAGTACTCTGTATTAAATTTAAACTTAGATAAGAATTCATCCATGATTAGTCGATAATTTATAGCACAGTGTTTAAAACATGCTGTTATGTAAGTTGTCAAGACTTATGTAAATATTTCCTAAAGTACTTTTTCTATCGCGTGAAATATTGCAACATTTTAATTAAATGACAAATGCATGTCAATCAAATCCATACGAGACACTATCTTTATGGTCCACTTAGATCATATCTGTAGATGTATTCTGGCTTTTGCTTCGTTTAAGGCATCTGAATAATCTGAATAATTATATGTTTTACACTGACGAATAACGAGTGTCAGATTCTATGAAACTGTTTCAATATTTGTGAATGAAACGTCAATCACTTCATTTACTATTAAGTCGGTTGCCTTCACAACAGCTGCCGGCAATCCAACACATATATATCTCCTTTCTTTCTTAGTTATATCTTTTCTCTAAATTTAAAAGGCATTTTGCAATGAAAATCTTTTGAAAATTACTTTTTTAACATGTAGTCAAAGCATAATGAAAAGTTGGTAAGTTCGCCATTAAAACTGATACGTGATTTTTACGTGCATGTGAAAATAGAGATATGTGTACCGTTAAATGATAAATATGTGCAATTATGTCAGGACGAGGGGTTCACTGTGGGTTATAGTATATGGGTTTTTCTTAAACGTTAAGGAATTGCCTATATATTGTGTTTTTAAATAACAGTTTAGAAATATGTTAATCCGCCTCGTATCATATGTTTTATATTATATGTTTCCTATTATTTATCTATTTCAGGAGTCATCATATACTATGTTATACGCCCATGTTATACATCTATTGTTTATATATTATTTCTATTTCTTTTAAATACTGTGTAGAAACAAACATATGCTGTTTCAGCCAACTTAGAGTCCAGCACTTTTTACACATTTCCAGATCTTGGATTTTTTATACAAACCGCTGAATCATATTTATACAAAAGCATTGCTCAGAAAACGTACAAACTGTAAGGTAGGGATAAAACCGTGACGTATTTCATGTTTTGTTGTAGTTTTGTTTTAGATGTAGCAAATTTCGCTCTCAGATTATATTGATTAAGGGATCCTCGGGGTCCGTGTGGTCTAAGAAGCCATCTCAAGATCACTTACTTCTCACCGCTAAGGTTGTACGTTTGAGTCACGTTCGCTCATAAAATTTTACTACAGACAGTTTGCCAGTTACTTGCGAAAAGACAGTGGTTCTACTGAGTTTGAGGTCTTTGTCCGCCAGTAAAACTGGATATATTTCCATAAAATGATATGACACGAAAACTGTTGAAAACTGCGTTATTGTATTCTAAATTCAGTATGATGTTGTTAATACAACAAAACACACATCCGCCGACCTACATATCATGAAAAAACAAAGAACAACAAAATACGAATGTTGAAATATGTATAAGTATAAGTAAACAACCTACGAAAAAATATGAATTATAGATATATGTTCAGGTTCTATTGAAGATATTCCATAATTGCCGCTAGCATTAGTTGAACTCATTTGTACTTTAAATAAAAATCAGGATCACTTTCCATCAAATAATTCCGATATATCTAAGATTTAGTGTCATCAGCATAGTGTTAAAATATAACATCTCTCATCATTTTCATCAATATTTCTATCAGAAAAAGAAAATTTACCGGTTTCAAAATAATTGACACATTTAATTTAGTCTTTACTATGCATAACGCCAGGAAAAAGCATGCATATTTGTAAACAAAAATAATTTTCAATGTGATCTTGCTTAATTCAAAGTTAATTAAACACACCCAAAGCACAAACATATTAAAACTCTATTGCAAAGTAAGCTCGTGGATTATATAAATCGCTGTCGTATCCGCTTCCTGGGTAGAACCAGTACTAATTGTTGTTTATGAGATACCAACGGATCGAGGTGTGATTCGAACCTGTAACCTCTATCGTGAGCGGTCAAGACTCTATCCGCTTCTCTATAGCCGGATTAAAAATATGAAAAGGTAGCATCTAATCTTGTGGGAAAATATGTTTCATGGAAGATATTAGGGCGTAACCATTGGATTTATTTATACAAGTTTTATTTTCCCCATTTATCTTAATTTAAACGGATATCAGTGGTATCTCTCAACAGGTAAAGACAACTTCAACACGTATCTCTACTGATAACAGCCATTTCACATAAACATCTAACATCCATACTGATATTTAAATTTAACGTCCAGTTTGAGATAAAAGCGGTTTCGTGTGTTGGTGTATTCATAAGGTCACATAGAAAAATGTTGTATCCAGAACAGGAAGTGGATTTATTATAACAGTAAGTTTCTTTTTATGTTATACGTAACAGTGCATAGTAATATGAAGTTTCTTATATAGAGTAACCTTCATAAGTGTTATATTCCGCTCTACTTACAAAATATCTCTTACTTTAGGCTGTTTTATCATAACTGGGGTGTTTACACATATGCCTGACTAGCTTCTTAGACATAATATAAAGTGTGATCGTATGATCATCGTATGAGAACAATTTCCATGAACTGACATAGCAAAACTAACAGAATATAACTGCAAACTAACAATATTAAGCATAACAATTAAGTGTCGTAAACAGCTCTAGTAAAACAGAGTAATGAAATTAAATATTAGAAATCCATCCACGGTTTCTTTAGTTTCAAAAGTAATTTAAGAGGAACACTAGCACTTGTTTGCAGTTGTTTTAATAAATAAAAACATCTATAACAACAGTAGCCCAAGCATTCGGAGGGCATAGTCCCCAAAACAACATACACATAATAGATGTTCATAACGATTATTATAAGAGAAGTACATACAAAAGAATAACAAGGGCCAACCATTGAACGGTCAGTATCAATATACACTACTGGGGAGATTAAACCTGGTTAACGGTTGTACCGACCTCGCTCTTCCTCCGTCACATCATTAGACAAATCAATGTCAAAATATTCCCATACAGGTACGGCAACAAGCACATATATATGGCGTAACGTTTTGGCATTGTATAACACAACCAAAGAAAAGACAAATATTTCATGAAACATGTAAATGGTAAACAATGATTTTTATATGAGAATTTAATTCATATTTCAAATTCGAGTCAGCAGCATAAGTATAATTCGAGCATTTTTTTCGAACTTATTTCTAAGTAAAAATATGCAAAGTGGGTGCCTCGTTTCCTATTATTCATCAATTTTAAGATCACCATGTAAGTTAATTGGTTTGTTACTGATACATATCTATCTAACCGACTCCACATATATCGGTAGGGGTTCAGAAACGAAGAGTAAGTATTTTTTAGGATGAATAACGTTTTATGATAACACCGTGCATCGCTTGTAAGCACGTATACATAAACATTTTGAAGAAGGTGGTTTTAATTTTTTAAGTAAAATACTTTCTACGCGACACTCTATTTATTAGATATGCATTAAATATCAAATTTGTTTTTATGGCATTAATGTTGTATTTATATATCTGTGTTTCTCAGGATAACATTATATCTGCTGCGTTTCATTTATTCATTTTATTTTAAATATGATGACAGTATTAAAGTATTATGTGCATTTGGATTTTAAGAGCACAACTTCTTGCTTTTGAAAGTTAGTTTTTAAGTTTGAAAGTATCACGTTCTGATTCAAAAGCAAAAAATTATAACTGAATTAAAATAAGCATCGGTGGAAACAGCACTGAAATAATGCACTATTTCGTAACATATAGGAACCAGCACTTTGATAAGTGGTAAACATTTCAACTTTATTGTGAGGCCCGTTTCCAGTTTTTGAATATAATTTGAATAAATGGAATAATAAGAATAACAGTTATACGCACAATCGTACGGATGAACCATATTGACATTTTTAGTTTGTGAAAAACGATTATTTTAATAATTGAAAATGTTGTTTAACGACATTTTATATTGCTTGCCCCTCATAAAATCTACGTAGTAATACCCTATATAGGAAAAAGTGGGTTCCCATTTGATCGCCTTTATCCACTAAAATGATAGGACACTTGTTGAAGGTGAAATGATATGTGATACACCCCTAGTGAACTGTTGTAAGTCTATTCCTTTTAAAACTATTTTCATTCCTCTTAAACACACACCATATCGCATGCTTTTTGTTAATATTTAGTGCTGTTAATCTATCTTACTAGATATCTAAAAGTAATTCAATGCTGTCGTTACGATTGAATTTTAAAACGAACTACAATACAAGATAAAAAAGCATCTTCATCTACCAATTACATGTCAAATAACCATTTGAAGTATAATCACTGCGACCTAATATCGAGACATTTAGGTGGAATGTAATCTATCGTATTTAATTTTATTCGAATTCAAATCAATAAAGTTTTGATAAGATAGTTGAATGTTAACCATACACCTTTTATATTTGATATACACACATACCTTTTCTACCGATAAACCTTATATCTTTTAACAAATCACAAGCACACAAATAATGAGTATATATCAGAATCAGCCGAATTCCCGGTATTTTAAATATATTTTTAAATATCACATCCGTGTAGTATATCAATTTACAATTCAATTTTGCTTTAGTCGCTATCGAGCATAAATAATTTATCCTCATACAGTTTTGTTTGCTGTACTATTACAGTATAACGTAAACATTAGTGTTATGTTTTTACTTTACCAGCTTGCTATGGCTTGTGTAAAGTCATCGACAATATAAACTGAAAATAAAAAAAGTTTAGTTACATGTAGCCGGTATGTTCATGCAAGTATAACAGTTAATGTAGCTGCTGTCGGCCGTTTCAGTGCTATGAACCACGGTGCCGCTTCTTCCGTATTGATGTTCTGTACATTCTTAGTCTATACCAGAACCCGATATCTCCCGAATCAGGTATATTAACCACAATGAAAAAGCGGGGAAGTCTATGTCTGTCCCACAATTCATAGCAACTGACCAATCAATGTGCTTAAATGTGGTTTTCCCAACATTGCTTTTTAACGGACCCATTTGGGAGACCAGGGTCCGTACTACAGACTACGTCCTATTTCGACTGTCCTATGTATTGGTTATTGGTGTGCTGTGTCTGTGTCGTGGGACTGAATGCCACGTCTTCTGTTGGATGTATTTTTTTTTCAGATTGCTTGAAGTAATGTTTATGAACATCTTTTTCACGACTGACAAAATACTTCATATCTGTGTGGGTTGATACTACGGACAGACATACCCGTGATACTACCGTGGTTATCTGTCATGATATTGTTGAATTTTTATTCCTTCCTGCTAGATAACAAGTACGACTCGTTTAAACAAATCATTTAGTCAAGTACATGTGTAAACACTTCTCTGATTTAAAAGAAATTTATACGACGACGCATAGCATACAGAAGTATACCACTTTAACTTTTTTAACACACTTCATGTCTTAAATATGGAAGATTGCTTTACCTGCCAGACATTCATATATGAACTAGATATTTTATCTACTACAATTATAGAAGTTGCAGAAAGAAGTGTTATATGATGTTTACTAAGATGCGCACTTAGAGTACAGAAACCTGTACCATACGTAGGCATTTCAATAAAAAAACGTAGGTATAAAAATAGAGCTAAAAGAAATATACTCAAGATATGTTTTATTCATCACCATAATGTTTTACGAATCTAAATTAATACTTTAGCCTGTTTTTTTAAAAACTTTTAGATGACATTTGTTAAATATCGACCTTTCTTCGGAAGTCCGTTTCGTCTGGTAAACTGTGATTTTCACAACGTACCTCTATTTTACCTTTCAAACCTGCCCTTACTTTTGTTTATACTTCTAACTCAGTCGTTATTTTTAGAGTCCACATGTTAACATTTATTAAAACGAAATACATCAACTTGTTATAAGTACAGATATCGTTGAGATGATACAGATATCGTGCTATGAATATAAGAACAAAATATATCTATCAATTTATGTAACAAAACTGAAACTTATCGACTTTCATTATTATGCAAATATCCAGAATGGTGTTTGTTTATATATTATTTTTTTTAACTAATTCGTCTTTATTTTGTTAACTTTAATATTGTTTATCAAAAATGCAACGTATGAGCAACAACTTACACAGTTAATGTAAATGCTGGGAAAGCGACTTCAAGATTCTGAATAAGTGCATTATGGTTTGGCTTATTACGGTAAAAACGACTCGCAAAACTCGTGACAATGTGATGTTAAACCAGGGGAACATCACCGTGAAATCAACAACATACAAACTGAAGCTTTTACCTCTTCAAAGTTATAAATGTTTAAGATAAGATGTGTAAGGTTCCATTAGGCCTATAACAATTGGAATTTAAATAAAATAGTGATGAGCCCTTTGTGATTTCGTTATTGACCTCGTTGTTGACCCTTTCCTGTACTTTAGTACACATAGCCAGTAGTTATTTTGAAACGTTTAACATATTTTTTCCAGACTGTTAAGGATACGACAAGTACATGAAAATGACGTGGAGCCCTCTTATCGTTTGTTCCAATTTAATCATAATGACATTCAGATTTGGAGTGAATGCAACATCGGATACGCATGGTGAGTAGTAAGTTACAAGCTAATATAGTTATAAACATCATAGTTACGCTGATGCTTTTGTTGGGATATTTTGCTTTCTTTTTTTTTTTTTTTTTTTTGTTTGTTTGTTTTTTGTTGTTGTTTTTTTTGTTTTGTCTTTTTGGTTTATCAAAATTAAGTAGTGGTATCACTGGAAGTAACGAACTTAATATTCTGACACTTCTTGAATCTTTCTCAGAGAAACTAATAACGGTAACACTTAAAATATACTGATTTAGTATTTTATAGATATGTTAACTTGTAATTATACAATCAAAATATAAATACAAAACTTATCATTTACCCGTTTTAAGTTTAAAGATTAACATGTGGCCATTTACAAAATTAATATAAACATAATATATATAAACATGGCAAAGACAAAAGGATACAGCAACATAGAATTTATCAATCAATACTTTCATAAAATACACAAGATTTACGCAGCAACCATGTATAATTCATTAACATTTATTTAATGTATTCATGTCTTAATACACAGTTGCATTTTAAAAAATAAGGTCCAGGATTTCCTCTTAAAAATGCCCATATATTTTTTTTTGATTTTTTGTTTCATAGCAGGAAAACATCCACACATAAAATGCAGAATAATTGGAAGGTAAGTCAGACAGTGCAGTAATACCCTAAGCTTTTTTTAAAAAAAGAAGTCCTCAAATACTCATAAATATATGCCTATAAATGTCAATTTTAACGCCAATGATATCTTATTGCAGTATATAACATGACAGCCTTGGCTGTACTCATCTGTATCATGAAATCCCAGCCCTTTGAACCATTTTGAAAATATGTCAAACCAAATTACATAGGACCTTTTAATGTGTAAGAATCTTACTACCGTCACAAAAGGGGCGCGACTGTGTAGTGATACTTGAATATATGATACATATAAAACATATAACCTAAAGCTGATCAATAACGTAAACACGTTAAGAACAAAACGAAACAAAATACAAGAGCACAAAATGTTTGTACAATCACAATATGTAAATTGGTATAAATGTCATCTAAGTTACTAAAAAAAAAATTATGAAATAGTAACATTCATTTAAAATGGTTTATTAAAAAAAAAAATCAAGAATTCCGACTTTCTGAAAATAGGTGTTTCAGTTTCAAAAGAAATTAAGAAATACAATCATATTGAAATAAAAATTGTAAATCTGTTCAATGATATATTTTAACATGTATTACAGTCTTACGATTTATCACTAGAATTCTTGAATAAACAATCCATTACTTTCACGAAATATTTCAACTTATCAGATTTTAATTTATTCACGCCAGAGCATATCGATTAGCTCAGTATATATATGTATACTAAGGTAATGATATGTAACGTCACTTCAGTATGTATATGTAATTTGAAGCCATTATATGTAACGTCACTTTAGTATATATATGTATACTCAGGTAAATATATGTAACATCACTTCAGTATGTATATGAAATTTGAGGCCATTATCTGTAACATCACTTCAGTATATATATATGTAAACTGAGGCAATTATATGTAACGTCACTTTAGTATGTATATGTAATTTGAGGCCATTATATGTAACGTCATTTCAGTATGGATATGTAAACTGAGGCAATAATATATAGCGTCACTTAAGTATGTATATGTAATTTGAGGCCAGTATCTGTAATATCACTACAGTATATATATATGTAAACTGAGGCAATTATATGTAACGTCACTTTAGTATGTATATGTAATTTGAGGCCATTATATGTAACGTCATTTCAGTATGGATATATAAACTGAGGCAATTATATGTAACGTCACTTTAGTATGTATATGTAATTTGAGGACATTATATGTAACGTCACTTTAGTATATATATATACGTAAACGGAGGCAATTATATATAACGTCACTTTAGAATATATATGTAATTTCCGGCCATTATGTGTAACCGCACTTTAGTATATATATGTAAACTGAGGCAATTATATGTAACGTCACTTTAGTATGTATATGCAATTTGAGACCATTATATGTAACTTCACTTCAGCATATATATATATATATATATATATATATATATATATGTGTAATTTTAGGCAATTATATATAACGTCACCTCAGTAAATATATGTAGACTGAGTTCATTATATATAATGTCACTTCAGTATATATACGTTATTTGAGGCAATTATATGTAACATCACTTCAGTATATATATATGTAAACTGAGGCAATTATATGTAACGTCACTTAAATATGTATATGTAAATTAAGGCTATTATAGGTAACGTCACTTCAGAATATATATGTAAACTGAGACAATTATATATAACGTCACTTTAGAATATATATGTAATTTTAGGCCATTATGTGAAACCTCACTTTAGTATATATATATATATATATATATATATATATATATATATATATATATAAATATATAAATATATATATATATGTAAACTGAGCTCATTATATATATCGTCACTTCAGTATGTGTATGTAGACTGAGGCAATTATATATAACGTCACCTCAGTATGTATATTTAGACTGGGGCCATTCAATATAACGTCACTTCAGTATATATATATATAGACTGAGTTCATTATATATAACGTCATTTCAGTATATATATGTTATTTGAGACAATTATATGTAACATCACTTCAGTATATATATATATATGTAAACTGAGGCAATTAAATGTAACGTCACTTAAATATGTTTATGTAAATTGAAGCTATTTTTGGTAACGTCACTTCAGAATATATATGTAAACTGAGACAATTATATATAACGTCACTTTAGAATATATATGTAATTTTAGGCCATTATGTAAAACCTCACTTAAGTATATATATATATATATATATATATATGTAAACTGAGCTCATTATATATATCGTCACTTCAGTATGTGTATGTAGACTGAGGCAATTATATATAACGTCACCTCAGTATGTATATTTAGACTGAGGCCATTCAAGATAACGTCACCTCAGTATATATATGTAGACTGAGTTCATTATATATAACGTCATTTCAGTATATATATGTTTTTTGAGGCAATTATATGTAACATCACTTCAGTATATATATTTATATGTTACATCACTTCAGTATATATATATGTAAACTGAGGCAATTATATGTAACGTCACTTAAATATGTATATATAAACTGAGCTCATTATATATAACGTCACTTCAGTATGTATATGTAGACTGAGGCAATTATATATAACGTCACCTCAATATGTATATGTAAACTGAGCTCATTATATATAACGTCACCTCAATATGTATATATATAGACTGACGTCATTATATAGAAAGTCATTTACAAATCACCGTCCGTGAATTATTTCTATCAACGATACAGAAGTTGAATAAACTATTTTTAACAAAGAAATCATGTTTTTGTTCTTATGTTGTTGTTTTGTACGTTTATCGTAGCACATATGTCATGAAAACGTTCATTCAATAGGCCTACATACAAACAAAGAAGTTTGCCAATTATACCAACCTGTATTTAAAGTATGGTCAAATTTCAGTACACTTAAATGTATCAATATCGCATCAAATATCAAAGCTCCTAAGTGATGGTGTTGCTTTTGTCCTTTCCAAAGAGGTAGCCCCTGTGGAAAATTATCAACCGTTTAGGCTACTTGTTAACATCTGACAATGTATTTCCAAAAGGAAGCATTAGCATAACTTGCTCTCCCCCACCAATTGTCCGTCTTTTGCTAAAACAATTTGAAATGCGAATACTTATTTTATATCTTATACATGTATATATTATACATTCATATAACAGTTAATACCATTTATATATGTATATAATTCCAGATGTGATATCTATCAACAAGACAGTGACGATGAGTAGTACACTTAACTACTCCGGTTTATGGATCGGATCACGAGCTGTGGATGGTAACTTTAGTAATTCACCCGACACATGCCATTGTTGTGCAGGAACAAATCGGGAACAGAACCCATGGTTACAGGTGGATTTAGGATATGGATATAGAATATCACGTGTCAATGTCACTGGGAGATCAGATGGACAAAGTATGTGTTGAGTCAAAATTTTGTTTATTATGTATGACATCGCGTTTACGAATCTTAATGTTACGTATGGTAAATATATACGACATTGCGTCTCATTATCATTCATTTCTCATCGCTGATTCAAGCGAGAAAGTTATCAGTTACTTGCAGTGATGTGGCGTGTTCGAATAACCTCCAGGATCCCAGGAAAGAGTAATTAAGTTAATTGATCGTCTCTTAGCCCTCGGTGGCATTTAATTGCGCTTAACATTCAATCAATCAACCAATTTATGTTACGTTGGTCTCAATTTACAAAGGTTACTATACAAGGGGTATAATCGTAAATTATTTTCTTGACCTTTACTTTAGACTTGTCTGTTAGATTTAGAAATTACACTCAGTTTGATTTATTTGATCTAAAATGATTCTGATTTATATTACGGACAAACCGATTGTTGTCACATAATTCAGACAAGACCATATTCCAAACAGAGAAGACATTTTATTTTTCAAATTATGCAATTCTATTAAATAATGGTATATTGCGACCATATACAGTTCATACATATATTTCGGACACTCGGAAATGATGACGATATATTTTAATTATACGCCGTTCAATAATTTATTCCGGATATTTAATAATTTTACCATTAATTAAATTCCGGGCATTCTGAATTCTTATAACAACAGCACATGTAAATATATTATTCTGGACAAACGAAAATAGTGTCAGTTCTGATATTAATAATTAAACCGGAAAATTAATCAGTGTATCTATTCGGTAAATAATATAAATATGTGTCAGATACACAAAGGGTTTTAATGTTCGGAAATATAAATTGAACCAATACATTGCATAATAATTAATTAGTTGAAAGTTCACTCCGGATATCGGGAATATAATTAAAAGTTTATGTTTGCTTACTTTATAAAACTAATTGGGTGTTATGAAGCAAACTAGCAATCATCTATCATGAGGGAACCAGCCATGAACAACTTCTGTGTCACATACAATCCTGCAAACATTTTAATTTGTCAGAATGTGCCAACCTTTTATTCCAGCTATTAACGCTTAATTCAATATTTTTCAAAATATGCCATTACATAAAACAAAATCGACCAAACCAAACACCACAGGACTATGTAAACCTAGAAAAGACACAAAAGAATCGAAATAATAGACACATGTGAATGTGCTCGTTTGATAACGCGGACCGCTTCATAATATTTTAGATAGGCGCACATTGAATGAATATGATAATGTGTATTAAAAGAAAAGTATATTCCTTAGCACGCTGCAAACCATTTTTATACACTGCTATTACTAAGTTTATCTCAACACCAAACACTGTACCAGTGGCATATATCTATAATCATTATGTGACCTAAAGCCCAAGACTAAAGATTCATGTTATATTTTTTAACTATGAATATTGTTGATTATAGGTTATTGTATGGTAGAGGTGTACCTATTAGAGGTTATTTTATGGTCAATGGGGAAGAACAGGGCCAATATGACCAACAGTACACCTCTACCATACAACAACCTTTTTATTACATTTATACCTATATATGTGTATTTGATGACTTTGAATATCCGTGATATACTATGGTCTCTTTTTTATTTAAAGAAAAACAAAAGAAAAAAAAATACTACGGGGCCAAAAAACGTACCGAGGCCAATATTGAAAATAAAGATACCGGCGCGTGATATTAAACATATTTTGTTAAAAACGTTCTATTTGTGTTACTATAATTAGGTATGAATGTAATAAATAGTGTTATTGGCCAAGGTGTTCCATATTGGCCCGAGCGCTTTAGTCATCCAAGCCAAAAGGCGATATGTTAAGTTTTGTAATGTATTTTCTGCAATTAGTTTCCGCTTTTCTCGTGATGGCATCCAGTTACTATGAAGAAGACGGGTTATTGATTATTGTTTGCTGGAAATCGGAGTAATTTTACACAAAAGAGCATGTACGCAGTCTGTTCAACACCATGGCCAATATGGATTCGTATTGGGCCTAAAATCCATAGTTTCCATACAGTTTACCTAATTACCGGCGTGTGATTGTAAACATATTTTGTTAAACACGTTCTGTAGTTTTGTTACTATATTTAGGTATAAATGTAATTTTGAACAAAAGAATTGTGTCTGTTAAAAATGTGTCTAAACCTTCTGATCTAATAATCGGATATCGTCTGAACTTTCCACTATTATACTAACAATTAATATACTAAAATGATAAAGAAACACCGGATGAAATTCAGTGTCACATTATCAAACTATTAAAAGCAATATTTACAGTTTCACAGTATGTATGTAAACATGTCCATTAATGATTTTGTCAATAATAATGACCATATCGACTGCATCAAATCTACAAATCAAAATAAACTTTTTTTTTTGTAAATAGCTAAATAGCATGTATTCTTAATTAAACAATAAAGTTCACTCTTTCTATTCGTAAACTATATGCTGCAATTCAAATCATTGTTAGAATATATGACCAATTTTAAAGATCATGTCTTAATTGCAAATATATATAATAACTGTAACAGCTCATGTTTTTTTTGAACATTTTACACTGGAATTGACTAAAGTCTTATGAAACTTGTGCTCTTTGATATTGACTTAGTATACTTTAGTATACTTAGAATAAATTGACTATATCAGTTGTCTCAGTCTCTAACATAGAGCTGAAACATATCACCTGGTGACTTCAGCTTATCCACGTAAACGGCTTATATGCGGCTCCGGCCTGTGGACAGTCGGTTTAGACATTCTCTTTGCTAGGAAAATACATCTGTCGTTCCGTACTTGCCAAACCGTAAAATGTATAGTCCTTACTTCTGATCCAAACAATTGCTTGTGCACTCCGTAAGTCACTTTGCTAACAACGTGAATGAATTACAACGGTTGTTGTTCTGCACACTTGACAAATCCCCAATTGATGCATGCCTCCACAGTTAGTGATATTAATAAAAAAAACACATCTGATATCGATATATTAATTCATATATTTTAAAAGTTTTGAAGTTGTTCTGTAAAGGATTCGTGTAATATAACCTTAATTGAAGTATCTTTATATTTATTGTATGTTGGCGCTTTTCACTAGAATATCGAAAAATAAATCCGACGCAAAACAAATACGTAGCGGTTGTTCTTCTTCTAAGTTTTCGTCGTCAGTGTAATGAAAATAGAATCATAGATATAAATAACTAATAAACAACGTTACCTTCAAGAATTCATATTTTGGTTTTGGTATAAGATAATAATAATTTTGTTATTAATCTGGAAAGCATTGGTGTATTAAAAACAAGGACTGAATATATAATTCAACAAAATGTAATTGAAATTTAAAAATAAAGCTATCAAATTATAGTTACTGCATTTCTTTGTTCTAGATGCGCTCACGGGATTACGCCTTTACATAGTACAGCATTCCGAGATGATACAAAATACATTTTATAACGGATCAATCGCCAGCAACAATGTATCTTTTGATTTGCCGGACGGAATCATTAGTCGTTTTGTCACGGTGGCACTGTCGTCTGGAAATAAGTTTTTAATCGTTTGTGAAATAACCATCTTTTCTAAAGGTATTTAGTTATATGTCTCAATAATACATGCATCAACATTAAAAACGTACAACCTTTAGACCAAGTGAATTGTGCTCGATTAACGTATATGCTTAACGGTATATATGGGGTATTTTACCATAAATATACAATGTTGAACTATCTAGTGTGTCATCGACCAACATTAATAAGACTGCTTTAACGGACACTTATAGAAAGTGTGTGAGCGAATAGTGTCCACTGACATCATTGTCACGGGAATAAAATGAAAAAAAGGTTCATATTTATTCAACAAATATAGTAAGTGTCTAGTAATATGTATAATTTCATTATCATGAAATACTTGCAGCCGTGCTGTTCGCAACAAAGGCTTCTGCTTTGTATTATACTTTGGGGTAAACATAGTCTGAGAGGATACTAACTTATATATCAGGGGACAAAAACATATACACACGGTTCACTATTTGACAGGTTAAATAAGTCGAAATTGTGTATTTGGCTACGCCTGGTCTATGCAAGCCTGATAAAATATTATACTTTAATATTGGAATTTGGAACGAATACAAATAGTCAACCTTTATTTTGCCTTTGTTCACAGATCGCCGAATGTAGATCATGTATGATATCTTAATTTAGAAGTTTCGTTCCATCTTGCAACTAACACCAATATAAGTCATATTGTTATTATTAGTGACTTTTAATTAAACGGTCATGTTTATATGCTTAATTTTCTTTATCTCAATGCATTATTAACTCCATTCATTTTACGAAAACTAGTCGTTCCTAATATATACATGTATCATTCATGTAAATAAAACCAACATGCTGTGATCCCTATCTTAAACATATATCCTAATTTGTTGTGAAATGTTTGGAGTATGTGATTTAGAAAATGTAATGATTATGACAGTTGTATTAATGATTAATTATTATGAAATAAGAAGAGACTTGCCAAACGATAATGTCATACATATGCATACTAAACTTTACTATATTGCATTTGTCTAGGTATATTTTCACTAGATGTATTCACAATATAAGTTAAAATAATATGCAAATATAACCTCAATAATTATAATCAGTTATTAAACGTAGCATAGTTTACGTAAACGTGTGTATAGAAAGGTTAAACGCAGCAAATTATATTAGACAACATTAACAAGAATTACACCGTTGATGTAATAAGGAAGCATAGTAGAGTGTTCTATGTTAACAAACAAGCTGATCAATTGAAACTTAGTCTCCCAACGCCTTGTAGAGGAATGTTTCCATTTCACCATTCCTACCGACAAGGCACCACCACCGTTGCAATCAAATGACTTGCATATACGAGTATGACTGACATTATTGGCAATGATGCATTGAACAATTACTTTTGAGCAGTCCACATTTCTTCGCTAATAATATAATTATACTTTTAAATTAAAATTTAATGTATACATGGGCTGAAGTTCATTTGCAGATAAAATAATACAAAATTGAAACTGTGGATATGCCATTTTATTTAACGTAAACATATTATTTCTGTTTGGGCTGATGAATTAACTTAAGAGGCATGTTTCTTTTATATAATTACAATTGAAAGTGTGTGATCTTATTTCTGATATTATCCGCTGCCACTTAAAGCAGTAAAGCTAATGCTTAATACGTTACAGACTCTGATATAGTTGTAACACTGCAAATGTGTCATATCGATCGAAGTGTATTTTATTCCGAATGCAGCGACGGAAAACACGGAGACATTCGTAAAAGTTGCGCTGCTGGATTTGTGTAATACAGGGAAGTATTGTAAATAAGTAGTAATATGGGATGGACATTGTTTGAATGGTGTATTATGTAATAAAGTCAATGGGACATGTAACAGCTGTGCTGCCGGATACACGGGCGATTTGTGTAAAACAGGCACACATACCTAATAAAGAGTAACCTACAATTAACGTATGTATAAAAAAGGTACTACGTATATAATGTGTTGACGTCGAATACTGTTGTGTTTTATTATAAATACTGTCTTTCTTGACATGAGGCTAAGAAAACGCAATAAAGCGTATTTCTGCAGAACAAATGCTGCGATTTCATACCAAAACTATAAGTAATAATCAGTTTAGAGAAAAGAGCTCTTCTTGTATTTCATTCATCTTTTTTTACTCAAAATGCAATAATTTAGGTTTTAATCCTAATAGTTTGGACACTCATTTAAAGGAAGAAAATCCAAGTATATCAAATAAAATGTTAGTTTGTACTAGCTTGTTAAGTAAACTCAAAATAATGCGATGCCTGGTGATAAGATAAATAAGTGTATTTTGAATAACCATTATGCTGAAAACATATAATGACAATATTTACATCTCTCAATACTATCCATATAATTTATATTTAGCAAAGCTTTAATCATATTTCAGCATGTGCCCCTGGATACTATAGAGACTGCATAACGCCATGTGGACACTGCAAGGATACAGTACAATGTAACACACGGAATGGATCTTGTCCATCTGGGTGTAAACCTGGATTCTACGGAGCATTGTGTAAAGCAGGTCGTGTACTCATTTTGTATTACAATATAATTATTACATGTAATTACTCTCTAATGAATTTTTTATATGATAGGATTGGAATCGCATTATATAAATGTGTGTTACATATAATATTAAAAAAAGGTTTAGCTTTTCAATTTCAAAGTTCCCATTTTGTTTGAAGAAGAGAGAGAGAGAGAGAGAGAGAGAGAGAGAGAGAGAAAGAGAGAGAGAGAGAGAGAGAGAGAGAGAGAAAGAGGGAAAGAGAGAGAGATGCGCAAAGGACTGGAAGATAAGCAAATCAGCATAATCTTTCCCGAGGGGTCAAAATTAGATGCAAGGTTCCGTGCGTGTCATTTTGATTCAGAGTACGATATTTTACTTTATCACATGAATGAACTCATGATGGATTATTTTCTCCCATTAATCTCAGTCAAATGATAGAACCTCGATAATGGCTTCATCAAAAAAATATTCTACTTTTTAATGCGTGTTTGGCGCCTAAAAATTTACATATATTTAACAATTAATTTAAACATCGCATAGGCACCTCCATTAATGGTACACTAAAGTATATGATGTTATTCTTATCAATTGTTAAATTTCTTTATTAACATGTCTGTGCGGTTACTGTGAAACACACCGACCTGCTTCCGGTGTCATGCCTTGCAAAGATTACAGTTATCTTTATTTGCATAATCAGGACTGATATAAGCACTATTTTTATCAAGTAAATTAAAAGAAATACCACATATGGCAATTTATATTTAAACCCGTGTGTTCACTAAATATTAATGTTACATATATATATATATATATATATATATATGAAGAAATGGTTTAAAGAACGTACCAAGAGTATGTACCAGAAATTACACTTGTTTATATCTTCACACATTGTTTGTTTAAATAATTCACTTCATATTTAATTTTTACCCTGACCCTGTTCTTGTTGATAAGCTAGACGTCATAAATATATACGTTGACGTCATTTTTCTGACGTAACGTCTGTCTCTTTTGTATGGTTTCCTACAACATGATTATGTTTTAAAAAAAATTTCGTAGACCTGAAAATGAAAGTAGGCCTATATATGATTACGAGTTGCGGATAAGGAAACAGATAACAAAAATTGGTTAAGTTCCAGATTTCCGTCAGGTCATGTGAGAAAGCTGTCGCGTGACATGGATATGATACTTCTGTCATGTAGAAAACCCGTATTAAGAGCAGAAATGGGAAAATATTTAACATCTAATATAAATATTTCAGTTGTGATATCAATTCGAATGGCTATAGTTGTGAAAATATTTTGCAGAACAGACGCAAGGGGTATAATATCTAACATCAAAACTAATGCTCATTGCATTGTTAATTGAATGATTTGCATTATAGAAATAGTGTCTGTTAACAAGACGGTCACCATGAGTAGTACACTTACCTTCGGTACCGAGACCTGGTCTCCGCCGAGAGCCGTTGATGGAAACTTGAGACAAGATCCAAACCAGTGTCATTGCTGTGCTGCTACACAAGAAGAACTTAATCCCTGGTTACAAGTCGACTTGGGGAAAAGATACAATATATCAGAAATTCGAATACTTGGACGAACCGATCAGGGCACCCGTATGTTATGTCCTAATGTTTATCTCTATATCAAAGCATTGCTAATATTTCTTTAAGAAGCATGTTTATGCTTGGTGAATAAAGACATTGTTTGTAAATCAAATATTACAAAACAGTGATAAAGCGAGAACGATACCACTTGTATTTTGCAATATACACTTGTTTAGCTATTGATAAAGTGTCCCATATGGAAACGTTGCTGATCTATTGCAATATATTACATTTTGTATCAGAGTAACACACATAATCTTGAACATGTATCATCAGATTCCGTAAATGATTGCGGTTTTGGTGATTCATTACGTTTCTCTAAATAATATCCAACGATAATTCATTAAATTTTATAGATAATATCGTTATTGTTTGGGGCCCATATGTCATCTAAAAACCGTTATTTGTCTTTTATAAATACATGTATAATTTTAACAGGTATCAAGAGATCAGTCATCAATCTTTTTCATAGTAAATGAAAATATTTAACTTTTGAAAATCTTTCACGTAAAACAAATTTTACAGATTTTTTAACGATTATGAATAGGGACACTCAATGAAAATTTAGGGTTGCCAAAAACTGCAAATATTTTGATAGTTTGCAATAACTACTACTAGTCGTAAAGTATTGTGACAAAATTTTCAGCATTTCTTAGTATAGAAATTTTATATTAAATCATGTTTTAACATAAATGATTTTTTTTTCATCCATTAAATTTTGCATTTGAAATTGCAAACATAAGTAATCTCTGTGTTGTTTTATTGCGTTTAACGGAACTATTTGAGCGATTTTTTTCATTCAACACTCAAAAAGACTGTTAAACCGATACACAACTTATGTTTACGTCCAACAATTGTGTTCACAAAATCAAAAAACTAACTTTCGCTGAAACAAGCGTCCCAAACAATAATCTAAATCCAAACGTTATTTCTACATTTATTGCAAAGTAGTTTTGAATTATGACATCAACGTGTGTATTTTAGAAACACTTCAAGGCCTTCGTATTTACCTGAATCGACATGCCGATTTAAATATGAGACCTGCAGTAGCGACTATATCAAGGAACACAACAGAAGTTGATATCATCCTTGCAAACGAAACATTGTCACGATTCGTCACAATTGCTTTAAATGGAACCAACTTTCTCGTTGTGTGTGAAATAAGCGTTATGGCACCAGGTATTGTTACAATACATTTACAACCTACAAAACATATCGATTGTATACCACTTTATATAAAATAACAAATGAAAATAAGTTTATCTTCTGTACAAGACTTATTTCTTTATAGTGTTGCTAAGACTAGTACGTTTAATGCATTTATACTATAAAAGAATGGTAATTTATTTAACACGGTCTCAGTTTATGATGTGACTACAGGGTAACAGTGGTGTTTTGATCCAAACGTAAATATAAGACTATGCATGTTGTCATTTTTCTATATGTGTGTATGTACATATATTAAGATAAGTATATGTTTTAATTGCGTTTAAGCTGCAATGCTGGCTCTGTCCTTTAACTGGTAAGTCTCCCTGTTCGATTTTATTTTGTACAGCTGATAGTGACGGAACATATGGTGAAGAATGTAAACCATGTTGAAACTGCAAAAACGGACCTGAAACATAGTCGCGGCCCTTGAATTATTGAAAAATATTGCATTTTGTCTTGTAAACTATGTAGCACTTTTACATGTAGTTTTCGTAACGTCTAGTCCAAATGTTACATGTAACAAACCGAACAGTTTTGACGAGTTCTTAACCCGTGCAGTCGTGCTTTTTGCCACAAAGGCTTCTACTCTGTATTATACTTTTGGGTAAAAGTAGTCTGAAGAGATAGTAAATTAACTATCAGGGAACAAAAACGTATACACATGGTGTTGGTGATATGACAAATTTAATAAGTCAGGAATGAGTTTCCTGACTTCGCCTTGTACATGTTAGCCTGATAAAATATCATAACTTTGATATTGGAATTTGGATCGAATGCACAAGAATTGAACCGTTTATGCGAATAGTCGAATTATATGTTGCCTGTGTTCGGAGATCGCCAAATGCAGATCACCTGTGAAATGTTATTTAAGAAGTTTCGTTCCATATTACTACTGACACCAACACAGGACATATTGTTATTATTGGTGATTTTCAATTAAACAGTCATTTTTAATCGATTCATCCTCGTTATCTCTATGCGTTATTAACTCTATTCATTTTACAAAAACTAGTCGTTCCTAATATGTATATTCTATTTGTGTGAAATGATTGAAGTATGTAATTTAGAAAATGTTAAAAATGTTAAAATTAATTATTGTATTTTTGACTAATTATTCTGAAATAAGGAGAGAGCAAACGAAACGATAGTGTCATACATATTCATGCTAAAACTTACAATATCACATTTATTTATTTATATTTTCAATAAATGTATTCACAAATTAAAATAATGCAAATATAACTTCAGTTTTTACCAACATTTATTAAACGTAGCATACGTAAACGTGTGCATAGAAAGGTGAAACGCAGCAATTTATATACTTAGGCAACATTAAGAATTAGTACACTGTTGAAGTTATAAGGAAGTATAGTGGAGTGTTCTGTGTTAACATACAAAGCCGATCAATTGAAAATAAATCTCCCAACGCCTGGTAGAAGAATTGTTACCATTTCACCAATCCTATTGACAAGTCACCACCACCGTTACAATCAAATGACTTGAATATGACTGACACTGTTGGCAAAGATTCCATACTTTTGAGCAGTTCACTTGTCTTCTCTAATAATGTAATAATACTTTTATATCAAATTTATCATTGGCATAACTTTCATCTTGGATAATGTAAATATAGGTTGAAGTTCATTTGCTGATAAAATACAATACTGAACTTGTGAATAGGTCATTTGTTTTTACAAGATGATGCCATTTTATGTAACCGTAAACATATTGTTTCTGTTTGGACTAATGAATTAACTTCAGGTGCATGTTTCTGTTATATAATCATAATTGAAGTTGTTAGAGATGATTTCTGATATTACAGGCTGCCACTTAAATAAAATAATTAGTTAAATCAATAAAAAGCATCTCATTATCATTAATAAATAAAATCCGAAAAGTTTAGTATATCAAATCTACCAAAACGTGACAAAATCGATATTTCAATTAGAGTGGTAAGCTTGAAAGGAAATCTCCATTCTAAAAATAGGCAGCATTTAAATACTGCTTGAAGTCATTCGGACTCGAACAAATTTTACTACGCGTAAGCCTGTATTAATGGCGGATCTACTCTTTAAAAAAGCCGGCATACGCCTTTCCCTCACCCCGCTCCTATAAACTCCTATATTTTAATGAGGTTCACTATAGTTTTACAGAAAAATATGTGAGCTTGTACAGAGTTTGAATTGCGTCCCTCTGAACTGAAATCCTGGATCCGCTCCAGTGTATAACGGAACAAACTGAAATCAAAATGAAATCACGTGACTGATTTAATACGTCACAAAAGAGGTTGCACTTTTCAGCTGAAATCTAGTTTAGTCTATACTCCGCACCGGTGTATAACGGATCAAATTGAAATCAAAATGAAATTAGGTGACTGATTTAATACGTCACAAAATAGGTTGAACTATTCAGCTGAAATCTATTTTAGTCTATTCTGGCGCGTAGCGTAAATTAGAAAATCCGTTTTTAATATTTTATTTTGGCATGTTTATAGATATCCTTTTGGCAATACGGTGTCAGTGAAAAATATGTTTTTAGCCAATTTTAAAAATCTTGATATATTGCCTTTAAAGCAGTATAGCTAATGCTTAAAACGTTTAGCGCTCATAATACATAGTTTTCACTCTGCAAATGTGTCATATCGAAGTGTATTTTATGCAGAATGCATTTGTAAATGTTGCGCTGCTGGATTTGTGTGATACAGGGACGTATTGTTAATAAGTAGCAATATATGATGAACATATATATATATCTTTAATCTGAAAAAAAACGTCATTAATCTAGTTAACATTATTGTAGAATGCATAGATGGAAAATACGGACACCACTGTGGAGAAGATTGTGGTCACTGTTTGAATGGTGTAGCATGTAATAAAGTCAACGGGACATGTAACAGTTGCGCTGCTGGATACTCGGATGATTTGTGTAAAGCAGGTACGTATTATGAAAAAATAGTAACATGGAATGAATATATTCGCGAAATTGCTTTTATAGATTTTATTTTCGATATCGTAATATTTTATTAACCTCGTCAATATCTTTACGAATTCATAAATGGGAAATACGAAGTAATGTAAATAAATGTGATGAATATGTGTGTAGCGAAATTGTATTTTGTAATGGTATCTCCGATCTGAGAAATTTTCATTAATCTTGTTAACATTAATGTAGAATGCAAAGATAGAAAATACGGACAAAACTGTGGAGAAAATTGTGGCAATTGTTTGAATAATGCAGTATGTAATAAAGTCAACGGGACATGTAACAGTTGCGCTGCTGGATACTCGGGTGATTTGTGTAAAATAGGTAGGTATTGTTGCATAATTATGATGGAAAAGTGTTTTGCGTATTTATTCAATCTCCTTATGACCTCTTTAAGAAGTGCAAACGTGTAGCGTGAAATAACATAGTATGATGTAGTTTAGCAGTGAAAGTATATCAACGAACACTCATTCACGGATGCACGCTGATACTCAGACAACTGATTACTTTACAGTTTTACTCTGTAATGTGTATAATTACATCATTTTCAGTAAACCAGTCCATTGTGACAATTTATGCTTTACCGTTCATACTTAAACACCTGATTGGTTATATATTTATTCTGGAAATGTGTATAATTACATCTTTTAAAATGAACCATTGTTTCTGCCATTACTTGTGTATAAACGTTCATACTTACGATTATTTTAAGTTTGGTCTGTCAGTGTATATAATTACGTGTACACCATTTTCGGTGCACGATTCCACTGTGATAAATCATTTATAAAGATTCATATTCATACACCTGTTTTCTTTACAGATTTACACTGTCAATGTGTATAATAACATCATATTAGGTAAACTATTCTAATTGACACATTGCGTATTAACGTTCATACGCACATGCCTGATTACTATACAGTTACTTACAATTTTTTATAAAGCAATTTCTCTTTATCAAATTATGAGTAAACGTTAAAACAATCACTGATGGATTTATATGTATATTAAACAACTTGGCTGCTTCCAAAAAACATCCAAATGGTTTGGTCTTATAAAGGAGGTGGCAATAAGAGTAAATAAAGGTGTAAGTTAAGGTTTGTACGAAATGTGTTTATTTAATGGTATAAGATGCAATATTGGAGCGACAGTAGGAAAGATAAAAACATCCGCGCACCGGGTAGTAAATACATGGGTGATACCAAAACCAGTTTCCAGCTGACCTGGTCCAAATCCGACTGGAAGGAAAAAAGAATTGTGTTTAATTTTACGTATGGTGTTATCAAATCTGAATCATTATGCTTTTCAATTTGTATAATTCATTCAATATGAAAATATCTGGAGAAAAATGTCTTGAAACCTACCATATATTTTAAACTTAATTAAAGTAATGTTCTATAAAATTTACTATAATTGTTAAAAATATTTTTTTTTTATATTAATTTGTGAATAAATTATTTAAAAAAAGCAGTTCAAACAAATGTATATTTCAAAACTTGTGCAATGTTGGCTATATGTCTGATTCTTATAACGTGCTAAAATCACACCGATTAACCGCTTTGTTTTTAAAGAAAATATTTATCTTTTGTATCAAGCAAAATAAACAATTGTTATTCTTGATTTTATTATTATTTTCATTGTTATTGGTTCAACATATAATAATCTTTGTAACAGTTGTTTAAAAAAAACACATGATTATTTGAAAATAATTTACATTAATTCAGCATGAATTTGTCAAAAGACAGTCAGTTTCACGACCTATATATCCTTTATTTTATTTTTCAACATTTTCTTATTTAATATACAAATTGCAGTCTTAATGATTTCAAATAAGTGCATTAAAACACCACAATTAGTATAACGAACCCCGCATTTACCTTTTAGTGAGGGCCTAGAGGAAGATTGGTTTACCAATTGAGTTACCCTCTTCAAATAAAGAAAACACTTACTGACTTGCTTAATTGCAGTCGGAAAAATGGCCGGTCAGCCGGAACCTGGCCTTATTTTAGTAGCACCTTAATCCAATAAGGCACTATTTTGAACAGCAACAGCGAACTCCTTATGGCGAATGCAAATGTTTTTAACACGTGGTCGTGACGTTTCAATATGGCAGCGCCCGCTGTCAATTTCTGAAGTGGCCCTTATATAGGGTTCGCTCGCTCGTGCGACTTAACCAAAAATTGTTCTTTGATATATAAGGTTTAAAAAAGGATCAGGTACCTCGCCTATAACAAATTGTAGAAACTTTATGTTATCACAGTTCTCTAAAGTTCTACAAAGCGTAGTACTAAAATACAGAGCTACGTCATTCATACATTTCTTAAGTATTGTGTGTGTGGCAAGATGCGTAGTTATAGCATGTCAAAATATACAACTGCGCATAAGGGACATGCTGTAATAAAATCAGATGGTTTGTTAGTCCATACTTGACTATTGTCGAATTCTGAAGGGTGTGTCGCAATGATGCACGTTTCCATACTATCGCTAGTTCTTTTTAATTATGTACAGATGCAAATACATGTATTAAAAACAAAATCAATGTGTCTGATTTAATTCTGCCCAACCAGCACTGAACGTCTTATTGATAAATAACTTCCTGATATGTGGGCTCAATAGGAAAATACCCTGAACAACATAATTTATAGGAAATGTACAAGTGATGCCAGTGGAAAATATATCGGCTACTAGGGAAGATGGGTGTTTTCGAATACTGGTGAACCTTTCAGTATCCCAGTAACAGTAAAGAGTGGTTAACTGTTTGTAGGATAGCCCTCGATGACATACAGACAGCGCTGAATATTCAATCAAACAAATATTTTTAAACAATTTGGTTATATATAACATCCAAGTGCTCTGTCATTTTACAGTTTTGTTTGTCTTGTTTTTTAAACAACTAGTGTAAAAATTGCAATTGTATGCAAACTTTGGAAGATAGAGTAATGAAATTGAATACTAATTGTAGTAGCCATATCATTTCTCTTTGAATTAACTTCAGGTGCGTATTATTGTTATATATAATTATAATTGAAGTTAGGTGATATGATTTCTGATATTACGGGATGCTACTTATAAAGCAGTACAGCTAATGCTTGATATGTTTAACGCTCTTAGAATATAGATTTAATTCGACAAATGTGTCATATCGATTGAACGTGCATTTTATGCAGAATGCAGCCATGGAAAATACGAAGACTTTTGTAACAGTTGCACTGCTGGTTTTGTGTGATACAGGGCTGATTTGTGTATAAGTAGTAATATGTGATGAATAGATGTGTAGCATTATTGTATTTTTAATTGTATCTTCGAACTGAGAAGATTTTATTAATCTATTTAACATTTTTTAGAATGCGAATATGGAAAATACGGAAAGGGCTGTGGAGAAGATTGTGGTCATTGTTTGAATGCTGTACGAGTAACATGTAATAAAGTCAACGGGACATGTAACAGTTGTGCTGCAGGATACACGGGTGATTTGTGTAAAACAGGTACTAATTATGAATAATTAGTAACATGCAATGAACATAATATGCAGCGAAATTTCTTTAATTACTTTGATTTTCGATATCATTATATGTATTAATCTAGTTATTTTTTTTAGAATGCATAGATGGAAAATACGGACAGCATTGATTCCAACAAATGATTTTAAACTAATTGAAATAAAAAAATGTTTTATCAAATTGATTAAATTCCGTTTGAATACACTTCCATTAAACATTTACAAGAAACTATGTGTATTTGTCTAATTACATTCAAAGAATGCAGAGACGGAACATATGGGTTGGGCTGTACAACGTCATGTGGACACTGCTACCAAAGTCATCCTTGTGGAAAGGTCAACGGCAATTGTTCGTCTTGTGCTGCAGGATATAGCGGTGTAAATTGTGATAAAGGTAAAAGATATACATGTACTCTGACACAAATGTTATTTTAACTTGAGCATCCGAAATCCAAATTAAGAGCAGAAAATAAAAGAAGAACGAAATGTTTATTTTCATAAAGATTAATTGAATTTGTAAGTGAATCGTAGTTCAATGAATGTTTATCAAGGTGTTTATCCTATGATAAAATATTGAAATCTAGATTGCAAATATTAGCCTGCCATGTTTTATATGTATGAGGGAGTTTTATTCAACTTATTCAACTAGCGGGTCTGATATAGAATATCAAATTGCTCGTCTGAAAATTATGTTATCATAGTATCCACGGGATCTGTAACTTAGAATTAAACAATTTACTGAAATTTTAAAAAATAATAGCTGTAATTATTCGTAACGCTTTTGACATGAGCGGTGGAAGAACGTTATTTTATTAAGACGCACTACATCTACGTAATATGATTGAACGGCTTTAGAATGAACAGCTTAGCAGTATCAACTAGTATATGCTCACCCATATAGGCAATTAAAAATTATTTTATCTGCTGCAAGAGAGCCTTAACAAAACAAAGGTATATCTGTTGTGAGACATATTCAATTACGGTTGTAAATTGATAGAAGGTGATTCAAGTATTTTACGTTCCATGCAAGCAATTGTTACAACCGCTGTCTCTGAATTGTAAAATATATCAAAAGAGGCTCGTAGGTTAACTGTAAAAGAAATAACTATTATAGTATACTAAAAGTATATTCGAAACGCTGCAATGATATTGATATGGTTGTGTCAGTTGGTCATTTTTAAATATATGTGTTGCCATTGCAAATTTTAAATCAAGTTTTTGTTCTCATAAATTAACGATTAAATGTAAAACGGTTATAATAAAAATAATGTGAAAATTGCATTGATTTTGCTGCTGCTTAAATTTGGTTTTAGCTCATTTGAATCGAATGCTCATAGTGAGCTATCTTGATCACTCATGGTTCGTCGTCCGTCCGTACGTACGTCCGTCTGTACATGCCCAAACTACTTTATAGGATTATTTTGTCTGTACATTCTGCCATTGTGGGGTTATGACGGTAATGTGGAGCTAAAACATTTACGCCAAAAACGTCATTTCCCTACAAAATGCCATTGTTAGGTCAATTCGTCTTTTTATATTTTCATTGTATTAATTTTTCTTTTACTTCTTATGGTTCAATGTGAGCTATTTTGATCATTCTTGGTCAGTCGACCGTCTGAATGCGCTTGTGTGCGTCCGTCCATAATCAATCGCACCAAACAACATATTCTCTGAATCCGCTTATCCAATATATATCAAACAACACAGAAATGAATCAGGTTGGTTCTCTACCGAAGTAGCTGAAACGAACTTTGTCCTAGCGGAATTCTGGTTGCCATTACAGCGTAAAGGGAAACAATACTCTATTTTAAAATCGGCAGTCAGATTCCAAAATACAAGTCAGCGATATTATGACCATCGTGTCCCTCATGTTTAAAATGGTGATGCATAGTTGTGAAGTAAAATTATTATGTGATTTTAATTATTTGCTTAAAATGTGTCTATTTATGAAGTGCAAGTTTACCATTCCATCAATATCAAGGACTACAATGAAAATAATGAAAAGTCACTTTTCCCCAATTTGGTGTGATCCTTGGTATTAATGTGAATGGCATGGTTAATAACATATGTTTGTGTATTTCTATACCATATGCATTATGTTGATTTTAACTTTGTTCGTGCACCAGTGATATCAAATAGATCTATATATCCTTATATCTATAAATTCAATAATCACGATAAGATAAGATAAGCGACTTTATTTATAGACGGTGACACATTTAGTTTTAACTTATCTTCCATGCAGCCCTCTAATATTTACAAAATATACAAAAATGAAATACACATACAATCATACATGAAATATTCAGTGAAACAAAATGCTAAAACATGTCTCTTCCCACATGATATTCACACACACATACACACATTCACTTCAGTATAACCATACATATCAACATTGAATTACAAAGTGGTTTGTTAAATTTATATAAGATAGTTGCAGTATTTTATTATTTACATGATTATGAACAGACTTGTACAGAAAAAAAAATTGAATTATGCATTTTTCATTCATCTGATAAGAATGCTTTGGTATGCCATTACAGAAGTATTTTCTTTGATATTTTCTGGTATATTATTCCATATTGTTGGACCAGAGTATGTTAAACTTTGTTTAAATATTTCTTTGTTCGGTTTAGGTAGTATGACGTTGTTTGAAAAATTTGACCGTGTTACAGGTGCATTTTTATTTGTTTGTTTGGAGTAAAACATTTCATTGATGTAGGCTTGGGTTATTGGCTTTGCTATTTTTACATAAATTTTGCTTTCCGGAGATACATCATGTCAAAAACAGTTAGTATTTTTAATTCCTGCAAGCTTTCTAATGTGTTTTCAACATTGTAATCTAAGATGAGTTTGGAAGCCTAAATATTCTATCTAGGTTCATTTGACAGGTACCACCACATACAACATTACAGTAATCTACATGAGGTTGAAGATAAGCTTCATAAAACTGAACTCTATGGTCAAGGCTAAGATATTATTTCATTCTTGACAGAAGCCAAATGTTTTTTATTTGTAGTAATAAGCATGACTTGTGTTTTGGAAGTATTTATCAGCATTCCATTTGACCTACACCATTCTGATAATGATTCAAGGGAACTTTGCATTTTTTTTTCAATAGTTGGTAGCTTCTGATTTATATGATACAATGTCGTATCATCTGCATATAAATCAGTTTCAGCAGTAACTGTGTAAAGTGGTAAATCATTTATAAATAGAAGAAATGTGAGAGGGCCTAAAAAGGAACCTTGAGGTACACCATATGACACTGTTTGTGTGTTTGATAATAGGCAATTTAGGGAAATATTCTGTTTTCAATTATGAAAATATGAAGAGAACCATGCTACTACATCATCTGAAAGTTTATACACTTTTAAATTTAGCAAAATAATTTCATGATCCACTAAATCAAACGCTTTTGTGAAATCAACCGTCACTACACCTATTAATGATCCATTGTTTATAGCTTCTAGCAATTTGCTGATCATTCGAACTAATGCCGTTCCACATGAGTGGCCAGGTTGAAAGCCAGAATGGTAATATGTGAGATATTTCATTAAAGAGTCATGTACATGTTTTTCAAGTATCTTTGAAATAATTGGTAGGACAGAAATGGGTCTGTAGGATGAGGAGGTGTTGTCAGTCAGACATTTGTTAAGTCCGTTTGATGGAAATAGTTGATGGATATACTCTTGTAACTTCTCTTTAACAATAAAACTGAAGATGTATTAGTGTATATGTTTAAGTAAGAATAAATGTATAAAAAATTATAAAGTTATCAGGTCATGTATGTTAATTTGTCATCCCTGTCCAGATGTATGCATGTAATTCCGTAGTATATAAGTCATGGTCGACACCAAATTTATTGGTTTGGCAGAAGCCTTGATATTGTATCTATGGTTTTGATTGTAGCTAGGCGCACTCGTCGTAGTCTGGTCTGTACAATTATGGCTTGGTTATTCACAAATAATTATATCGATATATATATCATGCATTGTGAATGAGCATCTGAAAAGATCCCAAAAATTGTAAATTCCTTTGTGTGGAATTTAATTCTCTCCCTTTATGAAATTAGATATATATGAATTCACTGTATCTATATGATCCAACGGATTTATAAATCTGTCATTTATATAGCATGTGAGTAGTCATATAATCCTTAACTGGATCCTACTCATATAAAGCTATCAGTTCATGTATGTAAATTTGTCCACCCTGTCCAGATGTGTTGCATGTAATTCCATAGTATATAAGTCATGGTCGACACCAAATTTATTGGTTTGGCAGAGGCCTTGATATTGTATCTATGGTTTGCATTGTAGCTAGGCGCACTCGTCGTAGTCTGGTCTGTATATTTATGTCTTGGTTATTCACAAATAATTATCTCCATATATATATCATGCATTGTGAATGAGCATCTGAAAAGATCCCAAAAAATCGTAAATTCCGTTGTGAATTTAATTATCTCCCTTTATACACACACACACACACACACACACACACATATATATATATATATATATATGTATAAATACATACATCGCCACATAGCTTTTTTCAAAGTGTGACTTGCTTTTCATATTTAAAGATGAATTTATCATATATATATATATATATATATATATATATATATGTGTGTGTGTGTGTGTGTGTTTTTTGATGAAATGTTATAATTGCAATAATTTCCTGTTTTAATAAATACAGAATGCGAACATAATATGTTCGGTGAAAACTGCATCCACATTTGCCACTGTGCTGGAAATATCCAATGTGACACATACAACGGCTCGTGTCCGGATGACAACTGTGCCTATGGGTTTACAGGCAAAAACTGCAGTCATGGTATGTTTTTTATTATATTTTATCAAACATATAGTCGACATGCAGTTGAATAAGACACGTTAAGTAAGAATAATATGTTGTTGCATACCCGAAAAGGTACCTTCATTGATACCAGGTCTAGATATTCCATCCTCATCCTAAGGCCGAGATAAAGTTATGTCGCGATAACGTTGTAACTATCTGTGACGTGATTTATGGAATATATGAAGTATATTGTATACTTTTACGTCTTAATAACAATTGTGGTAAAATATAATGATGAATTAAATAATATATTTTATTCAGTATGTTAAGTATGCAAAAATAAATTGTTCATGACTTTTTCGATTCAGATCAAAAGTTGTGTCCCTTAGGATAAATATTTTCGCGTATACTTGGCATAGTCTTTTCTATCCGAACCTTAAACCCACGTAAGAGTCTTATGTTATTATATCACTTGAATGATACACATCAAAATAAACATCTGAATCTCCATTTTATATATTTTATGAAAATGCTATTTGATTGAACTTAAGTACAGCTTATTAAATAATACTTAGTTACACAATTAATAATAATTGAGTTGGTCAGCATTTTCCATGAACGGGTTTGCCTAAAGCTTGTATCAGCATAAAAGTTAGTGTTTTAGTTTTGCTATATAATTTTTATTCTGATTCTTTAGACGAATTATTATGTGTAGTGTAATTATATTCAATGAACGTCTAATCAAGATGGCAGCTTCTATTGACCGAACGAAACGTTTGACTTGTATAACATTTTCAATTTTCCTGAGTTTGCTTTTTTAGTTTCACTGTGTTTTAGATATATACGTTACCTTTAAGCGGATACAGCCTTGACAACGACACTGCCGCGTACTCATCAGGACCTTTTCAGTTATACAACTGGCCCATTGTGAAGTCCCATAATATCGTTCTCATGTTGTGTTCGGTAAAAATAGTTTATGAAATGGTGACCTTTATCGAACGATGGTGCTTTAATCACTATTCATACCTTTTTGTCTTTTCAACAAAAAATACGTGTGAGAGCAAATAGGTTCAAACTGGTAATAAGACATATATTTTTGATAATTTACAGTATCTAAAGATATATATAAATTGTTTGCGAAATTAAGTTTTACTCAAACTATTTTAAATTTTCAGATTTAAATCTTATTACTAAAATACGAGACCATGTGAATGTATCAATGTCATCACAGTTTGATGATAGAGGTCCATACAAGGCAATCGACGACAACCCTAGCATGAACGCAAACAGCTGTGACTGCTGTAGTGAAACTACTAAACAAGCAATGTCCTGGTGGCGTCTAGACATGGGTCACAAATATCCCATAGAGAATATTCAATTTTATGGACGGAATGACTGTAAGTATTAATATAAGGTGCCAACCCTTTGGTTTCCATTTTTAGTACAACATTTATTGTCTTATGTATAGTCAGCTGGTAGTAAAAAGGAAGCTATCAGTTAGCTGAAGAATTGATGTAGGTCTGATGTGTAACAATAACGTGACAGTATTTGATATTATTATTTCTACTATTTGGGTTAGGTTATCGTGACAATAGGCCATTCATGTTTTATGTTTTACTGTATGCAAAACAAGAACTCGCACACTGTTACAGGTTCAAGCTATGAATACTCAATATGAGTAACCATTATTATTATATATATACTATTATGAATTCTCCAATTTGATTGGTTGAAAACTAAACAAAACAGGTCCAATAAAATGAACTATTGACCACTTATTCTTCAAAAATGAACTATTGACCACTTATTCTGTCGAAACCGGTTTCACCCGGTTACCGAGTCAATAATTCAAACGTTCTTTCCGTTCTTATGCTGATTGACCATTCAAGCTCCATTTGCGCTTCTCGATAAAACAACAGTTAATGAACTGTTTGTTATATTCCGAAAATTAGAACTGACCCTAAAATACCACTTTTTTCCAAAACTAAAAAACACTATTAAATAATTTTCTACAACAGATGTTTATATAATGACACCAGGTTGTATACGTATTGGCGTTGATGACGTTATTTTGATCAAGAACGGATTCAGAATGTAGCTAAATACTGGTGAAATTGTACTTTGAATAGTTAGAAATATTTTAAGTCAGAAAATATATAAATGTTAGGAATGTAGGCCTTATAGCTGAATTTGTTGTTGGAGAACAGGCATACAAAGGCTACGAAAAAGATAATTGTATATGCTTTTCACACCGCTGTTGAAAAACGCAGTAAAGGTATGAATGGAATGGAAGCAAAACGTCTAGTACATTTGTATGTAAAACGACTTGTTTACTTATCTTTTTTATTGTTATTCAATATAATAAAACAATTATCTACCATTTTAGTGGTTTTTATCCTCAGAAAAAATGACTATTGACGCAAAGCAGTGAACTGTTAACCTCGACTGCGTCTCGGTCAATAGTTTAATGCTTTGGGTCAATAGTCATTTTTGTTGGATGAACTATTTTAACCATTGACTGCTTAAAAGGTAGATAGTTGTATATTATTACCTTTGTTTAGGGGCCGTGTCGTTGATATTATAAATCACGGTCGTTGCTTAGTAACATGCGAATACATATACAACTGTTGTATTTTTTTCTGAATTCTTATGTTGAGCTCATAATAACCAAAAAACATTTTATTTCAAGCCTTTCCAAAAATAAAATAAGCGTTTGGTAAATATAAGTACATTTAAAGATCAGCGTTATTTTTAAATAATTACTGATAAAAATAACTTGAAAATGATATCACATATTTCATTTCATGTTTGGGTTATTTAATACATAGAACCTTGCAATAAAAAAATGGCTTACCGTTTGTACATTTATTTAAGCAACAAACTTTTACCAGTTCAAAGGATTCAAGATATATCTTACCAACACGTCTACCATAACTGGATTACCCACCTATACTGAGAATACAACCAACCAATCACACACATTCAACATCTCTGTACCCAATACACTGGCCCAGTTCATCACAATAAGAAAGCCCGATATACTGAATATTTGTGAATTAAAGATATACGAAGGAGGTAAGACATATATGCATTATCTGGGGTTACAGCTTTTGAATATTTGTTCATATTTATTCTTATATATAGAGTAATCATGATCAGTAGATGGAATATGAAGTTGGTACCAATATCTGATTACATGTGCATGTATATAATTGTTAAGAATTCTTTATTAAGCGTTTTTGTTTCGTCTCATAATTTCTCAAAATACGTATAATTTACCGCATTGATATATCAGCTCTTTTGCGTTCTGTTCCCTATAAATCATTTTTAGCAGTTTTAGTAGTTCAACAGAAATTGACAACACCGTAATGCACAACGTTGTCACAACAATTGACATGTTGCCGGCCGATACAAATTACGTCAGTATGTTAATCACTAACGCTCTTCTTTTTATTGAGAATATTAGAGCTTAAATCAGCAACTGGAGAGTTTTGACTGGTTAAAATCCTCACTGCGGTAACCTGTATCCAGATATTAATATTTGCTATAATACACTAAACAAGTCTATAAATTACAGAATGTCGCATCGGATCATTTTTGGAGGAATGTTCCAAGGAATGTCACTGTGCAGATTCTAACGCATGTAACAGAGATACCGGTACCTGTAAAACCCCGGAATGTCAACCTGGATGGAAAGGAAGAGCATGTGATGAAGGTATTTGTTTGTGTATAACGATTTAAATGCAAATATCAGTTTACCATATAGTTCGTGATGCCATGTACCGCCAGATAGCGTGATTACATTTATTAAGTTTATTTATTTTGTAGTATATTACATTTCTCTGTTTTGGTATTGTGTTATCATTCTGGCACATTGACAATACTTTATTATTTTATGGTAATATTTATTTCAAGAATTTATTACACATTAGAATGGTGCATTGATTTACTTTATTTTCAGCCTGCGAGTTTGGGAGCTTCGGATCGAATTGTAACGGTACATGTGGAATGTGTAGATATAATGAAACATGCAACCTTAAATCTGGTGTTTGTGAAAATGGGTGTGCAGTTGGGCGAAAAGGAAAAACGTGCAATACAAGTAAATATCCAGTTCATTTAACACTTATTTAGACTGTTTTTTTTTACATGTGACAGTTTTTTTAACAAATAATCAATAACATAATACGTTGTAACAATAAGTGTTTTCAATGTTTTACAACAGTAATTGAGTTGTTACTCGCACCCTACACTGTATTAGTCTGAAAATAATGTTAAGTATACTTTCCATTTTGACATGTATATATCATGAAATTAATGCGATCATGTGTATATATCAAATATGTTTAAAACTATTCAAATGTGGTATATTTATATTTAAATAACATCTCATTAATAACTTGTGTGTATGACATGACCATTTGCTATTCTTTAAACAGATAAACGTTTACCACTTCAATTAATTGACTACTACAAAGATATTTTAAACTTTCCTGCATCGGTGTTTTTCTTTTCACTTCCCTGTCTTAATTTCGTCATTGAAAATAATATATGATTATGGATAGCATTATATGATTACACAATATACCCTCTTGTGTTCATGTGACACTACAACACTCGTATCCTTGTTTATGCAGATTGCACGGCATCAACATTTGGCGAAGACTGTACATCCCAATGTCATTGTGTGAACAACGTGCAATGTGATATATACACCGGTGAATGCCCGGATGGAATTTGTGCTTCTGGTTATGTTGGCCTTAACTGTAGCACTGGTAAATAACTTAGTTACAAAGACATAAAAAAACGAAGTAGTTAATTGATGATAATAGTATTAGTATTTTAGTTACGTTTACACACTAGTTATATTTAATCATATCCACTAATTATTAAATGTTTTTCAACATGTCGTATTCATTTTACAAATAAAAAATTTAACACCCTCAAAAAAGCATATTATATTTATATGTCACAAAATTATTTTGACAAGTAATTTGTTTAATCCTATAAAATATAAGCTTGATATATACGAGCGCCAATGTGGCAAAGAGACAAAGGTAACTTTGATAATTGATAGGATACAGTATTTTTCACAGCCAGGAGCAAATATCGCATCATATTTTTTCGTAACAATCTAACATGCCATGTAAAAGAATATGCATATTATCAGGTGCCCAACTCAATGTTTCCTGAAACATTCGGTTCAAACTGGTCACACACGTGTCACTGTTTAAACGGGAGCAGTTGTGATCATATAAATGGCGTCTGTAGTCCACAACTATGTGAGCCTGGATATAAAGAAATAGACTGAAGTTTAGGTGAAATATTTTATAAAATCATCGAGCAACGAGTCATAAGTCCCTTCGATTGATCATTTGATGATCTCCTATAAATTATCAATAATAGTACATTCGGGGTATGCTGTTAACGTACATTTACGTCCCAGTGCGAGATACGTACAAACTCATTACCCATATAGCATTACTATCAGAGATTCTGATCTCCTTCTCTGGGTATTCCATGAAATCCTTTGAAATACAACTTCCTTTAAATCATTACTAAAGTTCAAAGTCGATCAGGGAGCCGTGAGTCATTTCATGTGACTTTCTCCTTTAAATCATTATTAATCCTCAATTTGAACGTTACTTTGGTCAATATACTATTCGCCATAAACAAGTTAAGGGTTCGCTACTTCGTTACGGTTGTGTTTTACGATTTTGCCTTAAAATGAAATAAAGTGAAAATAATAACATACGTATTAAATTCTCCCTTTTAACTTTTTATCATGATGTAGTTTATGTGGTATATAATATTTTCAACTCCTTGTCCTTTTTAATCTTAACATAACTAGAGTGTGCTCCTGGTACATTTGGACTACTTTGTTCACTTACGTGCCAGAGTTTCAAACATGTAGCTGGTACATATAAAGTAATGACCCATATAAAAGAATTACTTGTAAGTGAGGTTACATAACTATCGGAGTATTTTTTTCTGTTTCTATGGATATTCTATTACATACTCGATATAACCTCTCCTTGAAATCTTTAACTTCGCTCAAAAAGAGATGAATTTGGATATAGGTCGTCATTAAATGAATATCAATAATTAAATTTTAGACGTTTGTGATAAATTTTAACATTGTTATGCCTTACGAATTGGCCTGAATACGAAACCAAATTAATAACATTAAAATACATGCTGAGCCTTTTTATGCATTTATCATTATAGTAGTTTTGTGTTGTGTATTATTTCATCTGTCTAGTCCTTTTTGCAATAACATAATCAGAGTGTGATGCTGAAACATTCGGTTCAAACTGTTCACACACGTGTCATTGCTTAAACGGGAGCAGATGCGATAATAAAAATGGCGTCTGTAGTCCACAAATATGTGAGACATGGTGAAAAGGTCATAACTGTAGCATTGGTAGAGAATTTCAGTTTACCATTTGGTTATATGTGCACGAGCTTGTATCTGACCAATGCATTTGTGCAGAACAACGTTTTTCATTGAAATACTTAGTTATCTCTTTCCATATTATTTTTTTAAATATTTAACGGGTTTGTTTATGAAGATTAGTAAAATAAACATTGCGTATCATTTTCTATTTGTCCAAGGGTAAATGGAAAGCAGTGTTTAAATTCACCTTTATGTAGTACCCTTTTCCTGTGGTAGTTGTGTTGGTGTTATCATCGTTGTAAACGAAAACTTATTATTTATTTAGCAAATGAAAATTGAAGATAATGTATAATATATATATATATATTCATTTATTCTTTTGTTCAGTATTTCTCTTTAATTTAAGAAATAAATGAAAATTGATGTTTAGATTGTAACCGTGTTCAGAAGAACAATCCTAGTTTCTCATGTTTTTTTTTTGTTCAAAATATAAACGTTTTCAATGTTCTAAACAATGCTTAATTGAATAAGTATTAAAATTTAAATACTTTTTAAACTAAGTCACATTTATATTACTATAAATAATATATAAACTTAAATAAATAATGTGCAGGTTTCATGTTTTAGTATATTTATATTAAATGTACATGGCATTATTGTCTACTTTCTCCTTTACATAATGAAATAAACAGAGTGTGACTATGGAACATTTGGCTCTAACTGTTCACACAAGTGCCGTTGCTTAAACGGGAACATATGTGATCATATAACTGGTTACTGTTCTCCGCAACTATGTGAGCCTGGATGGAAGGAACAAAACTGTAGCTTAGGTAAAATAGTTTTATCAGATAATCGAGCAGCGAGTCTAAGTCCCTTCGATCGATCATCTCCTTTAAATCATATATAAATCTCAATTTGAACCTAATTTTGATCAATATATTAATCACCATCAATAAATTATGTTTTCGTTTTACGAATTTGTCTTAAAAGATAATCAAGTAAACATGATAACATACATATTAAACTCTCCCATTTAACTTGTTGTCATGATATAGTTTATGTGGTATATCAGTAACATTTTCACCCACCTTGTCTTTCTTTCATCTTATCGTAAAAAGAGTGTGCTCCTGGTACATTCAGATAACACTACTCACGTACATTTCAGTTTATTTAACCATGTTAGTTTTACATACAAAGTTATGACCCATATGAAAGAGGAATTACCTTCAAGAGGTTACATAACTATCAGAGTATTTGTTCTGTTTCTATGGATATTGTAATACATTACATTTATATATAGAACATTATCTCCTTTAACTCTTTACTTATACTTTAAATTAGTTGAATTTGGATTTGAATCACCATTAAATAAATATCGATAATTGTATTTAAGAATTTTTATTAGTTGTTTTTCACTTTGCTATGTCTTACGAGTTTGCCTAAATAAACAATAAAATTAATAACATCAAAATACATGTTAAACCGTTTCATGCATTTATCATGGGTGTATTTTTGTGTTTTGTAATATTTTATCTTTTTTGTCCTATTTGCAATGACATCATCAAAGTGTGATACTGGAACATTCGGTTCAAACTGTTCACACGCGTGTCACTGTTTAAACAGGAACAGTATCGATTATAGAAATTGTGACTGTAGTTCACAATTATGTGAGCCCGGATGGAAAGAGCTAAACTGTAGCATAGGTAGAAATGCTATCAGTTTAACATTCTGTTATAGGTGCTTGTATCTGACAAATTCATTTGAACAGAATAACGCTTTTTATTGAAATGATCTCTTCCCATGTTTAAAAAAACATTTAACGGGTGTGTTAATGGAGTATTACAAAATAATAAGTGTATATCATTATTTTTGTTTACAATGATGAATGGAAAGCGGTGTTTAAATTCACCTTGATCCAATACACTTTTCCAGTGGTAGTTATGGTGGGGTTATCATCATTGTAAACGAAAACTAATATTTCATTGAGAATAAAACTGAAATATAATATATAATAAACGCCTATATGTATTTATTGTTTCATTTACTTCATGAAATAAACAGAGTGCGACGATGGAACATTTGGCTTTAACTGTTCACACAAGTGCCACTGCTTAAACGGAAACATATGTGATCATATAACTGGTTACTGTTCTCCGCAACTATGTGAGCCTGGATGGAAAGAGCAAAACTGTAGCATAGGTAGAATTCTATCAGTTTAACATTTGGTTATATGTGCACGTGCTTGTACCGACCAATTCATTTGAAGAGAATATCGCTTTTTATTAAAATAATCTCTTCCCATGTTTAAAAAACATTTAACGGGTGTGTTTCTGTTTTTAAAATGATAGATGGAAAGCGGTGTTTCAATTCACTTTATCCAATACATTTTTCCTGTGGTAGTTGTGGTATGGTTATCATAATTGTCAAGGAAAACTAATATTTCATTGAGAATTAAACATAAATACAATACATAATATACGCCTATATATATTTATTGTTTCATTTACTTTTGTATTCATTTTTTTCTCCAATTCAAGAAATAAATGAAAACTGAGCCACATGTGTTTTCTTGAAATATATAAATATATACTTAGTATAACTTATGTGCATGTTTTATGATTTAGTATATTTGTATTATGTGTATATGGCATTATTGTCTACTTTTTCCTTTACATCATGAAATAAACAGAGTGTGACGATGGAACATTTGGCTCTAACTGTTCACACAAGTGCCACTGCTTAAACGGGAACAGCTGTGATCATATAAGTGGTTACTGTGTTACGCAACTATGTGAGCCAGGATGGAAAGAACACAACTGTAGCTTAGGTAGAATAGTTTTAACAGATATCGAGTTGCGAACCGTGAGCCCTTAAAATGGATACTGTATATGATCATCTCCTTTAAATGATTAAAACTGCTCAATTTGAACTTAACTAAACTTAAATGTGTGTTCGTTTCTTCGTTATGTTTTATGAATTTGCGTGCGTTCACAAGAAACAAATTGACACCAATAACATACATAATAAACTCTCCTATTCAACTTTGTTATCATAATGTAGTTGATGTGGTGTGGTAACATTTTCACCTCCTTGTCAATTTTTTGTCTTAACATAACTAGAGTATGCTTCTGGTTCATTCAGACTACACCGCTCATTGACGTGTCGGAGTTTCAAACATGTAATTATTACATACAAAATATTGACCCATATGAAAAAAAATATTATTTGTCAACAAAGTTGCAAAACTATCAGAATATCTGATCTGCCAATATGGATATGGGATTACTTGATATTATCTCCTTCAAGTCTTTGATTATACTTTATGTTGATTTGAATTATCATTACATAAATATTGATAATTGTACTTAAGATAATCCTGATTTTCTAACTTTGTTATGTTTGACAAACTTGCCTTAATAAGAAACAAAATTGGTAGCAACAAAAATACATGTAGAAAATTTATCAGTTATATGTGAACGTGCTTGTATCTAAACAATATATTTGCACAGAAAACTGCATTTTATTGAAATACTAAGTTATTTCTCTATATGTCTTTCAAAAAACATTTAATGATATCGATTAAATATTTTTCAAAATGTCTTATTTCAAAAATTACCTTCGCTTTCAAAAGCTTTTAAAAATGACCACGTAACAAAAACTGCCTTTCATTATTTAGAATGTGGCCATGGAACATATGGATACAACTGTTCGTCCCGGTGTCACTGTATCAATCAAAGCAGCTGCGATCACGTGAATGGCACGTGTACTAAACATCTATGTGATTCTGGGTGGCAGAATGATTCATGTAGCACAGGTAAGCATGTATTGAATATTTAAAAAAATACATATCACAGTTGTCTAATTCAAAACCATTTCAACAAGTTCTTTGCATTTGCGAGTTAATTCTATACAATTTAAAATGAAATATACACTGCCTCTCATTATTCAGAATGTGGTCATGGAACTTATGGATACAACTGTTCGTCCCGGTGTCACTGTATCAATCAAAGCAGCTGCGATCACGTGAATGGCACGTGTACCAAACATCTATGTGATTCTGGGTGGCAAAATGATTCATGTAGCACAGGTAAGCATGTATTGAATATGTATAAATAACATATTACAGTTGTCTAATTCAGAATCATTTCAACAAGTTCTTTGCATTTGCGAGTTAATTCTATATAATTTAAAGTGAAAAATACACTAACTCTCATTATTCAGAATGTGACCATGGAACATATGGATACAACTGCTCATCCCGATGTCATTGTATAAATCAAAGCAGCTGCGATCACGTGATTGGCACGTGTAACGATCAATTGTGTGATCCTGGATGGCAGGGAGATTCTTGTAATACAGGTAAACATTTTTTGACTTGGTATGACTTAGCATATTACATTTATTGAACTCAGACTACTTTTGACAAGTACTTTATTCGCCATGATATATCTGCATTATACCAGTATACGATAGAAGTACAACCATTCGAAATCTGGCTACATAACATTATGGATTCAACTGTAAACGTCATTGTATGTGTCAAAGTTCTTTTTTTGTTAAAGTTGTTGGAGTATGTTCATGTACTTGTATGCCTATGTGGCAATCTATGAAATAATAGTACGTCGATTGAACATAGAATCATCTGTGATAAAAATTGTTTTGTGCTTTGTGTCTTATGTTCTGTATTTTGCCAAGTAAGTAAAACAGAATGATTCTAATTATTCGCCACAATTTAAAATGTTAACAGTTGAATTAGGCAAATAAAACATGTGCTCTATAGTATTTCCCGATGGCAATACTCATTTAGAAAGTCTGATTTGTCAATACTTTGAATATTATTTAATAAAAGTAATGCCGAGCTGACATCATTTATTAAATAGTGCATGCTGTTTGATCTGTTAAAAAGTGATCCAATACGTTTGAAAAAGAACTACATATAGGGGTATATATGTACATAACGTATAGAATAGCGCTTGATGAATGAGGTTTGTAATGATAAATTTGAATAGTAGTACTTGATACAACGTCCACATTATGTGCAATATATCCTGAATACTGGTCATTTCGAATTCATGTAATCAATGCTAATAAAAGAGGTATGTTAAAATTAAAACAACGTTCATTATTCATCGCCACATTGCATCCACCTAGCAATCAAACTACTCACGTGTAGTTAATATTTAATTATCCTGTGCACTGGACCATTGTCCATATGCAGTTTGCAGTATATTTCACGCATTGTGTACGACGATATATTTGGACTCACTGTACCGTTTGTATATATCTATACTTGAGTTGTGCATTAAAGTAGAGATGTATCTGTGTAAATGTCGTTTTATTTTAACGAACTGATGCTGGAGTACATGTACGCCACAACATGTCATCAGTTATTATTTGACATTATAAATGGATTACGGAAGAAACTAATGTTTATTGAGCAGATAAGGAATTGAATGTCATGCGGTCTACTTTAACTTTTCGTTTAATTAGTGTCCAAGATATTGCGATAAAAACACTTACCATTATACTTTTAGTCAAATAGATAAAAAAAAAATACAACTATTGGACTTAAAGACCTTGACCAAAAATAATTCATTTTCTGTGTAATTCAAACACAACCGCAATATTCCCAGAAAAGGTGATAGTATCGGTTTCTGGCTTCAAACGGATTCACCGAAGTCGTATACAATTTATTTAAGGAAGAAAAATACTGTTTAAATTTCAGTTAAAACTATTCATTTCAATTTAAGTATCAATAATCTCTTCAAATCATGTAACCTAATTATCATTTCATTCGATTATTCATTTAATGTATATGCATTTAAATCAATTGTTTCTATATGAGCTGGGTATATTATTATATATTATTTTCTTTTCCATATTTTATTGTTCATAATATTACCAGAGTGTCGTCTTAAAACTTTCGGTTAAACATGTTCAAACACATGTCACTGTTTAAGCGGAAGAACGTGTAATCCATTAACTGGCGATTGTTATCTGCAACCATGTGAACCTAGGTGGAAAGAACGAAACTGTAGTCTGGGTAGAACATTTAATCCAATTATAATTTATCCATGGAGACGTATTTTATTGTGTATTTTATTTCAAAAAAAAGTTTCCTCTTGGAAAACACACACAAAATGTAATTATATACAATGTATTTGCCGTAAGGCTATAACGATAAACATTATTATAAAATAACTTCAACAGAATAATGCTATGTTGTTCCTTGTTCAATATGTGGCATTTGCTCTTTCTATTGATACTTCTGATAAGAAACACATGTATATCTTTATTTATTTATTTTATTCATTTGTTGTCTTCATATTAAGAAATAAAAGAAAAACTGATAACATTGTAACCATGTTCAGAAGAATGATCCTAGTTCCTCATGGGTCTTTTGTTCAAGATATAAACCTTATGATTGTCCTAAACAATTGAATTAGTAATAAATATTAAATACAGTTTGAACTGAACCGCATTTTATTTACTATAAATGATGTATATACTTCAGATAAATAATGTGCAGTTTTAATGGCTTAGTATATTTTTATTAAGTGTGCATGGCATTATTGTCTACTTTCTCCTAAACATCATGAAATAAACAGTGTGCGACCATGCGACATTAGGCTCTAATTGTTCACAAAAGTGCCACTGCCTAAACGGTTATACATGTAGCTGTGATCATATAACTGGTTATTGTTATCTGCAACTATGTGAGCCTGGATGGAAAGAACACGTGTCTTAACATAACTAGAGTGTCTTTCTGGTTCATTCGGGCTACACAGCTCACTAACGTGTCAGTATTTCAAACATATAATTGTTACATACAAACTTTTCAAAGTAAAGACCCATATGAAAGAATATTACTTGTCAACGAAGCTGGAAAACTATCAGAGTAACTGATCTCCTTCTATGCATATTACATGGGATTACTTGATATTATCTCCTTCAAGTCTTTAATTATACTTCATTTTCATTTGAATTACCATTAAATACATATTGATAATTGTATTTTAGATGATCCTGATTTTCTAACTTTGTTATGTTTCACGAATTTGCCTTAATAAGAAACAAAATTGGTAACATCAAAATACATGTTAAACCGTTTCATGCATCTAACATTTTTGTGTTGCATATCATTTCATCTGTCTTGTCCTTTCTACAATAAAATAACCAGTATGCGATCCTGGGACATTCGGTTCAAACTGTTCACACACGTGTCACTGTTTATACGGGAGTAGTTGCGATCATAGCAATGGCGTCTGTAGTCAACAACTATGTGACCCTGGATGGAAAGAGCAAAACTGTAGCATAGGTAGAACATTTATTAGTTATATGTGCACGTGCTTGTATCTGAACAATATATTTGTACAGAAAACCGCATTTTATTGAAATACTAAGTTATCTCTTTCCATATATATTTTTCAAAAACAATTAAAGTGTTTGTTAATGAAGTATTGCAAAATAAACATTGTACTGTATATCATTTTCTACTTTCACAATGATCAATGGAAAGCGATGTTTACGTTAACCTCTATCCAATACACATTTGCTGTGGTAATTGAGGTGGGGTTACCATTGTTGTAAACAAAAACTTATATTTTATTTAGCATAAACTATAAATACAGTGTATTTTATACACCTATATACACTTATTTACTATTAAATTCGTGTTTTCTTCAATTCAAGAAATATAAGAAAACTGATGTTTACATTGTAACCATGTTCAGAAGAGCGATTCTAGTTTTCTATGGGTCTTTTGTTGAAAATATCAACCTTATGGATGTCATGAACACTACTAAATTAAATAAGTATTTAATATTAAATACTATTTAAACTCAGCCACAATGTATTTACTATAAATAATATATTTACTTAAGATAACTAATGTGTAGGTTTTATGTTTTAGTATATTTATGTTAAGTGTGCATAGCATTATTGTCTACTTTCTCCTTTTCATCATAACATAAAAAGAGTGCGACCATGCGACATTTGGCTCTAACTGTTCACACACGTGCCATTGTTTAAACGGTAATAGCTGTAATCATATAACTGGTTACTGTTCTCCGCAACTATGTGAGCCTGGATGGAAAGAACACAACTGTAGCTTAGGTAGAATAGTTTTATCAGATTATAAAACAGTGATCGTGAGTCCTCATGATGGATACTTTATATGATCGTCTTCTTTAAATCATTAATTCTGCACAGTTCGAACCTTCTTATGATTAATCTATTAATCATCATAACTAAAATGTGTGTTCGTTTCTTTGTTATGTTTTACGAATTTGCCTTCACAAGAAACACAGTGATACCAATAACATTAATATTAATCTTTCCCATTTAACTATGTTATCATAATGTAGTTTATGTGGTGTGTAACATTTTCACCTCCTTTTTCCTCTTTTATCTTAACTGAACTAGAGTGTGCTTCTGGTTCATTCGGACTACATTGGTCACCGACGTGTCAGTGTTTCAAGCATTTAATTGTTACATACAAAGTAATGACCTATATGAAAGAGTTATTATTTGTCAACGAGGTTGTAAAATTATCAGATTATCTGATCTGCTTCTATGGATTTTTCATGGGATTACTTGACAGAATCTCCTTCAGGTCTTTAATTATACTTTATTTTTATTTGAATTACTATTAAATAGATACTGATAATTTTATTTTAGATAGTCCTGATTTTCTAACGTCGTTATTTATTACGAATTTGGTTTAATAAGAAACAAAATTATTAGCATCAAAATATGTTAAACCTTTCCATGCGTTTGTCATGGGTGTATGTTTGTGTTATATAATATTTCATCTTTTACGTTCTTTTTACAATAACATAACCAGTGTGTGACCCTGGAACATTCGGTTCAAACTGTTCACACACGTGTAACTGTTTAAACGGAAGCAGTTGTGATCATAGAAATGGCGTCTGTTGTCAACAACTATGTGAGCCTGGATGGAAAGAGCAAAACTGTAGCATAGGTAGAAATTTTATCAGTTTAACATTTGGTTATATGTGCACGTGCCACTGCTTAAACGGGAACAGCTGTGATCATATAACTGGTTTCTGTTCTCTGCAACTATGTGAGCCTGGAGATGGAAATAACAAAACTGTAGCTTATGTAAAATAGTTTTATCAGATTATCGAGCAGCGAGTCATGAGTCCGTAAGATGGACACCGTATATTATCATCTCCTTTAAACCATTAAAACTGTTCAATTTGAACTTAACAATGATTAATTTATTAATGGAATTGGACTTAAAACTATCCTCTAAATGCTGAGCACCAAGGGAGATGCTTTTAGTACCATTTTTTTTTAATTTGCGTTGACAAAAAACAAAGTGATACCAATAACATTAATATTAAACTCTCACATTTAACTTTTTTATCATAATGTAGTTTATGTGGTATGTAACATTTTCATCTTAACATAACTAGAGTGTGCTTCTGTTTCATTCGGGCTACAATGCTCACTGACATGTCATTGTTCCAAGCATGTAATTGTTAGTTACAAAGTATTGACTCATATGAAAGAATATTACTTGTCAACGAAGTTGGAAAACTATAAGAGTAACTGATCTCCTTCTATGGATATTTCATGGGATTACTTGATATTATCTCCTTCAAGTCTTTAATTATAGTTCATTTTCATTTGAATTACCATTGAATAAATATTGATAATTGTATTTTAGATGATCCTGATTTTCTAACTTTGTTATGTTTCACGAATTTGCCTTAATAAGAAACAAAATTGGTAGCATCAAAATACATGCTAAACATTTTCATGCATCTAACATCTGTGTGTTGTATATTAGTTCATCTTTCTTGTCCTTTTTTACAATAACATAACCAGTATGCGATCCTGGAACATTCGGTTCAAACTGTTCACACACATGTCACTGTTTAAACGGGAGTAGTTGCGATCATAGCAATGGCGTCTGTAGTCCACAACTATGTAACCCTGGATGGAAAGAGCAAAACTGCAGCATAGGTAGACACATTATCAGTTTAACATTTAGTTTTATGTGCACGATCTTGTATTTAAACAATCCATTTGTACCAAATACTGCATTTTATTGAAATACTAAGTTATCACTTTCCATATATATTTTTCAAAAACAATTAACGGGTTTGTTAAATAAACATTATGTCTCATTTTCTACTTTTACAAAGATCAATGGAAAGCGGTGTTTACGTTCACCTCTATCCAACACACTTTTGCTGCGGTAATTGTGATGGAGTTGCCATCGTTGTAAACAAAAACTTATATTTTATTTAGCATAAACAATAAATATAATGTATTGTATACACCTATATACACTCATTCACTTAAGATAAATAATGTGCAGGTTATATGGTTTAGTATATTTTTATTAAATGTGCAAAGCATTATTGTCTACTTTCTCATGATCAGAGTGTGATCCTGGAACATTCGGTTCAAACTGTTCACACACGTGTCACTGTTTAAACGGGAGCAGTTGCGATCATAGAAATGGCGTCTGTAGTCCACAACTATGTGAGCCTGGATGGAATGGGCAAAACTGTAGCATAGGTAGAAAAATTATCAGTTTACCATTTGATAATACGTGCATATGCTTCTACCTAACCATTTCCTTTGTATTGAAAACCGCTTTTCATTGTAATACTCCCCTATTTTTAATTTAAAAAAAAAACATTTTAAGACGATTGCTATAGTTTTCATCACTTTCTTCTTATGGACAGAATTTTATAAAACTTCCCAGTATTAAAGTTTATTTTTTGCAATATCAGAAATAAAAAAAATATATGTTACCGTACATGTTTTTTGGTATTACCTTCTCATAAACATACCTGTCCTTGAAGGTTGGCGAAATATTGTAGATTTAAGAAGCAATGCAAGAATAATATTTAAAATTGTTTACATCTAGTATCTATTATAGAACTATTACATATATACATGCATATAATAATAATGTTCATGGAAATTGTAATTATAAGCTCAAATTTAATTGTTTAGGAGTTTTAAAAACAAAATCATTTCGGCAGAGTGTCAATTGTTTTTCTTTTTTTTTTTAATAAATATACAGCTTGTTTTATTTCTAATATTTTGATATAATTTATGGATAAATTTAGCATACAACATAAATACAATGTATTACATACGCCAATATTGCTTGATGTTCTCACCTGTTACGAAGGATAACTCTTTTTAAACAACACATGTATGTTTACTTTAAAATGATGGTCACATATCTTGCAAATACAATATCGGGTTGTAGATTTTTTAGATTACACTTTAATCGATGTTGTATAATTAACATGGAATTAATATTTCAATCGTGTTGACATGCGCAAAATGTATTAAACCATGTGTATAAGTAGAAAATAACATTTTGCTATGTATTTGTCCAAGAATTTTACTTTTCCAAAAAAAGGTATGAAAAACAAAATGTGTGCGATATATTGCAAATTTATTTTTAATGTTTCATAACTATTTTAGGCTCACAAACTTCTTTAATGTTTCCATATGTGGCTTACGTAAATGTTTTACCGAGCAAATTCATAAGGAGTGCAGTGTTTATGATCAAGAGATTTTTGAAAACGTGTAGTTATTAATTCAAACCGTACCATAGAATCTATCTATAAAAACGTATTGCATCTTTATATTTTTAACAGCTGTCTGTCTTCATAACTAATATATATCAAAATGCACATGAATATTCATTCAGTAAAAGAATCCATATGCATTATACTATATTTTCATTAGTTATCTCTACAGTTAAGATACATAACCTTTCAAAATAATTTCAAATTAAAAGATTGATAATAAATCGTTTCCAATCAGAACATAAGCAATACTATACAACGGATATAGTTCAACAGACACGATTTCCTGCAAGTACATAATTTAGAATATAAAATGGTAGCCAGTGATTGTCTTAAAATGTCCATACATGATACGTAACATTACGTGTTTATTTTTGGTGGTGTTTTACAAAGGAATGATAAACAATAGTAATATTAGCTGTATGTGTAAGGTACAGTTTAAAAAACTTTTTTCATCGATAAGTACTAACACTTATTGGAGTTAAAAAAGACACTTGCAAATTACATACTTCATTTGCCTTTATCTTCCATATGGCAAGTTGTACAAAGTATCTTCAGCCAGTAAACATTACAGACCTTCAGTCTAATGTCATAATCAACTTAGTTTAAACTATTTTATTATTCGATTGTGATTCGAAGTGTTCCTGGTTAGAATATGCGGAAAATGTGTCTGGCGCAAGGACACTATACATAGCCGTAGGGTAGGATCGAATTCATGGCCCTCCGATCATCGGCTCGGTGCTCTACCACTGGATCACGTGCTTCACAGTTTATTGTGCACATATTGTACATTTGTGAAAGGTTCATCCTCATGCCCATACAGAATACATGTACATCTATAATGTTGCATTTTTATATCAATCAATCACACACTACCGTTGCAATATATTCACCTACATACCATACCAACTATTTCGATATTTTCGGTTAAATCTTATGGTCCTCCTAAAGAATAAAATTGAAATGGTGACATGTATAACTATATTTCATAAAATTTGAAATATGTAACTTATTTGAAATAAAAAGGCTTATCACTGACCATTCCAATACTACAAACTTGTTTTAACATACTAGTATCTGTTTATAAAATTATTATTTGTGTTATTTGTATGTATCTGTATTGGCTGTCACTTTTGAAAAATAGTTCTCGTTGGACATACATATATATATTAATTTGCTGTCTTAAATTAAGATTTAACGGCATTTTTAAGAAAAAAACAACACATTTTATTATTGCACACTATAGATTATAATAAACGTAATGGCAATCGCTTGACGCTTGACACACGCTTTATCATACGCCAACAGCTTCAGTTCTTGATTCCGTCTGAAGGTCTCGTTTCTCTGAAACGTATTTGTCCCAAATCACAACATGATTTTGTTATCAAGAACATAGCGCACTTAGTTTGGTGTGTCGGTGGTCAGAACTTACAATAAATGTTGATATATCTTAATCGTTATACACATATATCATTATCACCTACGAGAAAGTATCGGATTAAAACTGTATTTCGCATTCCAAATGAAAATTAATGTTATTATTTATTCAAAAGAACATTTTAGTGTAGCATTTTCAAATTTGCAAAAAAAAAAGAAATATTGTAAACGGCCATAGCAAAAAAAAAAAAGACACTGCTTGGCAATAATATTCTTGCAGCCACCATATGTCTTAACCTAAGTAATCACTGTTTAATGCTTTTGTGTAATTCATTGTATGATGTAGTCCTGTCTTTGTCATGTGTACTTCTAACGTTTACAACCGCACACGTATTGTAAGTGATTTGATATCAATGATGATTCAATTTCATGTATATTCGACAATTTCGATGTCATTTTTTAACATTATTTATTACCATTATTGGACTTAAAAATTAAAAGAGCTTCTTTTTACTCCTGTATGCATAATTTATAATAAAATAATGCTACAATAGGTTCATTGATTTCGTTTAAAGTATTCGAAAACAAATATATAAATACATATATTTTATTTTATGCAAATTAATACAGTTAATGTTTTACGCCACATTTGTCTTAAGTTGGTAAAATGCTAGCCGTTTATGCCACAAGCCGGGTGTTCGATTCTATCACAAATCGATGGCCTTTAAAAACAATACGCATTATATATTCCGCTGATTCAACGGATTCCAGGGCGATTAATTTAGATAATTAGTATATTTTCGTCAATATAGATACTATCTAAACATGCATATTGTAGTTTTAACTAAAAGGAAATATATCAGGATTAATAAGATCTTAGAATTAGCTTAAAATATGTTTTTCTAATATATCATGCAACTTTATCTCAATGACATCGTATTGCTATAAGAATATCTATTTAAACATGTCAACATAATAATAATGAATTCGGATTTTCTAACTTGGCATATGCATCCTTGCTATTTTAAAATAGGGTCCCCGTTTAAAACTACAGCGTATTTCATAACGTATCAAATGTGTCACTTATTTGATTTTCATTGCGATTTGTTTCGTCATACTCGATTATATATTCAATTATTTGTTTCATCTTAGAAAGAGTTCGGATGACAATGTAAATATTGTCAAGCAGTATTAAAGTGCTGTCAATTTTCAGAATAGAACCGATTAGCTCAGTTTGTAGCGCTTCTGACTATCAATCCAGGCATTGTTAGCTTGAATTCACGCCCGACAACAGTTTCCGTGATGACTGATATACCAAATTGTGTCTCATTATCATCCGTCTCTCACCGCTGATTCAAGTGGGAACGTTAAAAGTTACATGCGGATATGGGGTATGCTCGAGTACTGGTTAATATTTCAGGATCCCAGGAAACAGTGGTTAGGCTATCTTATCATCTGTTAGCCCTCGATGGTATAGACATGACACTAAATATTTAATCAATCAATCAATCAATCATTTCAGGTTAACCACTCCGATTAAAATATAGATTGTGTCATGTTTTGGTGAATATGATTTTTTTATGATAATAAGTTACTTGTTTCATCCATTCTAAAACTGAATTATTTTTTTAGGATATTCATAGCGTTTTTTTTCCTGATAAACTACCTTTAAAGCATAACATTCCAAAACGGTACAATCAAATTTATTTATGCTTTATTATATATGCATTATAAAAGTACGCTAAGATTTACTTATTTCAAGAATTGATATTATCAGCTTGTGATGGCAAAACTTTTGGGAAAAACTGCTCAGAATCATGTCATTGTATCAACAACACAAACTGTAGCCCCACTGATGGCAAATGTCAATGGGAAATATGTGATTTTGGTTGGAAAGGAAATGCATGTAGTGCACGTAAGTATATATGTGATTATAACAGTTATCTTGAGTAGAATATTTTCTGATTATGTTCAATGTTATAACTGAGTCTGTCTCCTGATAAGGTCAATGTTATTTATGTTCAATAACGCAAATTTTGACAGTTCCCAACGATTGTTTTTTGTTTTTTTTTTGGGGGGGGGGGGGGGGTTTGGGGGGATGGGGGTCGGCGGATAAACTAAAATGTTAAGAACTACTTATATAGTATTTACTATTATATAAATGACGATGTAGTTTGTATAATGTAACCGTTTACTCTATGCGCTGTGGTTGTTACAATGGGTTTTGTGTGGGCGAGAGGTCTGTCCCTCACCAGTGGAAGGATGGCGAGTTCACTTAGATTCATTCTGATGGTCTCCTCTGCAAATGAATTTAGAAATGCCATTTAATGAAAATGGCAGTAAACCAAATTTAAGAAAACTGTGTATCATTCACATAAACGAGAACTGTGAATAACACCAATTTGTTTAAAAACAAGGAGATGAATGTTCCAGTAGCAACACTACTTTATAAGAATTACAGTAGGTGATATGTTCATTAAGTACCGATTTACATGTAAATAACTTATCAGTTTAAGGGAATGTAATCGATTTTATCAGACTACATATATTAATGGTAAAAAGTTATGTTTATTAGAACTACATTTATATCTAGATAGTGCATTAATTAACAGATTGCTTTCAATTGCGTATTATGAAAGCTCGCGTGACTTTAAACTAACATGTTTATACGTTTTAGAGCGATACAATTATCCAGTTATTTATGTTTCCTTTCAGCATGTGATAATGGAACATTTGGAATCAATTGTTCAGAAACCTGCCACTGCGCGCGTCACGATGAGTCGTGTATAAAAGTAAATGGCACCTGCCTGTCAGGTTGCCATACAAATTATAAAGGTCCATCATGCAGCATTAAAGTAGGTTAGTAGTACAGTTTGAATTTACTGTTTTGACTGGTCACATTTTTTTGTTGTGGTCATTCACCTTTTATACAATATTTTATGTGAAATTACTTTGCATATGTAAAGACATATAACGAGGCGTTATCATTTTAGTTATAACGTTTTTGCAATGATGCTGATAATACCATACGCTGATATACACCGGAAATGGACTGTTGTGATGGATCGGCTATTAGTAGTTTATTGCCACAGGTACCAGTTAAGATCTGCAAGTACAATTAAATTAACGCTTCAGCATTTTCGTGTAACATGTATGCTAATGATATTTAATAATATCTGTAAACGTTTTTGCCTCAAAATTTACATTCAAGATATATAAAACCACAGGAAGAGATATGAAAATGCAACACACGGTTTAGAGGGGTCTTATTTGGAAATGAAAGTAAATGACAAATATGCAGAAGGTACTTAATTATTAAGTAACAACTCAGCGTAAACAACCAGTCATATCAAGAGACACTAATTACTGTAGGATATGGGTATATACACTCGTACTAAATATGTTGCGTTTTTATAGCTCTTCCTTTGTTGCGGTCTATTATCTCTTGCGTGTAGTTCAATTTGCTTTCATTTAACGAGAAATTTAGTATTAATGACAGTAGGGATATTTTATTATAGAATTGCGTATCGATTTCCGTTCACTTTAGAGAAAGCATACCAAGAGCCGCCTGGTGCAGCTGAAATAGGCGGGGCAGCGGGAGGACTTGTTGTATTTTTGGTCATTATTGTGGTGCTGGTTGTCTTAATAAGAAGAAGGTAGGCTTTATAAGTTTTTTTATAACTAAAACTATAATCCCAACTATCTTAAAATATAAAAAACAATGTAATGCTTTTGAAGTAGCAACACATTTGTTATGTAACAATGTTAAATGACCTCATGTTTCAAAATCTCATCTACTTTAAACAGGACCAAAGAACCAAAACCAGAACAAAGTTTCATCGGATTGGGCGATGTTGTAAACCCAAGGAGAACTGATACTTTGCATAATCATGAAAGTCCTGCTGTAGGAGTTAGCAACGGTGTATCAAATGGTATTTTTTCTTTAACAACTTAGAATCATTATATAAATAAAGATTGCATGCACAACAAATTTTCTAATTTATATTTAATTAGATATATATAAAATTGCTAAATGGTATAGTTAAAATCTATAATTATAATGTTTAAAGTGTTCGTGAATAAGTAGTAATTTGTGCAATTAATATGTTTATTTCTACCTAATGTTCTAACATAATTTTTGGTGAAAAAACAAAAAGTGACATATCAGAGGTGCAGAAAGTGTATGTCTTCCAGTATAACATTTAAACAAGCATTTTTTTTTATCAGATTGCATAAAACAATGGGGTTTTTACATGTTTCTTTATACCCAGCGCTTTGTCAAGATCACGAATACTACACATTTGGAACTCAAGGTGGGGAAGTGTCCATTCAACAGCTCTGGAATTACATTAGACACAAAAAGAATAACAAATGTGAAGCATTCTACACGGAATTCCAGGTGAGCTTTCAGAGTGCTTTTATTAATAGACAATGAAATTATCAGCATATACCGAGCAGGACACAGCTCTTGGCAGTTCGCTCACTACATCAACAATGATATATCGGACAATAAAATATAGGTCGTCATCGATCGAGCATTCTGATCACCGCCACATTACTTTATCACACTCTGCAGGAGGTCATTGTTTGAGCCAGTATCGACCCAAAAAATATATATTTAGAATGACATTGGTTATACTAATAACCGTTTTGAAGTCTTACTTTACAAAATACCTTGATGCCATATCCTAAAATAATAATTAAATTATACAGAACACCTGATAACACGGGTTACATGTACCATAACTTGGATTATGGGTGCAGCCAACTTTGTTCTTAACTCCTACATGTTCAAGAGCAAGACAGTTAATATCGGAATATTTTCAGTCCACATAAAGACAGAGACGATTTCTTTGTTAAACTTATAAGGCCTAAAATAAACTAGTGCTTGTTAATCATTAACGTTGCACCTACCCTATTATTAATTGCATTCCCATCAAAATATTTATTATTGTTACTGGTTATGCCGCTTTAAAAAAAAAGGTGCAAGGAAAATGAAACAATTAGATGTTATGTCTGACAAAACACAAAACAATAAAATATTATACAATAATAAGCATAGCTACCTACCCAAGATGAAAATGAAAAGTAGTCAAAGGACAAACAATATATCAATTATGGCCGTCACAAAATAAGTCTCTATAATCATATATTATAACTGACTGTGGGTGACTATCTATGCACAGTATTGATGAGTAATATAGTGAACATAACGCTATGTCTTATGCAGATGTATACACATACAAGGTTCATTATAACATAGAGATAAAAAAATCAAAGATAGTATACTAAGTTACACACTTATATTGTTAAAAAAAGCATTCATATCAAAAGGCTTGCTAAACTTGTTTCGTTCGGTATTTTTAAAGATGATTCTTATATTGGTGTGAAAACACATTTGCAGAAATTAAAACAAGGCCTGCAATACGATACAGAAGCGGCCAATCTCGAGGAAAACAGAGGGAAGAACAGATACAGGGATATGTATGCATGTAGGTATTATGTGTGACAAAGTAACCATAGCAACATGAAAAACTGCATAACCAATGGCGTGATTGTAAATCCTGAGCTCTATGCATTTACCCTTATACAACATATCAGTACAGTTAAATCTGGCAAAACAATTACCGACAAATAAAATGATACCATTACACTAACAAACTGCCTTTCGTGCATGTGAAAAGAATGTAAGATATAAATTAATTATTTCAAACTAAAATAAATAGCAAAACACAAAATATTGTTTCACCCACTTTAAATTTTGATACGCATTAAATACTTTTTAAATATAAGATACTTTCATAGTTCGGGAAATGATATTCCAAGGACAGTCAAGCAGATATTTTTTTTAAAAAGAAATAACTTGACAGACAACATAATCATTTTCCTGTGTCACGTGTTCCATTGTTATTTCTCTTTTCATACCTTAAATTTTCTTGATGTCACTTGTGTAATTTATACTTTTGTGCACATTTATTTTATTCAGTGTGAAAAATCCACTTAAACCATTTGCGGTAACCACCTTCTGCGATATTTGTTATAATATAAAATGTTTTAATGGGGTTTAACGCCATTTCAACGCATTTCATGTCATATATCGCATATCCAGTTTTATTGGTAGAGTGAGTAGAACTGCCGTCTTTCCGGAAGTAACTGGCACACTTTTTTCATATAAAGTGTTTGGAGCGAGCGGGACTCGAACATACGACCTTAGAGTTAAGTGATCTTGAGACAAAGCCTTAGAACATGTGACCACGATAGAAACAAATAATAAAAATATATTGTGGACATGGTATTATGTCATGTTTTTATAAAAAAAAAGAATCACAAAATAAACCAAACGATACAGAGATATCAATCAAATTGGGAAGGTGTATGAATGATCATTAAAGCCCCGCTATCAGTATTTTCAAATGCTTTGATCTTTAATATTTTGATGGATAACAGCACATTACTTATTTTAGCTATTGCATTATATGTACTCATTCAGATGACCATTCTAGAGTAAAACTACAAGTGACGGGCGATGGAGAAACCGATTACATTAATGCATGCTTTATTGACGTAAGTTCAAATGATAACATATTAATAATCAAATCCGATTGTACATTGTATATACATTAGCACCCCAACAGCATCGTTTATAAGGAGTTTATTTTCAATATATATTTTAGTTAAATATTGCAGCATATATCATTTGTATATTGTCTTGAGTTTGCGATTGATTTATCCAGTTAGTATATGTTTTCATATATAGGACACACTCCCACTATCCCGTGTGGCTGTTGTCATTTCATACGTCTATATATACTTTGTAGAATTAAGTATAACAACAAATAATGTGTTGTACATTATATTTGATTTAAATACTCACAGTCTAATGTTAAGCCGCAGATGAAATGTTTATGTTATTTATGTAGTATACAGTGTGGTGTTGCACATATGATAAAGTTAGAACAGAACGAAATGAGGAACTACGACATTTATCATTCCGTTGACAATAGCACAATATATAATTTCTAGTTGCATTCATAGCAATAATTGACAGTGCCAGTTACAAAGACGTAGCAATAATACAGCTGACACCACAAACACATACACAAATTCCACCATTTTGTGATGTGCTTTTTTCAGCAGTGAACGAAAATGAAAATATGTTAGATTCGTTTGCTTCTTTAATTTTGGTCTTCTTTGAAAAACAACCGCGTAATAACTATAGATTATACAAAAGAGATAAGGAGATACAATCATGGAAGTTTTACACGTTATATTTCAGTGGCCAACATATAACGTATTTAATTTTATAAGTATCTATATATACTTATAGATACAAAATCTTAAACTATGAGATGTATGTATAATATATTTAATGAAGTTTTATTAATATTAAATTATATCTGTTATAGGGCTATGAGAGGAAGACAAAATTTATAGCGTCACAAGGTACTTGGGGTTTTTTCCCGGTTTTATCATAGTTCAGTTCATTTATATCTCTCAAGAGTGGTTTAGCGGCATGACGTCCGTTTCGAATGTAGAATGTCCTCAGTCGAGATCTCGTTATACGGAATACTTTATCATGTATTCAACAGTTTATGCTTGATACTCAATATTACTACAAAGTGATGGATGGGGTATCTGCCGATTAATATGCCAGGAAAGACACGGTTTGAGTACTGCCTCGACTAAATGTTGTCTTGGGTGGATTGAAAGATTGCTGAAGGAACTATTGACGCTATTGAATGCAATTGTCCATTGGTAAAGCCTATGCAACTCACCTTTTGGATTATAATAGATAATGAATTTGTACACATAATGTAATATTTGATATTTCTACCAATAATGGTTTATTTTGTATTTTAATTACTGTGTTGTTCTAACAATGCTTTTAAAAATGTAACCTATTTCAAACAAAACCATGCAACGTTTAAGAGAACCCTTTTTAAATATTAAATGTATATATATTATATTTTTGTCGACTTTGCAGGACCAACAGAAAATATGAAAGATGACTTTTGGAGGCTGGTGTGGCAACAGAAAATGGACAAAATTGTCATGTTGACTAATTTGGTTGAAGTTGGATCGGTAATATCATATTAGTTAATATATGTTTATGAAGATAATTATTTGTAAACAGCCAGACATAAATGTATAGATCTGACTACGGCGAGCGAGTTAGCTACAATACAAACCAAAGACCATACCATTAACCAACTCAATAGAATTGGTGTCAGCTATGACTTATATACAATTATTTTACATGCAACACATCTGGAACGAGGGGACAATTCACATACGTGAACTAATAGCTTTATATTATAGGAACCAGATGGATCGTGAAGATACACTGAAAGCATATGTATCTATTTTATAACGGGAGAAAATTGAAATCGCAGCAATGATATTTTCGATTTTCGGGATCTTTTCAGATGTACTTTCACAGTGTATAAAATATTATAGAGATATTGTGTGTATGCTCTTACAAGACGACTTATATATATATGAACCGATAAATATGATAGCAGATTTGGGATACAATGGGATATTCAATACTCAAAATATGCATTTTAAAGGCATTCAGTATATATATATATATATATATATATATATATATATATATATATATATATATATATATATATATATATATATATATATATATACACTCACATACAAGTATAATTACATTCCAGGTAAAATGTGTTCAGTACTGGCCTGACAAGGGAACCGTAAGATATGGTAATATAGAAGTGGAGTTGCTGACAGTCAAATCTTGTACCGATTTTGAAACTCGATACCTTAAAATAACTCTGGTAATATATATAGTTTCGTTGTTACAACTGTGAGCTTATTTGTCGACAAAGAAAGCTTTCAAATACAATTATCTAAACATCATTTGTATAGTTTAAATGAACAATTCTTATCGGCCAATTATTATTTTTTAAATTTTATTTTTGTGTATAGTGTGCTTTATGTTATTAACTTTGAACCAGCAAGGTAATATGTTTAAGATCAGGAAAACATTGATAATAATTCTATTTTATCGATTCAGCAAAATGAAAAGCCAAGAAATGTTACCCAATATCATTTCAAATCCTGGCCAGATAAGAGTGTTCCAGACAGTGCATGGTGTTTGATTAACTTCTGGCGAACAGTGATGGACCAGGAGGAGACAGCCGCACAATGTCCAGTTGTGGTACATTGCAGGTATGATGCACCGATTTGACGTGTTATTAAGTGTTTGAGATTGTAGTAGCGTATGCTTTAAACAGAAAACATGATTTCATATATTTATGAATTATGTGTTAATGAAACTCAATGTCGTATATCAACCATCACGGCTAGTGTTGTCGATCGAACTCACGACCCCCGGATTGATAGTCAGACGCGCTAACGACTGTGCTAATATGGTCTGGCTTTTGGCAGTTCAAATTCCAGTATTAATTTTTAACATCTAATTCGTTTTCAGTGCCGGTGTAGGAAGAACCGGTACATTTATAGCATTGGACAATCTATACAACCAGGCAATAGCCGAGGGAAGTATTAGACCTCTTCAAATGGTAGAAACATTACGAAGACAGAGGGTCAATATGGTGCAAACTAGGGTAACTCATTATATTTTTATTTTATTTCTCAAATTCACAAATATAATTTTGTTTAACAAATCGGAATTAGGTTTAATCACTTAAAATCATATTGAAATAATTATTTATCAATTGAACAAACATTTTATATTTCAAATCAATTTGGCTGTAACAAAGGTGAATGAAATGCAGATATAACTGAACTAAAACAATTAGATTTTAACAATTATAAATGATTAGACCGATTGCGATACACATCTCAATTGCAATTGAAGAATGAAGTTATGTTTTGTTATTGCGCTTGTTGTTGTTGTATGCTGTCTAGCGTCGCTTTCAGCAAACTTATCACGACGATATTTCCTTGGGACAGTATTCTAATCGATGTCACACTGAACTATCACACCGCACAGATATGGTATTACACCCCCAACTGGTCAAATAATACTGACACCGGATCAAGCAGACTTAGAAATATTCTCTATGCTGGACACATAGCGAAGAATCTTTTAGCTCCAATTTCTTATGTGACCCGGTCGGGAATCAAATTCATGACATTACGACTGTGAGGTGACATTATTCCACCAGACTACCGCTATTGGGGCATGAAGTTCTATAAAATACTTGTATTAAACACGTTCTGAATTGTTTTGACTTCTATCATTACAGGACCAATACGTTTATTTACATGAAGCCGTTGCAGAGGCACTCCACATTGGAACCCACTATGTATGGTCGAGCCAATGGTCTGATATCTACGCATATATGCAACAAGCTGGGGGTCCTGGGTGGAAAAAGTCCAAGTTTCAGTATCAATACGATGTGCGTCCTTCAGCTAAATTTCAGATTAATATACCATTGTAGAAATCGAATAGATTACCAAAATGTAACAGCAGTAAATAATTCATATGCAACTGCAATGCAGTTGTATAATGTTACTGTGTAGCCGGTCGCTGTCCTCGGATCCGTATTGGGTATATCATATGTGTTTCCGTCAATTATGCGTTAAAGAGCCTGTGTTGTTACAATGTATTCGTCGTTCGAAACATTATTATTTCATCTGGTACTGATCAAACTTGCTCCGGGAGTTTATAGTCAAGCAATTTCGGTGTCGGTTCTAATGAACCACAAACAAAGCAGTCAATGTTATGACTTATTGAAATATTAGTGTTGTATTATTGTAAAGTATTCCTCTCATTTTTACTTAAATTGCTTATACGACTTAAATATTCAAATAAGACAAAATGGACTGATATGCTTCTCAATACCTGTAACAGAATTCATATTTATTTTCGTCGATTTAATCAAATTTTAGAACAATGCCTTACTTTTACTTTGAAATAAACTAAACCAAAATGGTATTTTTGTTGGACAGCATCATGTGATGAATATTATTTTTATTTGCAGCTGATAGTACAAAGCTGTGTAACGAATTTGAAATCCCCAGCGGTTGATTCAGAATATGCCAATGTTCAGACTCTTCGGTCAGAAAGTATGTTTCGAAATGATTGACTTCCGCATTAACTTAATATGTATATTTGAACATATATCTATGAAAATAGTTATCAGAAGAGAACAAAACTATGCTAAACCTTATATTGAACACATGTTAAAGTTGTGTTGTGTTTTATTCATTACAAAACAAACGCATTTATTTTGGTCATTTTTTCACTTGAGGGTATGTACATGTAGTACAAAAATACATTGTTAATAACGTACGAGCAGGTCATGCGCTTAACAACAAAATACGATTTGATTACAAGGTTATGTCTAAATTGAATGTAAATGTTTTAAAAATGGTTTTATCAGTGAATATTTTCAACATAATGCTCATGAAAGTAAATTAATAGAAGCAGATCGATTAATTATGTCGGGTACATCGTATTACAGTTGATGAATATCGACCAAAACTAAAGAATAGCGGTTCAAAATACGTACAAGAATTGGGAGCTATTTATTTACCGGTTAGTATTCGCCTTTCATTTTCTTAATTAGTACATGTAAATATGAACATAAGCATCATATTTGTTTTGTGTAAATACATACGCCAGAATATTGACAAGGATAGCTTGAATAATAAATCCATAAATATAACTCTCTAAAGAAGGTCGAAACTACTGCTTTGAGCTGCGGTTTTATGTTTTTGAACAATTTAATAATGCCAGTAAGTTGTCAGTATACTTTGTGTTTGTAAGAAAACTTCTTTAGCACATAATTAAATCATGATTTTCATCACCTAGTAAGAAAATGTGAGAGTTGCCTTGTTTCTTTCTAAATATCCCTCGTACTGTTCGCTATTTCAGAACCAAGCGGATGCAAATACATTCCTAGTGTGTAAGTCTCCCACGGATACGTCGATGGAAGAGTTCTGGTCTCTGATTAATGAGCAAAACATAAAAACAGTCATCATGGTGACTGAGACGTCAAGCCCAAGTTATAAGGTATAGCTTGTACCTGCATTTGGTTTCCTTGATACTGATTATAGAATACAGTATCCAGTTTCATTAACAAGTTTGTATATATGTTTAAATACCTAAAAACTTAAATCAAAGCAAAGCATCCAAGTCACCATGGTTTTAGACTGGCTCTAGAAAAACTGCATTTGGTTTCCTTGACGCTGATTATAGAATACAGTAAACATTCAATATTAAGTTAATTTTTTTAATTATTTAAATAAAACTGAGAAAAAAAACGTTGGTACATAAAAGCAAGATCTGTTTCTACAATTAACATGGAATGTTACATTTTGATATTATTAAATTTAGTGTTCAAATTAGCATGTCCATGTAACGAACAGCACAGACAATCAAAACAAAACTCTGAATCAAATCATACATTTTTATTTATTATACAAATAATAGTGTTTTTTATATTCATAGTTTATGATCTTTGTATATTTAATGTTTAACTCGCAATATTTGAATCATTGAATATACCTTGTTTCAGGCGAGTTACCATCTAGGAACGAAATCAAGCATGACACACGGAAAGTTCAACGTGCATTTAAAGGAGGAACAAAAACTCAGATGCTGCGTAGAGAAAACATTTACGTTCAAGGAAAATGGTCAGGTATGTCAATATTTCATTATCCAAAAATAAAGAAGAAATTAAATACATTCATAAAACATACTAGTTCACATGTAAAGTTGCATACTGATACTGTTCAATACGCAAATGAAATTTTATATGAATACAATGAATACAGCTTTCGTGTCCAAAAGATACAAACTGGAGATAGTTTTTTTATTTATAATGAATAGGTCGATACATGTATATGGTTAAATGACATCAGGACGTTGGTGTACATCTAGCATGGCGTTTATAAAGTACATATCATCTGTGGTGCATTTTACCAAAACGAATGTACGAAATATACATTGTTACCTAGAATTTGTTTATTTATGTGTTTAAATTACATGTATGTATGAAATGTGAACTTAAAACATGAGGATTTTGTTTTTATCAAATAATACCATTGATACGATTAACGATGTATCCACTCTAATCTGAATTTAATCGACATCTCTTTCAATTTAGTATAATTTGATATCAAGAAACTAATTTCGTGGAAAACGATACCATAAAGGTGCACTGGCTAGCTATATATAGATAGCACTTGTGAATTAGTTACACTGAATGAAAAATACATTACCGTTACATGCAATAGGTCAAAGGTAATCATTGCACTTTCCATCCTGTTATTATGCAGGGTTGGCCCAAGATTTATCTGAATATGATAACTATACTGCAATATGATGCACTGGTGATATACAATACACTTTCCTTATTGTATCATCAACACTTGTATTCAGCTTAAAACTAATACAGATTTCGATGTTTAATGCCATATAGAATTATCTATGACATTGTTCCCTTCGTGTTTTTGTAAGATTTTAAAATATAGCAACCAAAACACTTGGCCTTTGTTTGAATCAAAACAAAGTGAAATCTATGGATGAATATTCTATTTTCAAAATGTTTATTGTTGGCTTTATTGGATATAGATTTATTAGTCGTCAAGAAACATATACCACTTTATGGATTTTAAGTATCATTCATGCTTTTGAGGTGCAGATTTAACATTCCAATCCGAGGGAAAACTGTTTTGTCAGTAAGAGGTTATCCCTCACTGTGCAATTTTTTAAAGATTTTTATTCCGGTTTATTTTTATAGTAACGCTGGGATACCATAGTGTTTATGAACGAATGCTTTATAGCGCGAGGAATTTGTCAAAACGTGAAGATTTTATAAATGAAGTTGCGTCATATAGCGAGGAATGTGTCCATAGCGCGAGGATTGTAAGAATGGCGTTGCGTCATAGCGCTTGCAGGGGTATATGATGAAAACATCGTACCCAGTAAAAATAAACAGAAATCATTGTCTGGAATGCAGGAATATAATATTCTTCTCTAATGATATTAAACCGACACAGTTTTCTTCCTGCTTACAAAATGAACATACATAAACGTTATATATACGATTTACAGGGAGAGGAATCCAGAGAAACCATTAAGCAATTTGAGTATACTGCTTGGAAAAATGGCGACAGCACGCCCACCAACACCCATTCCATGTTAGAAATGCTGGAAGTTGTAGATGTATGGCAGCCCCGTATATCAACCTCACAACCTGTGCTGGTTCACTGTGGGTAAGTGAAACATTTTGTAGATATGTTGGAACAATGCATAGGAATAGCATTTAGTGGTTATGATTTGAAAATATTATTTAACGGTAAACGAAACATAAACAAGCGTCGATACCCACAATCAAACATAAACATAATAACGGTTTCTATCGTATAATAGTATGTAATCAGATAATCGAACATATTAAAATGACAACGGTAAATAATTCAATTCAAACAATCATGGCTAATGAACAGTTAACGAAAAACGGCAAAGATAATGAAGTGATGGTAAAATATTAATTTGGATCGTCGAATCCGAAAGGTCTATATCTGTACTGATACTGTTATTGGATTAAACATGATTAATGTTAAATACCAAATTACATTTTTGGCACTTTTTGTAGCAGACTTTAATACAATATAAAAAATTGCATAATGCATACATTATGACATAAAGTGCACAAAAATGAGAATATGTTCCTACCACATGTTGTTGTGTGTATATAGTGATGATGAAATATAATTACACGGATTAGTAGTGTTCATCAATGGAAATGTAACGTATATGGTATTACAACAATAAAGCACATAACATTTTACGAAAAAAGTATTTGGGAAGATATTATTATCAAAAACCCTCTGTGTTTTTAGAGTTTTTTAAGTTTTTTAAATTCATATAATAAAACCATATTCTGTCACATTTCAAGATATTTAAAATTAGGATTAGAATTTAGAAAAACAGTGTTAACTCCTCGTACCATTTATTCACCAGTATCAAATATTTTGCCACATACTCTAAACTAAAGATAATATACACTTATAGTATTGTTACTATACGAATTACAGTGTTGTTATTAGGTGACTATACGTTTATATTGACGGTATATTGTATTATTTATGATGATGTATTTTGAACAAATTTTAATAAATATATGTTCTGTTTTGTTATATTTTACTGTTGAACTTAAATTCTAACGTTACCACATTATGGTGCTGATTCTGGTTGGTAACCGAATGGTATATGGCTAGTAACATGGCCTTCCCTTTATGAATTAAACGTAAAAGCAGTATTTGATAATAATACATTAAGTATGTTTGTACTAATATTACTAGCTATACATTGTATAGCGCGTGGTCGAATGGTAGAGCATCTGAACTAATATCGGTGAATCGTGGTCTCGATCCTCGACCACGGCTATGTATAGTGTCTTTCCGCATGTGCTCAGTACTGATTCTATCCAGAAAGGGTTCGAGGGTGATTTGTAAGAACTTGTTTCACAATCGATGTAAAATAAATAAATTTAAATTATTTTAAAACATGCATTGTATTTCAGAGATGGGTTTACAAGGTGCGGTATGGTGTGCGTTGTGATGAACGAGCTACAGAGGATGAAACGAGACGACGGACATGTCAATGTTGTAGAATCTGTCATGATGATGAAGCAGAGACACAGGAACATCATACACAATTTCGTGAGTACAGTAACATAACATATAACAATATAACATTTCACAATTTCTAGCACTATTGCAGCGAACAAATAAATTGAACTTGTTAATTTAAGTATGATTTTGCTATTATACGAAGCATTACAAATAACATTAACATGCAATAAAACAGACATGTATTATTTTTTGGCAACAAGGAAATACTTTATAACACATTTATATTGCTGAACTCATATTTAAAGGTTATCCTCAGTATGTTAATACATTTAAGAACAAACTTAATACTATAATCATTAATGATGGGTTGTACGATATTTATTATAATAACAGTCATGTGAATATGTTTCGTAACGACAAACTGTAAAAGTGTAAGTTAATAAAATAATATTCTTCTTCTCCTTCTTGATTGTTAATCAAAAATTCATTATATACGGTTAAATTATGCATTCGAGATTAATTGAGAATGGTTGGCATGAGTTTCTTCTATTTGATTATTGAATATCGATTGAACCTGAAGAAAAATAGCAACTTTCCATCAAATTGTCGTCAAAAACTAGAATATAATGTAATCAAACTGATGTCGTTTGTATATTACAGAAGCAGTACCAATACTGCAATGACGTCATACTGGAACATGTCCAACAATCGCAAATATATGTGAACGTTTAACAGAGAATTGTCATCAGGGACAATGATGTAGTTTTTTGCTTGACACTTTATCTTATACAAACTTCAACATTTTTATCTACGTCACATCGGAAAGTTTGCGTCGGTTAAGACAACCTGTAATACGTTTCTGGTTGTACATAATGTAGACATACATATGTAGTGATATATAGTTATAAGAGTGCTTGTGATAATATTTTGTTTCATATTTGTATAAAGTATATAGGCATTTCCTTTAAACGGCTACAATAATTTGTGTTTCAATGTTTTTTTCATGAAATTATGTTTTAAGTTCTAAAAGTCAATCCATCATTGATCACTTGTAGCATTAAAATATGATAAAATATTTCTAACTTAAGTACAACTTTTTTATATCTAACACACACCTGGAGAGATATAGCAATTATTTAGTGTTTATAAATCCACACCACGTCTCTGACTGTATATATCATAGAAATAAACATTAAGTATGTGGTATTTCATTTCATAATGTACCTGACGCAACTATCGCTCCGCCAACTGGCCACGTGACTTTGTTTGTCCAAGTAAATACAATGTAGTATTTACTTAGATATCGTTAGATTGTCTAAGGGAAATGGCGGCGTAGCAATCAATATCGATTGTTGAATGGATAACATTTGTATATTCAACCATGAACCTGTCCTGCTTGCAATATTAACCAGATAACTATTGTTTAAGGATATTATATTTTTTTAGATGTACAGAGATGTTCAAACAAATTAGACATATTTACTGTTTAACTTAAACAGCCCGTGTCAATGCATGTGGTTAGATATATAATGTTTTAACTTTCTTTTGGGTGGTATTGATATTTTGATATGGTTTAAAGAATGCAGCATTGTAATCTTTTGTCCTACGAGAAAAAGTTCTTGTATTATTCTTCATTTTAACAATACATGTACATTTTTAATGTGTGTGCATATTTAAGATATAAACATCTTTTGCGTCAAGTTGATTTAAGACTTTATCATCAGCTATTATAACATATAGGTAATTTATCAAAATGAAATGCTCCTTCATACCAAGATGTACATGTCTCATTAATGCTGACTGTCAAATAAGAATGCGTTGTTTCAAAAATCTAAGTATAACTTTAGAGCTACCGAACTGACTGACCATGTTAACAATGTCAGACTCCCATTTCACCAACATATTCATTTATATACTTAAATACTTAAAAACTTAAAAAAGTTAAATCTAATCAAGCAGCCATGTGATAGTGACTTTAGACTGGTTCTAGTAAAATTGCATATGTTTACATTGGCATTGATAATATAATATATAAATAACAAGTCATTTTTCATAATTTAAGAAAATGTTGCTGAAATAGATGCCAGTGCATAAACATTGTAAATGGCTTGCTATTTATTTATCAATTATATTGTCACCAAACTTGCCTTCACGCCGCCAAAACTGCATGTAAAGTGTCATGTATCAATTAATCGTCTGTTAAATTATATTTTATATTTAGTGTTTATATATATATATATATATATATATATATATATATATATATATATATAGTTAAATACTTAATACATTGAGTATATAGTTACATCACATTAGACTCTCTTAAATATCAAACTTATATATCTTAAATGTGCTTTGTTGCCTTTCTGTGAGATTTAATATATAAATAACATATAAATGTTAACTTTTTGATATTTATTTTAAAATTGTGTTAATGATTTCGAAAATAACAAGTTTATATTAAATAGTGTCGTGTCTGGTTTGCAATATTTGAAACAGATATCAATTGCTTAATACGTATATTGTAAATATTTAGGGGTGCGAAGTGGTTTAAAACCATGACACATGCTTCGTTTATTTATTTATGTAAACAGTGCATGCACAGATAATTTGATACATATTAATTCTCATTCAAAATACATATAAGAAGTGTAATGGTATTTTCTTTTATAATACGATACAATCACTCGTTTTCTATCCTCACGAAATATATATTCTCACGAGTGCTTTTTTACCTCATCGGTGAACATCAAATAAGATTTGATATTAACACCATTGACACCTAGTTCAATTTCAGCTTTATCATCATACTATTGAAACGCATAGTCATGTCTTTGTGATTAATTCCTTTATTCTTAGATTTGCATAATATCATTTATACATTTTATTATTGCAGGTTGTCAAAAGATGATTTGTTGTTCAATAAACTAAAATATTAATATAAACAATGCCTGAGCATATAAATGACTTTCTTTGTGTATATATTGATTATTTAGGCATAAACCATGACGGTGATAAAAAATATAGTCACATTGATTTAGTAAATGCATTAATCCCTAAAATCTCTTTTATGAGACCAATCGTTTTTTTTTTGTTTCAATTACGAAGAATATTAGATAGTAGATAACTTATAAGCATAAATTAATATATTTACCACATCTTAAGGTTGTATATAACAATGAATAGGTTTATATAATGTATATAAAAGACACTCAACATCAGTTGTATATACACATATAATATAAACAGATATTTTATTTCATAACTGTATTAATGCCCAACATAACATTCCTATATTTAAACAGTGGTGTTGTCCAAATTTCAATGTACTAAACAGATAACATTTATATATATTTACATGTACAAAGTTATTTAGAGCCATAACACATGATGTATTTACTACGATAAACGTTTACGGTTCATGCACATATATTTCATTAGATATAATTATATTTTCAATAAATTTATTAATCTTTAAGGTGACATAAATGGTATGTTATGATGTTATGAATGACATACTCGTACATGGCATGTCTACACATGTATTATGGAGATAGTCTTATTAAGTTAGTACAGTACTGCGTGGTCTAGTGGTTGAGCATCGGACCAACGACCTGAGTGCAATTTGTCGTAAGAATTTGTTTCACAATTGAAGTAAAATAAATAAGATTGAATTAAACTAGAATTCAGGTCTCACCACACAGTTGAATTTTGTTCTTTGTTTTATATAAAATAAGGTCTAGGATTTCCATAGTATTTTTTTTTTCATAGCAGGAAAGTACAAATGCACAATAACTGGTAAATTGAACAACTTAATTATTAAAAGACGATGCAGTGACACCCTAAGATGTTTGTTTTTAATAAAAGTTATCAAAACTCATAAATACATGCGTATGTTAAAATTTTATAAAATGGGTAATGAGACGTATTGTATTTGAATGAGTTATCTCGAATTCGAATAAAGTTAGTAGTAGATATCATTGAGTTATCGCATATCCGAATAAAGTTAGTAATTGATATCATTGAGTTATCTCGTATCCGAATTAAGACTTTTTGTTTTTAAAATATAACTAATACCATTAAAAAATCATATAAGTTTTTCTACATATGCATGTATATGTGCACCAACCGTAAGAACTGTGTTTTCTGTTTATTACATATTTAATTAGAGTTAACTCCTTATATGTGAGTGGACAAATCAGCTTGCCACCAATGTTTGTGTGTTGGCCGCTCATGCCAGATGTCACGGATTCGACCCCCAGCTTGACCCGATGCCTCTAAGAGAATCAACATTCAGTACTGAGCATGTTTCATATAACCTCTGAACTTTCCTCGCAATAAAGCTAAAATAAATTAGTATAAACTTTTAAATAATGATTTATGAGTGAGTATTACTGGTATCATGTATGAGAAGATTTGCTAAAATTTGAATAAGTCATTTATTATTTATTCATCCATGTGTTTATTGATTTCTTCAATATTCATGTGTTTATGTTATTTTTACATTTAAGCAATAATTATGTTATGTTGTTAACAGCTGAAAGCAATATTGAAACGGAATTGAAGCAATCTACATATTTTAGCTTGTCATATTTTGTTTAACGGAAAGATTAAATATTTCAATACTCCAAATTTAAAAGATAACAAGAGATCACTTACGTCTCAAAGTTAAAGTTTAAGATTCGAAACCAGCTTCTTCTAAACACTATATGTGAGAATGTGATCCAGTTGCTACGGACTGGAAAGGCGATGGTTTTGGTCCTCCTTTGTATATAAAACGTTTTAACATGTAAAGTGTTGAAAATGGTATTAAATACATTTATTATAATTATAAGGAAGTAATTTATAACAAAACTAAAACGTTTGTGTATATTTTTTATTTGTGTGAATTGTTTTCTTATTGATATATACTTTTTTGAACTTATAAGTGTACCTGATAATGTTTAAATGCTTTAATTGTTTTTTTCTATTAAAAAAATAAAATTAAATGACTAGTCATATTGTTGTTGTTTTTTCTTTAGCTTATCGTTGCATTTTGTATTTTATGTGTTTTCAACTTCAACCCATTTATTTCATAATCTGCCTGTCGCCTGCAGAAGTAATTAACATATATAAACATGTAATTAAGTCACTGGTTTGACTCAGTGGTTTATGGTGCCCCAATGCTTATTATTCACATGGAGATGATATATACATTTGTGCAAAGAGCTATGGGTAAACTTGTATCACAACGTTTTGGGATATCGGTGACAGTTTTCGACCCGCTTCTCTTTAATGTCTTGTTATTCTGTGTCAGTTTTTGTCAAGTTATATATTTCTTTAAATTTTGAGTAGATTCAATTTGAATCAAGTCTTGAGGTGTAAACATGATTATGTTTTATCTAGTACATACCTGTTCCACACAATTTCATTGTTATCTTGTATTTCCAGTTTTTTTTCTTACGAAAGCAAGTGAAAGAAATAATAACAGCCCAAAGTCAAAACGGTTCCATGAACAAAATATCAAAGTCGACATAAAAAATGGTAAACACAATCCCAAATAGGTCAAGACGACCACCAAATAAACATCAGATATGGGGCCCGTTTCCGTGTTCCCAGTTTACGAACTCCTGACTAGTGTAAAATTTAAAGTTACGATAAAAAAAATCGGGAAATTGTGTTTCACTAATCTTGTAAATATTTTTCATTTAAAAATTTGGTAGAATTCTGTGCAAATAAAACTTTCCTATGCGTCACAGTTTGTTCGTACGAAAGTCTTATGACTTACAAATGTTAGTGAAACTGAACTGGCCCCTGCTGAGTGTCCTAATAATAACAACAACTCAAGTACAGTTTACATTACGTATATATTATCACTAAAATATATTCTTATTCTGAAACCAAGAGTTCGGACGTAATGAAATAAAAGTAGATATTTAAGTGAACCTGAATGGGTCATGGAGAAGATCATTATATATCCTAACCCACATTTGCATTTACAAATATTGAATTGTATGTAAAAAAAATATATAAAGTTGGATAGATATGTTTAAACTAACTTGGTCACAACTCATAACATCTAAATCTATGAGTAAATCTATGAGTATGAAAGCATATTAACCAATATGCACGGATCAGAGTAAAACTATTTTCCCTCCTAAGGTAATTGACACATTTCTCTCTTAAAACCTCAGAAGTGATGGGTACCTGTTATTGATCTTCATATCGCGCCTTGGTGCAAATCCCTAACAAAGACCAAAAAGATGTATTTTGCCATTGCTTGTTTCAGATTGCCATTAAAAACTTGATTCCGACGTTACATAATTTTGCTTAAATATTTATTAGACTCTCACAAATGTTTCCATATCAACGATAGGGTTTCTGTCTGTATATAGTATGGAGAAAGTCTTCATACAAATATAAAATCAGAAAACACTGAACGAAATCCCATTTGCTTTACTAAATGTCTTTGACAAAACAACGAAGCAAACAGTTCCTTTTTTTTTTTTTTTTTAAATTCAATTTGAACGTGACGGTGCAATATTTAAAACGTATCGATTACTAAATATTATATTCTGTATTATAAGTAATTAATTTTGTAAAGTGGTTATGTTTGCAAATTTAGTGAATTTTAAATAAACATAAAAATTAACCTAAATTGCCCTTAACACACTAACGCCACATGCGTCATTTAAGTTCTAATCAAAACATTTAATCTAACAATTCTAAAATAACATGTAACTGGTAGACATGTATGGAAAACGTTTGAGATTATATTTTTATCAATTATTTGGAAATAAAAGATGGTATATGCTATGCTACTAAAGAGTTACATTTATGTTGATTGCAATATTATAAAGGACATAGTTTGAAATAAATATGCAAATAAAATGTACATTGATGCAAATAATCAGTTCGTATTAAGTTTATTTTTGTAAAACACGCAAAACATTGACGAAATTAAAATTTAATAGAAATAATTAATGTAAATTGCTATTTAGTTTATAATAAACTTATTTGCCGATTTGAAATTTCTTTTTAGGTAATTGACATAACGCAGAGATATCAGATTCTATCTTATACAGAGAAATGCCTGATGACGCGGGCATGCAGTTTATCGATACCCTAATATATCTATTATCAAAGATAAATAACAGTAAAAAAACGATACTCATGTTATCAGATAATATTGATGTTCTGATCAGGAAGTGGATTTATTTATTTTCGGTTGAAAGTAGATTTATCATTCCTTAACGTAACATTTTAGTAGAATCAACAGTCAGGTAAGTGAAAATGCTTGAATATTTAAATATATACATGTATATATATATAAATTATACAAAAATATATAGTTGTTTACCATTTGTCTCAATTCAAATTTAACATTCAGACTAATGTTGTTAAAATATTTGATTGATTGATTGGTTGATTGATTGAATATTTAGCGTCATTTTTATGCCATCGAGGGCTAACAGACGATCAGTTAACATAAAAACTGTTTTCTGGGATTAACCAGTACTCGAGCACACCCCATCTCCGCAAGTAACTGATAACTTTCCCACTTGAATCAATGGTGAGAGACGAATGATAATGAGACACAATCTCGTATATCAATCATCACGGAGACTGTTGCCGGGCGGGGGATTCGGACTCACAACCCCTGGATTGATAGTCAAACGCGTAACCGACTGAGCTAATCGGGCCCGGCTATAAGCAGTTTGAATCGCGATGTAGGTTTCGTAAGTTTAGGAGATAGAACTGTGTGAAAATAAAAGTGTTTATACCACCAAAAGACTTTTTTTAAACCAGCTGTGTTTTTTTTGTGTGTTGAGTAATTATCTTTAATTTGTATATTGTATATCGTCTGTTAGCCCTCGATGGCATAACAATGACGCTAAATATTCAATCAATCAAACTGCTTATATCATTCGAATGTTTATAAAAATGCACTAGATACTTCCCGCGTCCGGATATCGTATTTTTAGCACCACTCGTCCCTTTGCAGCGGTGGCTTTATAAACTGGGTTATCCCACCTAGAATTCTATAAGGAATATATGGCTTTATGTCGCCTAGTACCGTCTACCGACCGTATTCCGACGTTAGGAACATCAAGTCGTCCTTATGATGAATATGTGGGTTGCTGTCCTATGACTGTACTGCCACCAGCTGACTTCCTGTCACGTCTATACGTCGTTAACGTAGCGGGCACATTTCTCGCTTAGGTCTCAAAACGGTTACAATATATATATAAACTCAGATTTACTAGTTACTCAAATATTTAATGACATGGCGTCTATTACTAACCATCTATCAATTTCATGGTATTTTTATCAATATATGATTATTCATTCAACTCTTACTATCTGCAGTTTCATGGAAGTTTAAACAACAACTCATATACGACCATTCGTCAATCTTAAAATAGCAATTATATCTCTACATAACTTCTCATTTATAAAATGAACAATTACAGACCAATTCTGTATCTATTCACTTTATGAATATCAGAATAAGCATAAAAAAAATTTAACTACACATATCAATCAATTCTAACATGGTGAATCTCAAATATATCATTGCAAACACAATATCAACAGCTCAAAATACGTTCTCAGATTCATCGGCCTATATTCTAACAAAACGCTTTTCAATACCGTGGATGTGTATTAAATTACATACATTACCGTCGGAATGGATATGAACAATTTTAACTTTACTTAGATCTGATTATGTCAAATATATATATATCAAACATTAAAATACAACATAATATAACATTCACTTACCCATATGCCTTTATGTACTGGAACAGTAACAAAGCTCACTCTTTCTCGTCACAACTACACCCAAAGATGATTCTAATAACTGGACATTGTTTCCATAACAGAGTCAGCATTTATAGCAAAACCGTCCACATACCTTAGTGAATTTCGTGTAAATAATGAAACAATAAACCCTCATACATTGTACAAGCGGATTTTACGCTATTAGGCCAATGTAAACCTAAATTAGTTTTATGACAAATAAACCCGTTTATTCTAATTTTCTTAATACTTAATGGAATTTGATGAACTAAACTTCAAAATGATTTATTCTTTAATCAAAGAATGAAAATGTAAAATTATCTTAAAAACGTTGCTCCAATCGGGCTATCAATACGTTTTAACAATTCCACGCTACCTGACCTAAATATAGTCTATATCCCTACAATGGACACGTACTAGCTGACACTACTAAATTATGCCACAACAACCTAACTATTTTGTTACACCCACAACACCATGTCAGGTCTCATTGTTGACGTGTGTCAGGCTCTGGTTGATGTCCTGGAACCAGAGATTGACAAGCTTCTCACAGAAGCTGAAGAGTGGCAGCAGGTGGCTCGGGCCTTTCAGCAGAAGTGGCAGTTCCCACACTGCCTTTGTGCTCATGATGGGAAGCACATCCGAATCAAGAAGCCACCCCACTCAGGTTCTATCTACCACAACTATAAGGTGTTTGACTCCATTGTACTTATAGCCTTGGTGGATGCTCAGTACCGCTTCCTGTGGACACACATTGGAGACGTCGGCTCTAGTTCGGATGGCCAGATTTGGAACCATTTTGACTTTCGCCAAGCTCTGCAGGATGGTGTCCTGTGTGTTCCACCACGTCATTATGCGGGAACCATTCGCAATGGACCCTGAACAATATGAAACAAGAAATATGTGTTAATACATTTTGCACAAAATATGAATGAGTGCAGCATCTGAACAAAACTGTTCCGTTATGTATGTGAATTTCAGCAATTTTATCAAGATAATAGCACTAAATATAAATACCAAAATGTGCTACCCACCAGCAAAGTCAGTGGCCTTCAAGGTGTCAGCAAGCTGTTGCCACAATGACCGTTTCTGTCCATTCTTCATGAATTCAGGATGCCCTTTGCTATAGAGTTCCTGATGGGATTCAACAAACTCAAATACTGCTTGCTCTTGATTCAGGTGCAGCCTGAGGGGCGGCCTCAGAAGCCCCAGAAGGAGGATCATTATCAGTCCCTCGAGTCTCCTGGGCATCAGTTCCCCGAGTCTCCTGAAGCTCTTCCACCCTCTCTGGCTCCTCATCATTAACACTCACAGCACCCACCGCACAAGTATCAGCAGCAGCTTTGGAAGAACCTCGTTTCCTTTTCCTTGACAGCATGGTAGAATTAGGTGATCAGCAATGTTGGCTTTGGAAGAACCTCGTTTCCTCTTCCTTGGCGGCATGGTAGAATTAGGTGATCAGCAATGTTGGCTCGTCAACATCCAAAAGCACAATGACCGTGGCTTACCCATACTGCGCTGGCGCAGCCACGATGTTTTACCGTAGCTCAACGCAGTTGACCCTAGTTTACCGTAGTTGTGCGTTCTTAGATCGTAGTTTATACGTAGTGATACCCTAGTTAATCAAAGCCACTTTGCTCGTAGTTCAATGTAGTTAACCGTACTTACACCTAGTTAAACCTATTTAGACTTTCTTTATTTCCTCTTTTTGTCAATTTTGAACCTACTTTGACCCTACTTCAACGTAGTTGACCGTAGTTACACTATGGTGGACTACGTTTGAAATGAACTACGGTCAACTACGTGCATGACAGTAAATGTGATCATGACTTGAATTGTGGAGAAGAGAAGAAACTGTTTTGTGGACTCTTCTATAAATTGAAACTAATTAAGTTTAAACCGGCTGTGGACACGTTCTTACAAGTTCACGCTCGAAGCCGTACAATGTGGAAACAATAAGTACTAAGCCTGTAACGGATAAAGTGTCTTGCTCAAGTATAACATATACTGAACGGAACAGCTAACCCGCCACTTTTGTATTTTCAATATCTTCGTCAAAATAATAAGTAGCGTTTTTAAATGTGTATACGATATTAAAAGACAATATGTATTGATTTTACAAAGCCTTAATGGTAATTTCTTTGATACTTTTTGAGAAATTGCATATATATGTCGAGTACATAAAATGTCAGGTGGTGAGTTGCTGTTCCGTTCAGTATATAATTACAGTGGCGGTGTATCTAACCCAGGACCCACCAATCCTGGATCCGATGCTTTCCACTGGACCACGCGAACACTTCAATAAAATATTTGTACTGAAGAAAGCATTTTCATTTTTAAAACAAACAGTCATCGAAAAAAGTTAGATCTATATATCAGGCTATAACTATAAACAAAACTTGTATTATGTTTCTTGTTATACTAGAAAGACATTTCGGCGATCATTTTGACTCGTCACAATTGACAGTTTACTGATCGCTTATTATTTTATACAACAAGATGGATAACATTATAATACGCCTTTATTAGCAATTGAATTTAAACTTACTTACGAATTTATAAATTCATGTGAACAGTGTGTGCAAGTGAAGTTATTTTAAAATAATCATAAAGATTAACATTATTAGTTTAGGAGCTTAAGATAGCTAAATAAATCTTATTTCCTAGGTTACACAAAGTCAAGATATGTGAACGTACGTAGTTTCGCTTTCACGAATACGCTGTGTGTCTTTCATACAGTTTGTCTGTTCATCTTTATACGTCCGTAACCATTACTACGTGTTATTTTAGATAGCAGTGTTTAAATTGCCATTAATGACCCGCGATGGCCGTACATGGATACCGTTAAAATGATAAAATATGTATTACAGTTTGTTTTTTATTAACGCCTTAATTATATGTATATGTCCTACTGCACGTACGAATATAAGCGTGTTATCTGTGAAAGCCTCATGACTAAAAATATATTTTTAACCACCTACTCAATTTTAGAAATTTAATTTAAAAAAAAATCTGATTTACGACACATTCTTCAATTACAATGTTAACTCACGAAATTGTATGTTTTACCCTTGATCATAAAATCTAGCGTATCTTTTAAATTCCTGTGCGATCAGTCTGTGGATGTTTTAATATATAGGTTGCTTAAAAGCTCAATATATACCAAAAGTCCGTAGGGAATGTTCATGTAAACTTAACGTAATATTAACTAAAAGAAGAAATGCGCACATGTGATATGTTTCACCAATAAGTTTCAGTAAACTAACATCATCAAAATGTTATCTTTTTACATAAGCCAATTGAGAAAAACGCTAGTACGTGCTACATTATATAAGTGGCATTATGGGGAACGAACCTAACCTATATTAGTCCTAATACAACGATTGTTCTAATCAATGTAACTCCGAGACGGTGTTATATGTTACTGTTATAATTATGGTTAGATGAATATGGTCATGCAAACGATTACCGCAATCCACGGTCTTTGTTTTTATTTGGATTATATTTATCAATGCTCAATATCCGATATCGAACCATTTTACAGTAAGGTAAATTACAGGTGACCGAATTTCGATTGTTTCAACTAAAAGTATTAAATGCCGCTTGCAGCCAGATATTGTATTTAAGTGTTTTATATTGATTTTAATGTATGGCGTCTTAATCATTCTACACAAATAAGGCGAGACTACAGTTTATATAACATCAACATGTCAAAGTTTAACCGGATATTTACGGCCTTTTAAAGTACCCAAAACAGTTATCTGTAGATAACAGCGTTAACATATTGATCGTCAGTTGAATATGATGGTCACATAGGGATAACACTTCTTATATACAGATATCGTATAAATTGTTTGAACAGGAGGTGGATTTACTAATAACCTGATGTAAGTTAACTATTAATATTAAAACTTTCTAAAATGACATAATTGATTTTTAGACAATTCACAAAAAACGATTGTACTTATTATAACAACGTGTGAAAAATTATTATAAACTTCGTTACCAGGGCATGTTTATGCAGTCACAGACGTGTAAGACCATTTGCTTTCTTTCTGTATTCATAGTTACTACTATTTACTTTAGCTCGACTGCGAAGCTACACGAATTGTTATAAATTCCGTTTACAGAGTAGAACAAGCACTGAGTGTTGTTTTTAAAAGCCATCGGATTATGCCGATTATCAAACCTGCGACCTCTATCGTGAATAACCAAACACCGAATCTACAGTACGGTCGCCTCGATTATATTATATATATATATGCATTTTATGTGTACTATCAGTGGCGTAGCTGCCTTTACGCCACAACACCCGGGCTTGCAAATTTTCTTGCAAATGCATCATTATATCTCCTGGAAATGAACCAAGAACGCATGAAATGCATCATAAATATAGAAAATGTCTTGGGTGCATACACACCCCTATAACCTGTTGACCTTGCACATCATTTTAGGGCCAGGGTCAGCTATGCCACTGACTCTGTACACCCGTGGATATTTCATGTTTATAGAGGGATAGACTTGAGTAATAACTTTATATTTGATTTCCGGTCCGACTAGCTCATACGGTAACGCTTTTATGACAGTAACCTTGAGTTCGAATCGCCTCCCGGTCACAATCTATGTATGATTGCGTAATGTTCTACGGTAATGAATATCCCACCTCTAAATATGTGGGGGTGTAGTCAGTGACTTGCGTGGATAAGGTGTGTTTAGAACTGAATAACTGCTTAGCGATGATTATGTGCACGGATCACCTTTAAGTACCGAAATAATGTTTAAAAAAAGAGGCGAACAAAGTCATTCAAAAAATAATATAATGTGACGACCATGTCTTATTTAAATGGAATGATAAATGTTTGAATTTTTATCTGAATGAGTCTATTGTATCTGCTTTATTTACAAATAAGTATGCAATTATCAATTACTGTTAAAACGCTGTCCGTTTGAACAGTGATTGTTTTATTTGTGTTGCATAAAAATAATTAAAGGAATCATATCACGATAATACATGCATACGTACATGCACGGTCGTGTCTAAATACTCTTTAAAAATGAGATAAATTGTTAACCATAAACATGACACACCCAGGGATCAAAACTCACACATGCTTAGTGATGGTTCTATCAAGGAAGACGTTTGGGTGATTTATAACTACAATTAGTAAGAATTTCAGTAGTTGTCTATGTAAAAGTAAAACACATTATACACCTACACTCATACCGCGGTTTAGAAGTAAATCCGCATACTTGACTACATAAATATTTGTTGAAACTTTAAAATCGAGATAAAATGTTCGGTTTGATAATTGTGTTAGAATTGTACTGAACGGTCATATCAGTGATACCACAGCGGTTATCAACAAAACCAGATAAACATAATGTACTTCCTGGTATGTGAATTTGATAAGTTTGTGCATGTTCAAACAGCGAGTGAATAAGTGTTACTATTACTTTAAGGTTTAGGCAATTTGTATTGTACATGACAAGTCTTGTTGTGTTCATAGAGGGAACGAATAACGTTAAAAGTAATAACAGAACCATATGACATTATTTCATCTTAAAGTTATTATGACAAAAGCAGATTGTAACAGTAATGTTAAAACCTTTTAATGTTTACAAGGTACTTTCTCATTATGAGATCTGGTCCCTGTTTCACCAACATATACTTAAATTCCTATAACCTTCAATCTAAGTAAAGCAGCCAGGTGATCATGATTTTAGTCCAGTAAAACTGCACACTGATCTATTGATGCTGATTATATTATGAATAATCAGTCAAAACTTAGTTAAGTTGTTAAGTATTCAAATAAAATGTTGGTGAAACAGAAGCCTGGCCCTTTGGATTTATAAGGAGCTTCTTAATGTGACTCGTAAATAATAAACTGCTTGTCGCGGTGCTACGGAGCGTGAAGGGTTCTCCATGTATTTATGGTTTTGCATTTTTATGTAAACATTTCCCCTCATGAAATGTATCAACAATAACGTGTTTCGTAGTTTTGTTTGAGGGATAACGTTCTTCACTTCAAAACGATCCTGTTTATCTTTATCATGCAATAATAATATTATTTTCAATTTAAACCTGTTACGGTTTACCGTTTGTCACTCATTATAAATAAAATACGGTTACCGTAAATGAAAATAGAAAATGTGTTTAAAAACGTTCTTATAATTCACTGCCTCAAATTGCACTTTGTGCACATTCACTACGTATACTGATATTAAGTATCTACATGTATATGTATGACTGTTCATATGTCTATATATGCATACCACTAAACACCCTTGCAAGTTTTATGAGTAGCGTCGTTTCCAAAGATTAAGATTATTTGGGATCTTGTACTACTAATACATATAGAAGTTGTAGGGTATTGCTCTACCTGCAAGCGGGACCGACAATTTTACATCTCCCACTTCCCTTATGAATGGTGGCAAGTTTACTAAAAACCTATAAATGTATCTATATATGTTTGGGTGTATTAATTAATTGATTAATTTATTGTCTAATAATATATATTCCGAAAGTGCTCCGTTTTTTTTTAATAATTTTAAAGAATTCAGTATTGTTTGGGTGTATTAATTAGATTATTTATATATTATCTCTCCCATATATATATATGTATATGTATTTGCTTGAAATAAGTGGATCGATATTCAATATATGTTAGTAAAATTTATTTTTATTAACAAAGATCCACTCACATTTTAAGTCAGTAAAATGTCCTTTTGCGATCATTATGTGTAAGTAGACCAACGTACAAACTTGATCACATTCTATGTTTCAGCAAATGAATATGTACTGAACATGACGTCATATATAGTTTGTGTGTGTTTGGTCCTGTTCAAGCTATGCACCTGTGTAGCGTCACAACACTATGGTAAGAATAATCTCAGTAAATATAGAAAATTCTTATGTAAACTTACAAATTGTATATAAGAATGTTATACGTTTACATGTAAAACCATTTAACCACCATAACAAGTTAACACAGGCATCGTCTAAATTGTCTAACGTTCGTTATTTACTCTAAATACAACAATGTCTCATTAATCCCCCGCCCGCCCCCTAAATTTCATGCCGACCGTTTTGATTTTTTTTAAAATATAAAATCCTCCAGCCCTCCTAATTTTTAAGAAAGATTTGGATGATAATCTAGCAATGACTTTTATAATGGCCTTATATATACAAATAGATAAAGATAAACATTACAAAATAGTAATGGTGAAGTTTACAGATACATACAGGTTACGGTAGATATCTTATTTAAATTGCAAGAATATGTAGTGTAAATGTAATCAAGATAACATAAATTTGTCAGCACCAAAACGCTTCCTAAAATAATAACTGTATCAAATTGGTTAACATCTGTTGAGCTGATAAAGCACATTTTAACAATCAACACCCATCAATCAAATAAATTATGTAGTTATCTAATCATGCCAGTACTTTAAAATTAAATGTTATAGAAACCATGTTTTTGACACATGAGTGTTTAATAAAGCCAATAAAAATGATTTACCTCTGAAAGATTCACAGTACATTTAGGGTTTTCAACTTCAAATGATAGTCGATTTAAAGCATCAAAAAATATGCAATTGTCATTGTTTTAACTTCGGTGAGTAACAATAGCTGACGAATTCGAATGCGTTGTCGTGTGAAAAGTAACGTTTAGATTTCATTTACCTATCCTTTTTGTATACCGTTTGCTTACACCGCCTCGCTGTTACGTACATGTAAAAGTAGAATAGTTCAAGTTCGATTTCTCGTATATTATGCTATTTGTTAGAAACATTAGTTTGGATCAAAATGGTTTAATAACTAATAATTCAAATCTCGTTATCATATATGTATTTAAAGCATTTTCATTGGATAACGTCAATTTTTTAAAGACTTTTATTTTTCGATAAAACCCTGGAACCGGACTACTTTAACGTTTCTCGCGTAAACAAAGAAGCATCGACATTTTGATGGTCGGTTTAACAATATACGAACTTAAATGACGTTCACTACGGTTCCGCGCTTATTTATAAAACACAACAAAAACAAATGTTTGGTCTAGTCCTAGCTGTTTTCATCGGTTTATTGTTTTTATAGATTTCTTTGGTTCAGCGATTTTACCGGGCGTCACAATCAGACCATAAGTTGTTTTGATAAACAATGAAGTCGGTCATAAAACGTTCACATTTGAGATGTATAGTATACCATTGAACACAACCCTGGCTTACCGAACGTGAAAACTAGTTGTTGACAAAAATTTCCACAGACCAATTTGTTCTATAGGAAAAATGGAATGTAGAAATTGCAAGGTTTTGGACTTTTGCCGCTCTCTTGTAATTAAAAACGTTCACGGATTCATAAATCCCTACAAATATATTTTTTCTGTAATTATAAGACAGAAGGAGTTATCTGCGTTTGTCAAACCACCATCGTTTACATTTTTAAGAACATGGCTTTTTATAAAGAAAAAGAGCACAGATCAAGAAACCTGCCGTAAATATTAAACTATGTGCTTTTTCAATCTTTGCGTATTGTATCCATCAATAGTTATGTAATTATTTTGTACCAGTTAATGGACAATAATGTTCTGTGAAATTTATATTATCAAATTGAAGGAAACCCGCATTTAAGATAATGTTTATTATATGGTTTGTTTTATAATAGTTTTATATCTGGAGTATATTTTAAGAAACCATTAAAACAAAAAAAAACATTTTTTTCGACTTTTGTCATCAATAGATAAATGATCGAAAGGAATAAATATATTTTCAAAAATGACATATAGTTTTTATTATTTTCGAAAGGCTGTTTGAATATGTCAAAATAGGTCTATTATATTGTCATTTCAATCATAAAGTGACAAAAAATGGTGGATATGCATTTCTAAATATTAGTTGTCATTTATGTTCGCAAATAAGCGACTAGTTTATAGCAGTATTTTTTTCGATTTCCGTAATGCATGTATGCTTTTATTTAACCAGAAACAGTGAGAGTGCTGTGAGCGAATTGTTGTTATATTCAAAGGGTTCAAATTAGTTAACTATGAATATATACCAATTGTTCTTCAGTAGATTCGTCAACAATGAACAATGAATACCAATCAAAGATTTAATACAAACATATACGCACACAAAAAATACGAATTACTGCAATTACTTGCACACTGGAGATATTTTACACCAGTATTTGCTCTATCATTGTTTATATTGTTGGACAATTAACGGTGCACATGAAGAAAAAAGTATTTATTGATTAAACTATTACAGTTTTGGAAATTTGATTTTTAACTATAAATATACCAAGTAATTATATATAAATGTTTTGGTTTTACCTTCATTTACTCGAGATTTTGACAGGGAGTAGAATGACTTTATAATATCAAGTTGTATTTTATTGTTACAGATGTTATATCTATAAACAAAGCAGTGACCATGAGCTCTACATATAGACCTGGATCACTAGCTGTTGATGGAGATGTTCGAACTAATTTTACCTCTTGTAATTGCTGTGCAGCAACGAACTATGGCCGTAATCCATTTCTACAAGTAAATCTAGGCAAACCCTATCATATATCAAACATAACAATAGCCGGTAGATCTGACCAACTGAACCGTGAGTACAATGGATTTATTTATCAACTTCTATTAGATCTTATTACAATATTTTGCTTATATGTGCTCTCATCTATTCAAAATCGTGGTTAATATTATATTATGATTTTTTTTGTAGAAGGAGCTAATAATCTATCATTTGGATCAGTAACCTCTTTTGTTTTATGAAATCGATCAGAATCATAATTGTACTGATTCCATTGTATTGTTACAGAAAATATACAGAAAGCAACTTAAGGGCATACGAAATAAAAACATGTTTGCATATTACTGCCTATATATTAACATAAATGCATTTCTGGTGTATGATACTTTATTTTATATAAAATGCATTCACTTTGTATTTACTTTCACAACTAAAACTTTGAATGCTACAAATATGTTTTATTTTTAATTGGTCAAACGAAAAATCATATAAATATGTCATCCCTCTTTTATGTTCAATGAAACATCGTTTAAGCTTCTTTTATGTGTACATCTCGCAAGAGCGAAAATTTTACCGTAAATCCTCACAGATTCTAAGTAATGGTTAGTGTTGTTCACACTACTTTTACAAAAGTGTGTGCTTTTATACATATAATAAAATATTCAATGTTTAGAAATATAGTTTAGAAAACAAATATCGATTTGATAATTAAATAGTATACTCTCTGCTTGTAACATTTAAGAAGTATCCATTAGGTCTGATTTTGCTGAAATAATCTATAATACATGTATCTTATTCCATAAATGTCGTTTAAATATACTAGCTTAAACTTTTATCCTGCAGAAAACATCAGTGGTCTACAAATACGCTTGGAGAAACATTCATATTCATATGTGGGACCTGCTTTAAATGTGACTGCAGGAAATACGACATTCTATGACTTTCCCATTTCTAACGAGAAACTTAGCCAGTATGTGACAATATCATTAAATGGAAATAACCGAATTCTAGTGATTTGTGAAATTACTGTTTATTCCAAAGGTATGTTTTACTGTCTCCCTTTTAGTACAGAATATTGGTAATCATTCATTATTCGATGTTATACATCAGATGGAGTACCCAGCGGTCAATGTCTGTCTTAAAGGGATTATATTGGCATATTACCGTCAATTCCCTGTCCCAAATACACACGCCCATCATAAAGATACACTAACAACTTAGAGATATACGCGTCTAAAGTGTCTCATTGCATAGCCTCTGTATTACAAACATCGGGTTTCTGAAGCCACGTTTTTGTTATTGTTTACATTTGCCATTTTTAACGAACCGCTTTCGGGTTTCCGATCAATCATCGGATATCATCGTGAAAACCCGTTTCCGATCTCGTTTTCGAGGCTTTGTTCGGGAAGTTTACGGAGTTCAATGTAAACATAGCGCAATACTTTATTGCGGGACGTATTAAAGTTTTGACCAAAATTCAATTACTGTTAATTTGATAACTTTCAAGTAAATAAAGGTTGTACGTCAATACATAAGTATTATTTTGCGCACACAACATACAGGAAAAGTCTGGATTAACAGCGTGTTTGTGTTACTTGCCAATATAATCCCTTTAAGAGCATTTCGTTCTCACCGATGTGTCGTCGATTCGAGTTCAACTCTGTTCAACAATAGCATTTAAGAAAGTTTGCCATTTACTTGTAGAATAGGGTTGAATCTACTAATGATCAGATTCATCCTGCGGTCTACCTCAACCAATAAAACTGGATTTCATACTTAAATATAATATGTTGAACATTAAAAACTTTAAACATTATTTATCCATTCATTAATTGAACATATACGTACTCTAAATTTATGCATCTGGTACGTTATGCAATCAACAAGTTAGCGAGAAATGAAATATCTAACAATGAACTTCGAGTACAGCATGTTAAATTGGAGATATGGTGTAGTTTGCAAGCGCCGATGTTATTGTGAAAATAAGAATTGTAACTGAATAACAGGTGCATGCGAAGGAGAAAGATGTGATACAGGGTATTTTGGAAACGCTTGTGATAAACGTAGGAAACTGAAATATATTTATTACTAAATGTTAAAGACAAATATTTTTTTCAATCTGTAAATTGAATATGTTATTATGCTGCTGCTTTGAAATCATGTTTCTTATTCAGTATTGGTCATAAATGAAATAATATCTACTTTTTTGAACAATGTGCAAACTAAAGACGTGGATTAATTATCAACTCCTTATTATCTCTTGAAGTTTGCTTTTGTAGTTTTAATAGTTCATCTATGGTAAAACTTTTGTGATCTACTTCTGTCCGTAGCGCGTCGTCCGCCTATTTGTTTTGGTTCTGATAACGCTTTATTTCATTGTTCAATGTTTCTTACTGAAACTGGCAGAAGTGATATAACTTAAATGTGTTTGTGTATTTCTTAAGCTTGAACGTCAGTGTAATTACTGTAGGACTATGGGCCATGAAATGTTAACATAAAAAACTACATTAATTTTGTTATTTGATCTTTATTATTCAAAAAGTGTGTATGTTTATATAAATAATCTGTCGTTAAGTTATAAGAAATTGCATGATTTCCAAAATTATTTTAATTAAACTTATCCAGTTATATATTATATAACTAAGAGTTTGATTCCTTTCTAGTTTTTTCCTTTTAGTAATTTCTTTCTGGTTATTACTAAAAGAATAATAAAATGGGAAATGAATGTGCAAATATTGACAATTTAAGGACCATAACTCCTACAGTAATCATCAAATCAATCCAGTTTTGAATAATCCGTCTTGAGAAGTTACGCTATTATAATTTATTAGTTACTCTTTTTTAACTATATGATATCTATTCATATAAATTCAACTCCTTGTGACTGATCTTAGCTGTCACAAAAAAAATACTGCTTATAAGCTAAATTTATTTCTATTGAAATGACTGTACTTGTCTAAAATGTACTCACTTATCTGACTTGTTATGGCTGTATTTCATGCCAATGGAATTAAACTAACTTGAAGGTATACGTGTATGTAGCTTAGTCCAAAACCAGTGAATAAGTTCATATAATATACTTTCAGCTGTCACTTATGAAACAACATGATAAAATAAATAAAAGTGATTTTACTGTAAATTAGCGGACTTAACTATGGTGGCTGTTTGCTTCATGGCATGTATGCAGGGCAAACCTTTGATAACGCAAAAAAAATGCCTTATAACTTATTTGTTAAGTTTTGTTAATGATGTCTTCGCCTTTTGACACATTTTACGAAAATTTTAATCTAGATATAATGCAAACACGACATATTCATTTGTCGGGATGTCGTAATGTACTATGTCGTGTTGATGACCTTTATATTTGTCATGCTGTCGTGTTGTTGTCTTCGCCTGACTGACACGAAAACATTACACATTTTTATTTGCCGATTTTGATTTTCATTTACATAACATAATATACATAGGTTAACTACTTTATACATTTTTAGATGAAATATAAAAAGTCTTATCAATCAAAACAATACTTTTTTTTTAAATTAAAATGGTCAACCTAAAACTAATAGCAAATGATTATGTTCTTCACATCTGTTTCATTTATTCGTTCTTATGCTTTATAGCCATTGTGTGGTCTTTGAAGTTACATATCTTGTGTAATATATCATTAACTTAATGTTTTAGTGTAAAATTTATATTACATAAGTCAAATTAGACTTGTAAATAATAAGATATACTTTGTGATTTATTTCGTCTTTTAATTTTATTGGTATACTAATGCATTATGTTTAATATGGCACTGTATTCTAAATTCATTTCAAATTGCCACCTGTATCTCAACTGTTGAGTGACATTTTAAAGCAATGCAGAAATAAAGAAACAATATTGACAAATGAATTATGTTTAAAGTATCTTATGCTTCAGCGTGTAATGAAGGGTATCAAAACAAAAATCATTAAATTGTTTGATAAAAAACAAATCTAACAATGCAGAAATGTAATTCATACGCCTAGTTCATTAATGATTTATACATATTTGTCAATCTAAATGATTCTAATATATCCGTAAAGTGATACTTATTCAATGTGAACAATAGCAAAGGTGAGTTATGGCAGTTTTTGAAACTGTAGTATTGACATGCAAACAATTATATATACATTGTGATTTATTTCTACGTTTAAATTCAGTTGTATATTGAATCTCATGTTTAACGTGATATTGTTTTATATGTTTTTCAAATTGTTATCTATAGTCAACTTTTGAGTGGCATTTGCAGAAATAAAGAAACTAAAATTGACTGGTGAATCATTTTTAAAGTATCTTATGTTTCAGTCTGTAAGGACGGATATTACGGTGACTGTACCTTAGTGTGCGGTCATTGTTCTAGCGGAACCCTATGTAACAAGACTGATGGGAGTTGTCCTTTGGGTTGTGAACAAGGATACTTTGGGACAACATGCAAATCAGGTTAGCGTAACATTATATGATATTCCCCTTAATTCATACTTGGAATATTGTTTTAAGTAACCATACACATATACATGTAAAGATACACTTTGCTAGAATCCATTCAAAAGCTCAGGTGTCTGGTAAACTCTAAAAAAAACTCTTCAACTTGTGAAATTTAATTCATACGTCTAATTCATAAATGATTTAATCTTATTTTTATCTAAATAATTCTTATATATTCGTAAATAGATACATATTGCACGTGAACAATAAAGAAGGGGTGTTTAGAATGTTTTTGAGATATAATTGACCACACTTGTACTGAATTAATAAACACCGCACCACTGTTAAGTAGCAATTCGTCGAAAAAGACATGAATGGGAATAATTCTATTATCTTGTTTGGGACATAAAGATAGCATTATATATAGTGTTATAGTAACGAGTAAAATTCGTATTGATTCTATTTACTACACATATCATAGATGTCATCGCGAGGATCACTGCAGTGTTAAATTCACAAGCAATTATCACAAAAAAAATCGGATAATAAATTCATTATGCAAAGATTTGTTGTTATACCATTTAGATAACAGTCTAGACGTTTTCCAACGTGAGTACTGTATATAGTAGAAGGACGTTATTTTCCATATAGGTCACACTGACTTTATCGCATTGTTTATTGAAAACTAGCGTATAGAAATTCCATTTTATTAACTCCCTGAGCAGGCTACGATTTTCATATTTGATTGCCGGGAAACCTGAAACCACACAGGAACGAGGCCTGGACTGTGAGCACGTCTAAGCTTAGACTGGTGAATTCCAATTCAGTTGCATGTGTCGTAGGCGCCGCAATATCCTAATGCAAAATGACGTTTTTGAGTTTCTGAATCATCGCCAGTCGCTTCGAATCAGTCTCTTTGTATAACATGTACAAGCATAAATATGTCCAACTTAAGTGTGTCACTTGTAGACTTTATATCAATAAAAAAGTGTTCTTTTAAAATACACTTATTGAAACAAAGCCCCTTACACAATTGGCAGCGTCCACTGTAACTCTTTAAAGACGGAATGTGGAATATGTTTGTCTATCCGTAGATAATATACATATACATGGATATTATCCTGTTGATTTGTATACTCGAGCTTCCTTTGATGTTGTTAATGCCAGTCATATGTTTAGTTTCTAGATCCGTTTCGTCCGTGATTTTATCAATGAATCAATATTCATCTTTTTTATATTACTTTATAAAAGAGGATTTTACTTGGTATGCTGGTCCTGCCATTATCCTCGATGTTTCGCTATATGTATTATTTAATTTGATCTAGAACGGAGCGCACAGAGACACTATTGACATCCCTGCTGATACATTATCGATACTTTTACAGAAATTGATAATAATAAGCTATTCGTTTTTAATGTAGACGTCAGTTTTCTTACGTATGGAATCATCTTATTTGAAAAATCGTGTATGAGTTAATAAGATTCGGTGCATGAACGTTGACAGGGCTTTTAACTTAAATGACGACAACCGTTCCAGGATGATGGTATAGTCACATAATGCATATTCTGCTTCTAGAACACCCGATACAGTCTATAATATGTACAGTTATATGACTGTCAAATATTATTCTGAATGAACTTTCGCCTAGCAGACAGGAATGCTTTAGTCACCCGGTGTGTGAAATAGTCATATCCGTACGTGCTTAAAACACATAGTTAAAATATCGTCACAATTTCAGGTTGTAATATATTCGTCGGCGAGAAAAAACATCTATAACGAATATACATGTGCATAAGTTATACCTATAAAGTTTGATAATTCCACTTGTTTATTCAAACTAATAAGGCGTCTGAGCTACTTTAGCAAAATTTGTATAAACGGTTGCATAACTATCATTGTGTTTCTTTTAATCATGCATTTAAAATATTTTAAACATGCATTTAGGTGACTCGTCTTTAGTCGTTATATATACGATACAATTATCAAAGCCACTTTGTTTGTGTACCCCAGGAAGGGCTTATGCATATCAATATTGAAAGGATTCGTTGCCCAACCATTTTCCTACTCTAATTTATTATATATCCTTTGTAAACATGCATGTGTGTATGACAAAATAATAGGATTAATATATATATATTTGATAACAGCAGCGGTATTTACTCCCGAGTATTTAGCATGTATGGTCAGTTGACTGCCAATATGTGTAATACCACACTCTCTAACCTAAAGAGGGTATCTTCATAAAGAATTATTGAAAGAAAGTGGCATCAAATAAGCCATTGTTATCTCTAACAACCCTTCTGTCGGATATCAGGCTAAAACAGTATAACAGTGAGTTACTCACAATTATTACTGTAACATCGCTGTTAGCTGTCACTATTCTCCCACTGTTTCAATAGACTGGAGCGAAATCACGTTTTTGATAATCTCTCTTATCACTTTACGACAATGATTAGGATTTCGAGCACTTTGCATTCCGATTACTTAAACCAGTGGTATATGGAATAACAATAAAATTATATTAAAAGATACATCAATTAACCATTCACTCATTCATTCACTCACTCAGTCACTCAATAGATCAACCACTCTTACCACTCATTTAATATGTCTATGTTTTCTGTTATCTCGCTGTATGTTTGTCTAGCTCTGTCAGTCTGTCTAAAGTTCTCATGGACACACCCTTACACAAGAGCTCGCCTATCGAAATAAATTTGAAGTCCTTTGTATTGATAAGACTTTGAAGAGCTAGAAGGAAAATATAGTTTTACAATATATGAGAAGAATAAAGCAGAGTGTTTACTTTTCATATTAACTTGATCGAATTACATTTTTGATACTAATTATATTAATATAATTATTATAATAAGTATTCTAAAATCTTAAAACACATTTTTTCAGTGATTGTTTCTATGAATAAAACAGTCACAATGATAAGTAAATTCTGGCCAGCGTCCAGAGCTGTAGATGGAATCAATAACACATTGCCCGATACGTGTACTTGTTGTGCTGCGACAACATACCAACATAGCCCATGGATGCAGCTTAACCTGGGCAAACAATACAGTATAACCGAACTAACCATAACTGGACGATCGGACAACACAGCAGGTAATATGCTTTATTGTTCTCTCAGTTTGTTTGTATAATGGATATCATTTTCATCTCAAATAAATAGATTCAGTACAGCTGTTTGGAAACACAACCCATATTTAAGTTTGATAGAGAGAATGATGCAGTTCTAATCTTCTGAGTTTAGTTATATTTTGTTTTAAATAATGTTAATCAGTCTCCTTATTTATCGTGTAAAAAGCGTGTTATATTTAGTGTGTATATGTTGAAACCAAATGATATTCAAAATAAATTAATGAACACACTTTCTTAATGCGTGAACATAATCAGTTGTTTTTACATATTTAATACATAGACTCAGTTACATGTAAGTGTTTTCCACTTACTTCCTTAATTTATCAATGCAGTTAAGTATTTTCAGTTACACTTTATATTACGAATGAACGTTTCGTAAAGATTTTGTGTAAACAAGTTTATATGAATCTGTGTAAACAAGTTTATATGTTTCGGATGTTTCAGTCACAATATTTCAACATAAACTATGCCAGTAAGATCACATAATCTTTCTTGAAATATTCTTATGTGTTTATCTGCATTTTCAAGTCGGAAAACATGATGTTAAAAATATACGAAAACCAGTTTCTAGGAATTGGGAATTCAAATATGTAGTTCTAAATATCCTATAGTTGCCACATTTTACATTCACTAAACACAAAGAGTATGTTATTGATGTTTCAGTATTACTTACCCGCCTGGTAAAGCAGCATTTATTTCAAAATAGATTATTTTACACAATTATCAGATCATTAACGTTGTCAATATTAACTTATTCTATTCAGAAAACTTCAACGATATGCAGATCTATTTTAATCAACATCTTCATATCGGCACCAAACCTTTCGATACGGTAGGAAGTACTTCAACATATCGTAATCCTACTAAAGATACCATGTCACAGTTTGTCACACTTATTATACCGGGTTCTCACAAAATCATTGTGGTATGTGAGATCACAGTGTTTGCTTTAGGTAAGTACTAATACGGCAACGTAAATATCTAATTATACGAAAGTAATTAATGATGAGTTCAAAAACGTATACATTCAAAAATATATTCATATGGTTATATTACCGCATTATTCAATGTAAATTATTGGAAAAGAATAACAGTGTATATTTCCCATAGGAACAATTTTTCAAAAGAGTTGATACCTATTTGCTTACAGTTTTACGATAGTATTATCTTATATGATTTTAATGAAAGAACATCCTTACTTGCAGATGTTAATGTTATCACTAGTATCACGGACACTCTCAGTGTAAATATGTCATCCCAGTATTCAAATAGAGGTCCGCAGAAGGCCATAGACCAAAATCCAAGCATGACTGTAGATACGTGTGACTGCTGTAGTGAAACTCTGTCTGGAAATCCATCCTGGTGGAAACTTGATTTGAGAAGAAAATATCCGATACAGAAAATAATGTTTTATGGAAGAAATGATTGTACGTGGTGAATGATAACTTTTTCAGAAAATGTTACTACAGACGTTTTAAAATTAATATGTTTAATGTAACTGTAGCCTACAATATATCAACCAATGAAACTCAAAGCATGCATGTTACCTTGGTTATCTATAAATAATTCTTTTAAGGAAGTGTAATGTTAATAGATCGAATCCTTTAGCTATTATGGTTCTATTTATATATTAATTGATTGTAATAGTTACATTAGTGATGTTGTAACATGCAAGTTATATGTATAAGTTTATGGTTTTCAGTATCAAACTTCCATCAGTTTCAAGGATTCCGTATCTTCCTAAGCAACACTTCTCTAGGTAATGAATCGCTCGTCTACACAAATCCAACCTCAGGTTCAGGACATATATTCAAGATATCGGTTCCAAACATAATGGCACGCTTTGTGACTGTATCAAAAAATGGAATTCTTAATATCTGCGAGTTGAAGATATTTGAAGGAGGTAAACATTAACCATTATGTTTTACTAATGATAACGTTCATATCTATTTATTTGTATGTTGTATCATCGAACTAACATAGTATGCTTGTTTTATATAACTCGAAGAAAGTATTTTTGTTTCACAAAAGCATTTTAACATATTTAACTGATGTCAGCTTTGATATGCACGGTCTAAATAATCAGTGTTTCAGAAGATTATTACAATTTTACGACTAAGACAATGATCGATTTAAATTACTTACTTTGAATTTTAATGTAAATTATGTAACTTTCCAGAATGTCGTATCGGTACATTCGCTGATGAATGTTCCCGTCAATGTCATTGTGCTGATAAGCAAGCATGTGACCAAACAAACGGCTATTGTAACTCGGCAATATGTGATCCTGGTTGGAAAGGAATTGCATGTAACAAAGGTACATTTTCTCTTATTAATCTATATGAAGCAACGTTAAGATATCACTTTGAACGGTTGCGGCGCTGTAGTACTGTTTATATTATGTTTTACAGTTTCTATTATTTCTCTCATTTTCAACAGTTTCTTTCTCAACATGTTAATGTATATTAGTATAAGAGTCATTTTTTTCAAATTTGGTAATATTCAGAACTTATCATGCTGAACATTTTAAATACGATTTCGAAGACGACCAGACTTTCGTAGAGCTGATTCGTATTTAGATACATACAAAATCATAATGTTTCGATTGAAGATACGTTTTAGTGTTTTTGTTTTTAAGCTGTTGATCATATCGTTATCACCATTTCTATCGTCAATCGTTCTTTGCAGGAGTAATGACTCAAAGTCTTCCAATCTCTTTAAAGAATGTTTCAATTAAATGTTTCTTATCAGTTTAGTTAAAATAGTATTTATTGAATCATGTTACAAGTGATCTATGTGTATTAGTTGGTTGGCTCAATCAGTAATGTATATTACTTTCAATGCATGGGTCGTGAGTTAAAATCATCGCCCTGTCAAATTTTCTGTGATAATTGCACGTGCACTGTGTACTACGGCCATACATTTCGCATATTACATGATGAATTAAGGACACACAATTATAACAAATTAAACAGGATATAATAATGTAAAATTTCTATTATTGTATTATTTTTTTTGTCTAAGCGTAAGAGCCATCAGAGAATCGGATAATATTATAAACTGATAATTCTGAAGCATATATTTAAAGATAATCAGCAAATAGGTGTTTGTTTGTATCAAATCTCTGACAGTACGATCCTACTTATGATGACTTAAATGTACAATATATAATATAATGCAAGCCTTTAGACAAGGATAAAGTAGAATGGTATAATTTAAGAGCGATACACTAGCAATGCGTGTGAAATACAATGTTCAGTACTAAATAATCGCAATGATTGACATAACGAATTATTTTACTTTAGTAGGAGAACTATTTTGGTTAGTTTGTTTGATTTGCGTAGAGGTTATATCATTAATAAAGACGGTTGTAGTGATAATAACAAAGTTAGTGGATACGACATTTTCACATAAACGAGCACGTGTAACAAGTCTGTGACCTTTGTTACACTGTATACAATGATGCATATAGACGAAATCAATTCCGAAAAACAAATCCTCAATCAAGAGTTATCCTTGGAGTATTCGTATACGTACTGTATGTCAACTCTATACATATAGACTTTATAAACGGTTAGTAAAAAAATTAGAACAAATGATGTTATCGAATATGAACGAAACGTTTTTCCACAAAAATATAATTATTGTAAATAATTAAATGTGTGTGGTTAATCAGCCGTCTTTGCCTGTAATTGTCATTAGTTGTCATTGCATTAAATACACAAAGAAGATATCCTGTTTCCCGTTACCTTCCATTTCCAATACAGAAACATCACCATACTTTAGCAGTCGTATTTTCATCAACCCGCCACCATCCCAACTTCGCCGCCTGGTTTGTTGTGAAATACATTCATATCTGGAGTTTAATAGCTTTATGACCTAGTGTATGATTTTGACGTAGGGACGGCTTGGTGCTTACTAAACATTTCTTATGTCATGATAGTTATTTGTTGTCTAAATTATTATCTATTTTATTAAATTTTGATTTTTGCTTTATGTCTACAGTGCGGGCGGATAGTTGCCCACTTTTTGCGGAGGGAATGTTTAATTACAGAAATGTATTATTGACATAAGTCTTATTATGTAAGAATTTAAGTAACTAGTCAGGTATATAACATTCTACTCAAATCATTATATAGCGTAATCGATTATGAATTACATTATTGTCATTATATGGTAAAATAAATACACAATTTGTTTCTAACAACAATAATAGAAAAATAAGAAAAACTCAAGATTCATATATATATTAAATGCATGTGCTTTGTTGATATGGCGAAAACTACATAAAACTGGAAAAAACGAAGATCACCTACAGTGTATATTAGCATACATAATATATGTGGTGCTCAGTTAACAAACTGGGAGTAAAAACCAACAAAACAAAAGTTGATTTCTACCAGAAGAACAAAATATACTTAACTTCTTTTATTTATTTATTTTTAGTTTATGTTACTTCTATTGAAACTATACGCATTTTAAATATCTATATTTTACTGAAACTGCTTGTGTTTTAACGCAATCAGCCTGCGGAACCTTTTTCTAGTCATTAATTAAACTTGTTCAACAAAAAGGACTTAAAACCATACAGTAAATTGAGTTGCGAGAGTAATACTTACAATGTACAATACAAAGATTGATGCCTTGTCGCCACAAGTTTGGTTTAAAAGAAACATCAATGAGTTTGCTTTGTATGTTTATTTTATGAATATGTACCAACAGAGAATGAACATTTAGTGTTTAATGTTTAGCTTGATCTAGGTAAAATAATTGAGATGAATGAAAGTCAAATATATAAAATCGAAAGATAAACGAGTTCTGTCGATTTACCCGAGTAAGAAAAAAAGAAAGATTAATAACTTCAAGGATGTTTTCTCAAACACGAATAACAAGTTGAACACACATAACAAGGCAGTTCCAAAGCCAAATTTATAACAGAAATATTTGTCGAACGGAGAAATCTATCCTGATCCGGATATAAAAACCGGTTGCATGAATGACAAAAGCCGCTGGTTTTCTTCCGTATACTAGTTTAATAATCATGTACATGGTTTTGTTCACTTGTGTAATTGATGAAATTTAGATTATTGGATGTGAGTACATCACAGACTAAACCAACATCAAAAATGGTTACATTAGTCATCATAGTCATTGTTGCACGCGAACTTGCACTTGATGACTCGATTTCACATGTAAATGCAGGACATTTACTTATACGTGCACATTTTTGTGTTTTTTAGATTGTCCAAAGTAAATATGATTTGAATGTGCAATTTTATCTTGATCTTGATCTATTAGCAACATTTTCAGGTAAAACATGTCTATCACTTATTTCAGGCCCATTTTCCGATAAAATCACATTCCTGTGATCTTGACCACTAATCTTATCCATTAGCACAATATGTCTGCATTGAATGGCGAATCTGCTATATCGGCATTACCGAGCTGAAATGGGCAAGCAACGCAGTTAATGACATAGCTGTACATTGCAAACCATTAAAAGGCGCAAATATGTCCCCACCCTTGGTGGAAATTGCTTAAAACAATCTTTTCTATGCGTCCTTCTGCGAGCGTGTATTGAATACCCCGAATGCAAAATAATGTAAACATAACACAATTGTCAGATGGTACACACAACTACGCTCTGGTATCCTCCCCAATGTAATAGAGATAGGCCGTTCGTTGGGGGGGATACAGAGAGATCAGAGATTTTGAAGCAGTGTAATTTAAATACCGTTGAAGATAATGCTTTTCTTTGATTTAATATTTAAAGTATTTAATTTTATACTTTATAAAATTGACAAAATATAATCCTGGGCAATTGTATATGTATTTATAATGTAAACTTTCCACAAGTTTCCTATTCATTGGGTACTACAAAATACCTCGTCATAATTATTATTCGAGAGGCACGAATCATGTAAGCTTTGTAAAGTAATCATGTCATAAATGTAAAATGGCGCTATATAAAAATGTATATCATCATAAAACCAGGCATTGCATCAAGTTAACATTCACTAGTTTAATGAGGAGATTGAGTAAGGTGGTGGGTAAGAAATATGTGCAAATCACGTTTCTATTATGTATATTGTGAAACTGGAAGGTATGGACAAAACTGTACACAAAAATGTGGCAGATGTCAGGAGAGTTCGTCATATGAATGCGGCTAATAATTATGTTAAAATGAACTTCAACAAGAATATCATGTCGCGTATTACACAATTACGCTATGGTATCATTCCCATTGCAGTCGTGTTAGGCTGGTTCATTGCTTTACTAAGAAATTAAGATATAGTAGAAGCTGGTGCTTTTCTTCTATTTAAGATTACAATTATTTGATTTTATACTTTAAGAAAGTAAAACAGAATCAAGGGTAATTATAAACGTATTCATAATGAAATCATTGCAAGAGTGGTCTTCTTCTTGGAGTACATGTATACATATTGTCACATTTATGATCGATATGCATGTGACATGGGCACTATATAAAGAATGTGTATCTTTATTAAACCAGACATAGCACATCAAGTAAACATTCCTTGGTTTTAAAAGGAGATGGTGTGGGGTGGTGGGTAAAAAATATGTGCATAGACAAAAATAATGTTTCTATTACATAGATTGTGATACTGGAAGGTATGGAAAAAACTGTACACAAACATGTGGAGAGTTCTTCATGTTATCACATAACTGATATATGTCCGTCCGGTTGCACACCAGGCTATCTTGGAGACCAATGCGATCAATGTACTTATAGCGATTATGGAAATTTATGACTATTTATATATTAATGTGTATACGTAAACATGGTTTAAATTGATATAAATATGAATCTGCCTTTGTTATATATAAAGATACTATAACTATAGTTTGTTATTAGAGCGTTGGTGAGTCATGCTAGGATATTTTGAAATGTATTAATGTGGGTTTAAACATTTTGCGAGACAAATAATCAATTTTATATCTGATAGTTCATTTTGGTACAGGTATTGAATGCAATAAACTGAACAATGTTCAATTTTAAATTGTATGTGTTTGTAGATTTTATTCCTATAGAAATTGTCATGATGTTACTTTATGTATTCAATGAAATATTGTTTTGGTTATAATATATATGCCTTTCGAATGGTCACAGTTTTAAGTGCGGCGTGGTAGGCATTTAATGTCAAGTCGTCCCGTACTTTAACTGAGTAGTGTCATCCTTTCTGATTATTCTAAATAATGGAGCACATACGGTGTTGCTATAGAATCAAAAACCGCTAAGGGAAGTGCAAAGTGGCATGAAGGAGTGTAAAGGGTGTAAACAAAGGTCGACATTTTCATATTAACAAACAAATGTAAAATGTACAATTTTATGTTATATTGCAATATGTCAATGTGACCAGGAGCCTTAACTATAATCAGAAATTCCTGAAATATTATAGTTTCATATGAGGTATATATACCTTTTTGTCTTGGATAATTATTTGAATTTCAGGGGACATAACTATGAAATTAGCTTTTAATCATTAAATCCTATATGTAATTCCATGCTTTTTATCTAGAGTGTGACGCTAGGTATTACGGACAAAACTGTACACAAACATGTGGAAGTTGCCAGCAAGGTTCATGGTGTAATCACATAACTGGGTCGTGTCCTTCGGGTTGTAAACCTGGATTTCTTGGAGAAAAATGCAGCCAAGGTATATGTAGTGTCAATGGCAAATTGGGCAAATTACTTATATAAATATATATATGTGTATGTGTCTGTATGTGTGCGTATATACAAACTCTTACAGCAGTTGAATTTTTCAAGATACCATGATATGCTTTGTGTTGTGCTTTACTGTATGGTGTTAAAATGCTATACTGTGCTGTGCTGTACAGAGTTGTGAAATGTGCTGCGCTGTGCAAATCTATGCTGTGCTGTATGATGCGCTGTGTTGTGTCGTGTTGTACTGTGTTGTGCTGTGCTGCTCTTGACTATGTTATCGCTTGTGTGCTGTTTGTTTTATATATGTATATATAAATGAGAACTAACGTATGCATATATTGTAATGAAATTAAAGGTGCGTTGGTATTTTATCCATTGACTTATTCTGTCACTATTTTATCAAGTATACTTTTATAGAATGCCCAAAGATGTTTTATGGACTAAACTGTACAGAGCAATGTGGATATTGTAAATTAAATAGAGAATGTAGCAACACAGATGGATTGTGTCCTTTTGGATGCCGTCCAGGATATAAACCTGACAGCACATGCAAACAAAGTAAGTTTATTTACTTCTGAATATCAGTCTAACTGAATATTAAATAGTTATGTTATGTGTGTTGATTGTTGCGTTTAGTGTGGTGCCGTGCGGTTTCACGCGGTGACGCGCCGTACAATACCGTCATTATCATGCAATGCTACCATAATGTCGTTTATGAGGCATGGATGTATAGCCTGTATTTTGATTGGGGGGTCATACACGCCATATTAATTTGTGAATTTGAAACGAAGCACCAATTGTATTCAAGACGTTGTTATGTGTCCATTGTGATATATCAATGGACTTTGCAGAGATTATGCGTGTGATATTGTTATTGTTGTGTATGAAATTTAAAAATGAAATGATCTGTGTTAACAATGTTATAATCATCATTGTACACCATTTGCATTTCTATATCGGTTAAGTGTAGTAATGATTATACATTATAAAATGCATTGGTAAAGAAAGTTATTATTGTTAATCTTTAGTAAAAGTATGATATTTGTTCTGTAACCTTTTTTCTTATTTCGAAGATTTTGATGAAGATTGTTTTGATAAATTATTTTTTTAAAAAGGACATTTTGTAAATTGTGTTCCAATCTAAGGTGATGATATGCTTTAACTTCTGCTTTGGGTATGGTCGGGTACATCTTTGCGTAAATAATTATAAGTTTCAATCTTCTGCTATCTAGATTGTGACGCTGGAATGTATGGACAAAACTGTACACTGACATGTGGAAATTGTCAGGAAAATTCGTCTTGTAATCACATAAATGGAACGTGTCCATCAGATTGCAAACCAGGCTTTCTTGGGGGAAAATGCGAGCACTGTACGTAGTAGTAAGACAACGTGTCATGCTTTATTCTATGGTGTGTTTTTTAAAAATGTCTTCATATCCACGATATACAACTACAAATAGTTAAATGTTTATATATTTGAACTAGTCAGTATAAAGTCTTTGTCAACGAAATATACAAGTATTTATACAAATACTCAAATTCGACCACAAATTTATCTAAGGATATACTAATGCCATGATTACGGTGACAAATGGATATTTTATTGCAAATATACGTAATCATAACTACAAACTAACAATAATTTCATATTCCTAATTCTATCATTTCTAACGGAAATATGTGGTGGTAATTATGTTTTAAATGTCCTCTTTTAAGATGTCTTTGTGATAAAAAGCTGTGTTTCAATATGTTTCAATATGTCAAATATAAAAGATATGATTTATTAAGAGGATATTCACAATAAAATGAAACTAAAAAATGAACTATTAACTTAGATAAACAGTTTTTTTTCTTTGATAAATTGGTGTCTAAATAATACACATGTACAGTCAATGTGCTCCAATTTTGAAGAATTTTGTATTTTAAAAAGTATTCTTTTTTAAAATAGAAACCAAAGAAGATGCAATGATTGCTACTTTTTATATATGAAATGTTGTACATTATTCTTAAATATATTATTGTCCTGATTTTACAAGTTTGATTTCATTAAACTATTAACCAACAGCTATGCAATATAGCAATAACAAAACAAACTGGCCAATTAAAACAGAACAGGCAACACGTCCATACCATTTCTGCGTGTGTCGTACATTAATATTAATATTGCTGTACGAAAATTTACCGTACGGCTATGTCAGTAGAATCGTTAGTCAAACAAACTAGGATATATTGTTATGTCATTTTTTAAATTGCAATATCATAAGTAAAACATTATAGCATTATGGCATTGGGAAAAACTATCCTCTAACTGCTCAGCGCGAAGCGAGGAAGCTTCAAATACATTTTTCAAGTATTTTGTATGACTCTGCCGTGGATCAAACCTACGAGCATCATCATACAGACGCTCTATCATTGAACCTCTATAACACCCCAGTTGTTATGCTTAATATATCACCATCGAATTACTGATCCGGTGTAATACTATGGATGAAACAGAACATCTGTTAACAGGTTGTACAGACAGTCGCGCAGGTTAACAACCTGCGATTACCTAACTGGTTAGATCGCGGCAGAGCTACCATGATTCGTCCAGTAAATCTGTGACGAGATATAAAGGAACATGTAAGGGAGTAGTTGACAGTGAGTTTTAGAGTTCATATGAGAGTGTGGGGTTCTTACGAGGTCAGGACTTGCAGCATTAAAGAGCCTGACTTGAATACCATAGTAAACACTTACGTATCGAGTTGCGGAACAATATTAAAATGTAGAAACATGAAAAAAGGGCTTGAATTATACGTTAAATACCTACGCATCGAGTTGCGGAACAATATCAAAATGTTTTAACATGCTTTATCTTGTGATTATTTATCACTCCATCAGTCATGGTGCTACACCACCGCTACGGTATTCAAGCTATTGTAATTTTGCCATTTTATATTTTAATGTATCAAGTAGATCAACAAGTATCATAACGATAATACGAAATAACCAGTTAAAACACACGCATAGCAAATTAACGTTTCAGTTAGGACGTGTACTCTCTGAGAGCTAGGTGACTACTGATGCAGACGCACGATCGCTGCGAGCCTTTATTTCTAAACGAGCAATCCATCTCACGACTGGCTGCGATTAGCTGCGTGCGAGCTGTCGCATGTCACCAAGATTGAGCATACGATCAGTCGTAGGTCGCCACCACTAGTCGCACGATTACCTACGATTAATCTTGTGATCGATCTTCTTCAATCGTTGGTGATTGCACAGCCATGTGTACAACCAATCGTGCGATGGCCTACAGCAAGTGTTTAGAGCAATCGCAGTATGCGATCACAAATGATCGTAGCACTTATTGCCGATTGGTTGCACTTCGGCGAAATTGCCAACAATCTGCCAGTAAACGTACGATTCAGTGTAACTGAGGCTTTACCATCAATCCATTTCTTAACATTAAAATAAGTTTAAATCGTAAACTTACAATTTATTATTTTTCAACATATAAATTTTGTTTCGTTTAACTTTGATTTACGAGAGTACATAATTTAACTTATCGAACAGAAAGAGACAAATACCGAAAACAAAGGAAAGGTTTTTTGTGCCACAGGAGATTGTACATATATACATCTATAATAATGTTGTGGTTCTTATAGATACTGACGTGTTAAAAGGAATAACACTCACAAATATGTTTATATGAACATGAACTATTTACTAATTGAATTAACAGGCTTGTACTACATGTGTATTACAACTTATCAACAAACTTAAAAAAATGCATTCATTAATATACAATTCTGGTATCTAATGAAAAGTGTCCTATCAATTTAAGCCAATGAAATACTATATCCTAATTAGGGGTGATTTCTTGAACAATCAGTTCATACCGTGTTAACTACGTAAAGGGGCGTTTATTTGAACGTTTTTTGAAAGTTTAAACATATTGTTATTTTTTGTTGACATAAAGATATTGAATTTGTGTACTGAATGCCATGATAAATGGCCTATATCTGTTTTCCTAATATCAGTATACCTTGTACAGCATAAGATGAAATGATACACAAATGATTACACAAATTACATAAACGGTTTTCTCCATCGACTCCATTAAATTTATAAAATTCGATTTCTAATGAGCGCGAACATAAAAATTGTTTCTCAATGCATCATCATCTATTGTATCAATATCATCCTCGTAACAAAAGGAGGTCTTAAATTTTGTATAAAAAACAAGTTTAGACATATTATATATACAAGCATTCCATACTTGGATGAATTCGTGACGTAATCGTCATTTTAATTATAACAAATATTTAATATTAAAATCGATCAAGTAAACAACAATTGTCTGATAATATTTATTTTCTAATCGGCACAGACTGTCAATTATTTTATAAAAAGTGGCTACAATATTAAAATTAAATGTCTACCTTCCATGTTTGTTCTAGAATGACATAATGGATTTGTGGTGAATTTGTTTTACTCTTTTCAAATATTGTGCTAACCATTATGATACATAAATAAATAAATAAATAAATAAATAAATAAATAAATCAATAAATCAATAAATCTTTTTAGTCTATTGTTCTATGTTGTAAATGAACTCAAATTTCCTCATTTTCGTAACAAATGTTTTATCAACATTATTCTATAATAATGAAATGTCCTTGGTTAGTTTTATATTTATTGAACCATGCTTGTTTTATTTAGATTGTTACACAGGGAAGTATGGACAAGACTGTGCACAAAAGTGCGGACAGTGTGCAACGAATGCATCATGTCATCACATAAATGGCTCGTGCCCATCACGTTGTAACCCTGGATTTGTTGGGGAAAGATGCAAAAAAGGTACGCATTATGTTAACAGTCGGATGTGACACTGCTTGGCAAAATAATTATTGTAGTCACCATATGTCAAAACATTATGTGTTTACGCATCATTTTATGCATTACGTGTACATTGTTAAGATGTATGCATGTGTATGTATTCCTATAAACGACAACAAGCCCACACTGTCGCACATTTGTTGAAAATTATTCCAAAGGCAAAAGAAAATGGCATTTGATAAAAACTTTATATCTGCTGAAATTGTATTGTTAGAGATAGAGTGGGTGTTTATGATTATTTAACCTGTTCATTTTCTTGCTCCATGAGACGTCTCTCAGACCCTTCGGGGATTTGATTAATATCATTTGTTGAGGTAGTTTTTTGTGTTTCATTTTCCCAAAACTAAATAGTGTCTTCTGATAGAAACCATGTAATAATCTATCTCTCAATTAAGTTAAATGCGCTAATTAAACTTTTGCAATCACATTGTCTCCATTAATATCATTTTTAATCGAAATGAATAATGAACACCAATTGTCTGACAGTATTTTTTTTTAAATCGGCACATTATTATATAAACATGGCTACTAGCTTAAAATAAAAAGTTAAGATTCGATGTTTGTTAAATAATCGTTAAGCACAGCCTCTTATGCCGCATGTAAGATATTTAGAACTACTGTGGCCACCTTGTTTAAGGTAATGTGCGATTTGGTTTTATAATATTACATTTATCAACGTATTGTTATTTTAAATATGTCATAGGGACGGCTAGAGTATGTGATTAATGATCTAACATGCAAAGAAAATGTTTGAAAATGTAATTTGTAAATTAGTCCCATGTCATTCTAAATAAGATTTGTGATAAATTTGTTTAACTCTTTGCAAATATTGTGTTAACCATCATGATACATAAATTAATAAAAAGACAATTAAATAAATAATTAATTGTTTAGATTATATGTTCTATATTAAAATTGTACTCAAAGTTCCTCATTTCCGTACCAACTGTTTTATCAACGTTATTCTTTAATAATGAAATGTCATTAGTTAGTTTTAATGCTTGTATTATTTAGATTGTGACACAGGAATGTATGGAAAAGACTGTGTACAAATATGCGGACAATGTGCAACGAATTCATCATGTCATCACATAAATGGCTCATGCCTATCGGGTTGTAACCCTGGATTTTTTGGGGAAATGTGCAAAAAAGGTACACATTGTGTTGACAGACCAATGTAACATTGCTTTACAAAATAATTATTGTAGTCACCATATGTCAAAACATTATGTGTGTTATTAAATGTGTACATTTGCTGGAATTCTATAACGACCACATCACAACACTGTCATGGCTGCGTTAAATTGTTATGTTTTTCTGTAAAATTAACCGCTTAAATGATTTGAAAGAAACACAGACATTTATATTGACAACTTTCAGTTAAAAATGGATGTTGTTTAATAATATGTATATGTAAACCGGACTGAAGTTGATTGAAATAAATCAATTAAGTATGGAGCGTGTGATCAAGTAGTACAGCATCCAACCCACGATTTGAGGGTCGTGAGTTCCATACTCAGACACAGTTCTTTGAGCAAGACACTTTGACGCTTAATTATGTTTAGTACTGGTTCTACCCAAGAAGATTTCGAGCGTAATTTGTCTAAGTTGTAATAATAGTTTGCACAATCGAAGTAAAATGAATAAGTTTAAACTAAAAAAATGAACACTCCTTCTTATTTAATGTATAATACCATAAGGCTTCTTTTGTTTCTTTTATTGTATTAGAGGAAAGGTATAAATGCATATCCTTGTGACTGGTATGTAAATTTATACGAAACAATTGGTATTTGATACAACTATATGTTTTATCTAATACGTAAATTTATTTTAATGTACAATTTGAGTTGGTGAGTAGTGGGTCGGGTGTTGGCCATTCACGATAGTATTCACTGGTCTCTCAAAAAACCAGTATTGGACATTGAAGGTGATTAACAAACAATCTGAGCTTCATGCCTAGGTATGCACTGCTGTCGGGTAATTCTGTGCACTTCAGAACAGATAAAAAATGCCACGTACTTAACAAGGCGTTGAACAGTAAATACAAACACTGAGGCCTTTTTATAAGATGTTTTGTTATATCATGCAGGGTTGTCTATGTAATGTGTGCGTTATTTTCATTAAATATGTTTTTTTGCACTTTAAACATCGTAAATTGATTGGTCATTGATCATATACCGTAGTTAACGTAATAATTCTCTTCGTCAAATTTTTTGCACGTCGTAAGAAACACACATTTCACTAATATATATGTTTATACATGAATATGAAAAGTATTCGTTTCTTTTAAGATAAATAAAAGTCACTTAGTAATTGAAATATGTTTTCCATAGACAAAATACACACGAAACCCCTGATAATGCACCATTGGTCATTTTCATTTCAAAACAATATGGCGGAGTTCCCCGTTCCTTTTAAAAGGAAAATTTATGTAAGTCTTTTTACATGCTATAATGTGCACTGCCGCGGCTGTGCGCAGAACTACCCGACAGAGCAGTAAATGAAACTAACAATATTTTGTATTTATTTACTAACATATTTGATTCCATAACAATATATGGTCAAAGCCCTTTCAGTGGACAAGGCATACAATGATTTCCGCGTATTTTTCGGAATTTTCATCATATACCTCCTGCATCCCCTTATTCTTCCCTCCTCGTTTTATGATGTAACGCTATTCATATAATCTTCGCCTTATGACGGAAAGCCATTCATAAAACCATCGCGCTATGACACATTCATTCATAAATACTATGGTTTACTTGCGCTACTATAATAAGGGAATAAAAATATTTAAAAAGTCACAAAGTTAGTGTTGTATACAATAAAAATACTTCATGGTGTTTTCAGTGCGGATAGAAAATGCCGTCCTTCGCGAAAACTGGAATAAACAGTTATCCCTCGGGACGGAATTTTCTATCCGCACCTCAAACCCATAAAAATATATTTAATATATTCTTAGACGATGCCTCGGAAGTGGTCTTGTAACAAAGCTACTTTTTTTTACATTTATCTTATTATAATATTTAACAGAATGTCCTCAAAGTTATTTCGGTGAAAACTGTGCAGCTGAGTGTCATAGCACCGATGACAAATGTCACCATGTCAGTGGTCGATGTGCCATTGGTGGATGCAAATCTGTTGTGTAATATTTACCTTTATTAAAGATTGCCTCTATAGTATATCAATGTACGTGATAAAAACATGGCAATTTAAAGTTATAATGATGTATGAAGCACATCTTTTAATAGCAATTATGTTTATATTTGTATATTAACATATCAAGTCTTGCTTCATTATACGTCATTTTTTTGTTTGTTTGGTTAACACTATTTTCAACATAACAAAGGTTACATTTAGCGACAAGTAATATTTAAACATATTTAACTCGAAAAATTACGTTTTCGATGATATATCAGATCTTATATCCGGTGATGCAATATGAATAGGAGTATTGATTCTATGACAGACATAGTGTATAATATTATATGTCCGATCCTACCCTACGGCTATCTGTAGTATCCTTGAGTAAGACACTTTTTTATATATGCTTAGTACTGGTTCTACCCACGATGATTTCAAGCAGGATTTGTCTAAGTTATAATAACTTGTATAAGTAAGTTTAAACTAAACTAAAAAACAAAATATAAGTTTAAACTTAAATAGTTGTTAAATGTTACTTTCATCCCGGTCTCCTGTTGCCAGCCTGTTTCAATACTATTTATTTATAATGCGTACGATTCATTTTGTATTACATTTTATTAATATATAAATTGTAATTAATGTTTATTTGGGATCAATATTTGTATTTGCCAAAACAACTGTTTTTGTCATCATTATTCTTTAGTTAGCTAGAATTAGTTAGTTGAATATTTGTTGAACCATGCTTTTATCATTTATAAAGGTACAGGTTGTGTTGTTGCCAAACTGTGACATTTCCTTCTCACTGATATCGGAAACAGTATCAGCTAGATAAATATGTAACATGTGTAACTATAAGGTTTCATGCACCATACGTTCATATTAAACATGCTTTACCATAACGAATGTTACCATCTGGCAATGTCAATTATACCAAATACGCTATATGTCTCACACACCAAAAAAATTTGTACTGTTCTACATATAGAGAAATGCACTTCTTGAACACTTAACACATTGTTAATGGTTTTAAATATGTCTTGTTTCCATAAAGTGTCCTCTTTAGTCCAAAATATGCAGGACAACTTGGGGTTGACCAGGTTGTTTGTTTTGTTTTTCACAGTTTTGGTGTTTTGATGTTACCCCTTCATTTTTGACAATTTTGCCCATTTGTGACAGTGTATCACTACGGATTTTTAAACTATCATATATTTATAAAACGCTACCAAATGTCATACAGACTTGGCAGAACTTATGAAATGTTCCACTGTTCTAACATGTACAAAAAAATATGACCATTTAAGCATGTTCAGCAAAAACAATGCCAAACCATTTCCATAGCTCTAATATCTTGGGCACAATTATCTTGATACAATCACCAAGGGATGGTAATTGGTAAGTGAGACCTAAACATTGTATATTTTCTTAGAGCGGGCTAGTTTTAAATTCTTCCATAAAAAGAGCAGGTATATGAAATATTTCACTCTGCGTTCGTATATCAGAAAGAAATGTACTTAGTAAAGTTTCACGTTAACCGTACAATATAAAGGTAGTTGTTGTAAAATAAAGATCTTAGGGAGTTGAAAAGAGTATATTATATAATATCTAAGTTAATCGTAAACAATGTATACATGTACGTAAATTATCACAGCCAATATCAATTTAAGAAACTGACCAGTGATGTTTTCGAACTTCAAAGTATAGGAAATGACACTCACACTATATATGTATGTTGTATGTATGAGAATCCAATATTGTTCTCGCTGTTAAAGTGTATTTAGCACATTTTAAGATTGAGACAGTCATTTACTCTGGATCTAACTGTTTATGTATAGATTTGGATTTGACTGAAAGGCTCGGCCCAAACGCAAGTACTTCAATGTCTTCCCAGTATCTCAACTGGAATTCAGATAAGGCAATCGATGGCAATAACAGCACTGATGCTGATACATGTAACTGTTGTAGCGGGACGCAGAACGCAGCTGAATCTTGGTGGCAGCTAGACTTGGGGAAGAAATACCCGATAAAAATGATTCAATTGTTAGCTCGAAATGAAGGTAAGTCTTTAGTGCAAAACTGTCGACACTAATGGTTCAGGTCAAATTCACCTAAAGTTTATAGGAGAAATTATACTTCTGAAAAACACTAATTGAAATCAAACAACGGAATTTTCAACGTTTGGGATCTTTTCGGATGCATATTCACAATGTATGATATACGTACCTATGGAGATAATTATTTGTGAACGACCAGACATAAATGTACAGATCAGACTACGGCGAGCGCGCCTAGCAGCAATGCAAACCATAAACACAATATCAAGGCCTCTGCCAAACCAATAAATTTGATGTCAACCATGACTTATATACTATTGCAACATATCTGTACTGTATCTCCATGATCCAATGGGTTTCTAAATAAGTCCTTTATATGGCAGGTGAGTAGTCATGAATGCTTAACTGGATCCTATCAGTTCATATATGTAAACTGTTCGTACAGTCCAGATGTGTTGCATGTAAATTATCTCCATATATATATATATATATATATATATATATATATATATATATATGTATATACGCATTTGGATCTTTACCTTATTCACACAGTACGTGGACAAATGATTGTCTCGTAATAACCGTGTTTAAATGGTATATTACGTAGCCATACTAGGTTGGTATTGCATAAATATATGGTACCCATAAATGATTTAATTTGTATTTCTATTCATCAACATACCTTATGGAAGAAAACAACTATTTAAATTGGTTCCTTAATGGAGATATATGAGGGGGAAATCAGGAATCCTAAAATCTGGTCTGTTTGAAATGGCCAGAGTAAAGGCTGCAGTTTAATGACCGACACTGGAATCAACATATTTTTCAAATATACAATTATATTATGGCGTTATTAAAGGTACCCAAAGGAGTTCGGACATCATACCAACGATTGCATATTGATATCGCTAAAATAACAGTTCGAACATAAACACAATACATAAATATTCTAGACAAAAACTTCATCAGACGTATTAATTTCGTCCTTACTGAAGTCTATCGAACTCAGAAAACAAGAAATACTGACGTTCGTCCTTTTTGTTAATTCATTTGTCCACACATGTAAACGAAATACCTGAGGGTATCGATATCTGATTATGTATTTATTTTACATCTCTACACGTCACGATCCAACATTAGAGGAAAATACGTCGGATGTCTGCACAAACTTGTATTGCATACTCCAGCTAATGTGTTATTGTGTCCTTGGGAAAATTACAACGTTTTTTGAGATATTTTTAGAATTATTTTACTAATTGCATAAAAGCAGATTACTTTTACCAGAAAATAAACATTTGTGTAAGGTGGCGAAGATTCGTTAGATTAATTTTGAAATATCAACAAAATACAGTTCTTTAAAAGAAATATATTTTTTACATCGATAGTTGTATGTCCTGTTAATTTTTTAAAAGATAAAAAATTTTCATAATTAATCTTACAAAAAAGATAAACAGAAAGAAAAGGCGGACGAGTTCAGGACCAAGGCGAGCGAGCCAAGGGAAACAGACAAACAGCATATGAATTATTATTATAGGTCATTATTTACAAGTCTGCTGCTTTACAGCGTTGTTAAATAAGTTTTTACTTTTCGTTATTAAAACGCTTACTCCAGATAGCATATTTGTGGACAGCATTAACAATTTTGACGTTTGTTTTGTGAGGGAGATGAGGTTCACCAAAGAGAAGTGTGTTGAGGGTAACAATGCCTATGTGAGAGATTGATGCGAGAAGTGTAGCACGTTCGGTATGATACATAGGACAGACGAGGAGGTAATGATTTGTACTTTCAATTGCTCCACATGTACATAGTGGAGAATTTTCAATATTATTAACAACAAGTGTTGTTTTCAGCGTGCTACAATTCGTACGAAGACGAGTATGCAAGACCTGACATTTTCTTTTACCTGTGTAAGAATGTTTTGATGTTTTGGTAAGATTTTTATTTAGCTGTTGCCTAAAGGCATTGATATAAACGGTTAGACTTGTTTCAATAGGTAGATGGTTCCAATCACGGACAACATATGGCATGAAAGAATTAAAGTAGAAATAATTAATTTGTGTTTCGTCCTTCGAGTTTCTAGACTTTCCCACCCAACTTCTGTGTTTAAGTTATTAATTGATACAAGAGGTGTTGTTCCAGTTGCAATGCGTGCTGCTTCGTGTTTTATCTAACTCGTGTTTTTCATAATTAGTGCAGTTATCCGAGAGTGTGTTACCATATTCTAACAGTGGGCGGATAAAAGATATATAGATAGTATCCAGGGATCTTCTGTCTAGCTCATGATTTTAATTCTTGACCATGCCTTATCTTTAATGTATTCAATATGAGAGTGCCAGATACAGTTGTTTGATAAAAGAATAGCTAAGTGTTTGTGTGATTGTACTGCAGATATTTGTTGGTTATGTATATGTAGTAGTGGTTAGACAGGTTGATTAAGTTTCCTAGATATAAGAAGCGATTCAGTCTTCGACAGATTGAAAGTAACAATCGATTATAAAGTACTGGCTTGTATCGTCTGCAAAAAGACGGATGTTAGAAGCGATATCAGATACTGTGTCATTAATATAGACTAAAAATATAAGCAGACCTAAAATGGACCCCTGAGGCACTCCGGCCTTGATTAATGTCCAATCAGATTTGGCAACAGGCAAAACAACACATTGTTGACTATCTTTAAGTAGTCATTTAGTAAATTTATAAGCTGATTTGACATTCCTGCTCTTTTTAATTTGACTATTAGACCTTTGTGCCAAGCTCTATCAAAAGCTTTGCTTATGTCAAAAAATATAACGCAAACTTCTTCACCGTCATCATTAGCTTTACTGCATATATTGTACAGATCAGTTAACTGGTTAATTGTTGAATCGCCAGGAACAAAACCAGATTGAAATGACGAAATAAAATTGCTATCACGAAAGAAATTATATAATTATGTGTTTAAAAATAGGTTTTTCAAACACTTTGCCAATTACGCTTAACAGTGATACAGGTCTATAGTTATTAACCAAGGAATGATCAATTTTTTTATAAACAGAGCATACAAATGCTGCTTTCCAGACTTTTAGGAAAACACTTTTGGTCAGACAAACGTTAAATACGTTGCATAAAGGCATCGATAATTCATTAGATATTTCACGCAAGACGTAACTGTTGATATCATCGGGACCTGAGGCTTTGCCTGTTGGCAGTGTTGTTAAGATACTATTTACTTCGTTAGGCGATAGATTAATAACTGATATGATAGCATTGTTATCACTTGGTAATTGGATTGGTGATAAAATATTGTCATCATTAAGAATTGTTTGTTCCTGGAAAAAAATATTTAATATGTTTTCTTTGGTATTGTTGTCAGAGACAATGTTTCCATTATTGTTAAGTGGAGGGACAGCTGGTTTATCATTTGCATTGATAAATGATTTTAATGTTTTCCACCAGTCCTTTGGCAAAAGAGACGATGAATTTAGTTTAGAAGCTAAATTTTCGTAGTATATCTTTGTAGTTTCGCGTATAAGCTTGACAACGTAATTTTTATATTTTTTTAAACCTGTTCAGCTATAGATTGTATTGAATCTCTTGGGCTTTTTTTGTATAATCTATTTCTAATCCTAACACTGCGCTTTATTTCACTAGATATCCATTTCAGCTCATGTGTTAATTACATCAGTTTTATTTGGAATATATTTATTAGAAATTTCCTTTAATTTTGCAGATGAGTTGCTAGCATACACATTCATGTCGTCATTGATAACTTTATTTTAGTTTGTTTCGTTAATTTCATTCTTGAATGAAGCATAATCGCCACGTTCATATTTTCAGACTTGTCTTTTGAAAGTAAATTGTTTCGATTTATTAAATTTAAAAACACCAACTATCGGACAGTGAAATCTAATATATTGGATTAAAAAATGTTCTGCTACCCCACATGTAATCAAACTGTTCTTGTTGCTTGAAAGTAAAATATCAATCAAAGATTGGGAGTTCTCAGTATAATGATTTGGTTCGGTAATAGTCTGATATAGACCTAGCTGTTGACATATATCATCTATTTTTGTAGATGAAGCATTACTTAGCCTATTATAGTTTATGTCACCGGTGGTTATAATATCTTTAATACCAGTATCGATTGCAAGGTTAATATATTTTTTCTATTATATTGGTATAAACAGAGTTAGAGCTAGGAGGTCTGTAGACTACGCCTTATAATAAACGTTTGTTATTGAGTAATATATCGACCCATATACATTCAAGTTGATTGATTTCAAGATCGTGTATACGTTTGTAGTGTATTGTGTCTTTAATGAACACATGACTTCTCCGTCGTTGTCTCCAATGCGTTCTTTTCTTTCTGTTTGTTAAAAGCAGGAAGCACCATATCATCAGTTGAAACAGAATCATACAGCCATGTTTCAGTAAAAGTAAGTATATCTAAACCATATATCTCGGAGAAGATGATATCCAACTTTTGCGTTATACTTTGAACGTTGTAGTGTACTATCGACAAACTATTCGAGAAATCTAGAGCTTTAATGTTACAATGAGATGAGGTGGAATAAGTACTACTGACAGAGCTTGTATCAGATGGAAGTTCAATGGGGCCTTGGTTTGGCAGTACATCTCCTAATAACAACAATATAACCGATAGCCAAGTTAGGAAAGTGACCGCAAATATCAAAGATGCAATGTATTTAGTCAAGTCTTCATTTTCTATGTATGTTTTACATTTGATTAAGTGTCTGTATGGGTGTACACTCGCAGAATGACATGGTGAATTCCAGGTTATATTAATGATTAACGATAAAAGACACAATGGAGATTGGTACAGTGACATTAACATTAATAGTTGCAACATCGCTGCAAATTTGTTTTAATGAAGATCGACAGAGTGTTGGTACGTTTTCAAACTGGTTATGTAATTGTTGAAAGATAAATTAAAAACATATCGAACACCAACACAAATGCGATATTTAAGCACAAAATTGCATGACATTTACATTGCTCCATTTGTTCCCCCAGCTCTCTCGCGGTAGTCTAAAATGTCCTTATCAAAGTGTATTTAAGAAAAAAAATAAACAGCGCTTTAAGAAGCATGTTTTGGAAAAAAAAGAGACAATAAACGTTTTATGATAACCCATGTTTACTGAGCACAAGTGGGAAATAACTAATTAAGTAGCTTGAATGAAGGATAATCAACTGTAATCTTGATTCCAACCATCACGATAAGGAGTATCATTATCATCCCCACAATATGCATAATTATTTTAGTTAACATAGTACTCAACAGATTATATCTACCTTCCACCGATAGACATAATCACCTACATCAACATGAAAGCCAATAGTATCATTATCATCTGAAAGTATTGTATGAGTATCTGAAGTAACATACTAATCTAAAGCATCATCCCTACATTATGCACAAAGTCTGCATCATTGCAATACTTATAAGCAACGCTATTACACCATAATTAACGCAATCAGCTTTATCAACAAAATAATGGTAAACATCATCAAAACATTTCGCTTAAATTCTTATTCTTCATTATAATACTCATGAAAAGCATCATCATCAAAACGTTATACTTAATCTTCTTTATATTTAACTAATACATGCATTAAAATCATCTCAACATTATACGTCATCATCTTTGTCAACAAAATACCACATGAATTAACATCATCTCAACATTATACATCATCATCAATGTCAACAAAAATGCCGCAGGTATTATCATCATTTCTACATTATACAACATCATCTTTATCAACTAAAATACCTCATGTATTACCGTCACCTCAACATGATACAACATCATCTTTCTCAAAAAATTACTGCATGTATTATCATCATCTCAACATTATACAACATCATCTTTGTCAAAATATTACTGCATGTATTATCGTCATCTCAACATGATACAACATCATCTTTGTCAAAAAATTACTGCATGTATTATCATCATCTCAACATTATACAACATCATATTTGTCAAAAAATTACTGCATGTATTATCACCATATCAACATTATACAACATCATCTTTGTCAACAAAAATAATGAATGTATTATCGTCATCTCAACATTATACATCATCATATTTGTCAACAAAAATACCTCATGTATTATCGTCATCTCAACATAATACAACACCATCTTTGTCAAAAAATTACTGCATGTATTATCATCATCTCAACATTATACAACATCATCTTTGTCAAAAAATTACTGCATGTATTATCATCATCTCAACATTATACATCATCATCTTTGTCAACAAAATAACTACATGTATTTTCATCATCTCACCATTATACAAAGTCATCTTTGTCAACAAAAAGTGCCACATGTATTATCGTCATCTCAACATTATACAACATCATCGTTGTCAACAAAAACTACCACATGCATTATCGTCATTTCAACATTATACAACAACATCTTCGTCAACAATATTACTGCATGTATCATCATCATCTCAACATGATACATCACCATCTTTGTCAACAAAAATAATTAATGTGTTATCGTCATCTCAACATTATACATCATCATCCATGTCAACAAAAATGCTGCATGTATTATCATCATCTCAACAATATACATCATCATCTTTGTCAACAAAAATACCGCATGTATTATCATCATCTCAACATTGTACATCACCATCTTTGTCAACGAAAATAACGTATGTATTATCATCATCTCAACATTATACAACATCATAGTTGTTAACAAAAATACCGCATGTATTATCATCATCTCAACATTATACAACATCATCTTTGTCAAGAAAATTACAGCAACAAAAATACTGCATGTATTATCATCATCTCATCATTGTACAACTTCACCTTTGTCAACAAAATTACTGCATGTATAATCATCATCTCAACATTATATATCATCATCTTTGTCAACAACAATACCGCATGTATTATCATCATCTCAACATTATACAACATCAACTTTGTCAAAACATTACTGCATGTATTATCATCATCTCAACATTCTACATCATCATCTTTGTCAACAAAAATACCGCATGTATTGTCATCATCTCAACATGATACATCATCATCTTTTTCAGCAAAAGTACTGCATGTATTATCATCATCTCAACATTATACATCATCTTCTTTGTCAACAAAAATACTGCATGTATTATCATCATCTCAACATTATACATCATCATCTTTGTCAACAAAAATACTGCATGTATTATCATTATCTCAACATTATCAATCACCATCTTTGATAAAAATTACTGCATGTATTACCATCATCTCAACATTATACATCTTCATCTTTGTCAACAAAAATGCCGCATGTATTATCATCATCTCAACAATACACAACATTATCTTTGTCAAAAAATTACTGCATGTATTATCATCATCTCAACATTATACATAATCGTCTTTGTCAACAAAATACTGCATGTATTATCATCATCTCAACAAGATACATCATCATATTTGTCAACAAAAATAATGAATGTATTATCATCATATCAACATTATACAACATCAACTTTGTCAAAATATTACTGCATGTATAATCATCATCTCAACATTCTACATCATCATCTTTGTCAACAAAAATACCGCATGTATTGTCATCATCTCAACATGATACATCATCATCTTTGTCAGAAAAAGTACTGAAGGTATTATCATCATCTCAACATTATACATCATCATCTTTGTCAACAAATATACCACATGTATTATCATCATTTTAACATTATACATCATCATCTTTGTCATCAAAAATACTGAATGTATTATACTTATCTCAACATTATCAATCATCATCTTTGATAAAAATTACTGCATGTATTACCATCATCTCAAAATATATATCTTCATCTTTGTCAACCAAAATGCCACATGTATTATCATCATCTCAACATTATACATCATCATCTTTGTCAACAAAAATACTGCATGTATTATCATTATCTAAACATTATAAATCATCATCTTTGATAAAAACTACTGCATGTATTACCATCATCTCAACATTATACATCTTCATCTTTGTCAACAATAATGCCGCATATATTATCATCATCTCAACAATATACAACATTATCTTTGTCAAAAAATTACTGCATGTATTATCATCATCTCAACATAATACATAATCGTCTTTGTCAACAAAAATACCGCATGTATTATCATCATCTCAACATGATACATCATCATCTTTGTCAACAAAAATAATGAATGTATTATCATCATCTCAACATTATACATCATCATATTTGTCAACAAAAATACAGCATGTATTATCGTCATCTCAACATTATACAACATCATCTTTGACAACAAAATTACTACATGTATTATCATAATCTCAACATTATACAAAATATATTTGTTATCAAATAATACCACATGTATTATCTTCATCTCAACATTATACAACATCATCCTTGTCAACAAAAACAACCACATGTTTTATCGTCATTTCAACATTATACAACATCATTTTTGCCAAAAGACTTTACCACTTATATTATTATAATTTCAACATTATTCATCATCATTGATCTCAACAAAATTTTCACATGTATTATCATCATCTCAACATTATATATCATAATTTTTGTCAACAAAATTACTGCATGTATTATCATCATCTCAACATGATACATTACCATCTTTATCAAAAGAAATACCGCATGTATTACATGTATCATCATCTCAACATTATACATTACCATCTTTATCAACAGAAATACCGCATGTATTATCATCATCTCAACATTATACATCATCATCTTTGTCAACAAAAATACTGCATGTATTATCATCATCTCAACATTATACAACATTATCTTTGTCAACAAAAATACCGCATGTATTATACTCATCTCAACATTATACATCATCATCTTTGTCAAAAAATTACTGCATGTAATGTCATCATCTTAACATTAGACATCATCATCTTTATCAACAAAAATACTGCATGTATTACCATCATCTCAACATTACACATCATTATCGTTGTCAACAAAAATACCGCATGTATTATCATCATCTCAACATTGTACAACATCATCTTTGTCAACAAAATTACAGCAACAAAAATACTGCATATATTATCATCATCTCAACTTGATACATCATCATCTTTGTCAACAAAAATACCGAATGTATTATCATCATCTCAACATGATACAGCATTATCTTTGTCATCAAAAATACTCAATGTATTATCATCATTTCAACATTATACATCATCATCTTTATCAACAGAAATACTGCATGTATTACCATCATCTCAACATAATACAATATCATCTTGTCAACAAAATTACAGCAACAAAAATACTGCATATATTATCATCATTTCAACATGATACATCATCATCTTTGTCAACAAAAATACTGCATATATTATCATCATCTCAAAATTATACAACATCAGCTTTGTCAACAAATGTACTGCATGTATTATCATCATCTCAACATTATACATCATCATCTTTGTCAACAAAAATACCGCATGTATTATCATCATCTCAACATTATGAATCATTATCTTTGTCAACAAAGTTACTGCATGTATTACCATCATATCAACATTAAACAACATCATCTTGGTCAACAAAAATACCGAATGTATTATCATCATCTCAACATTATACATCATCATCTTTGTCAAAATTACCGCATGTATTATCAACTTCTCAACAAGATACATCATCATCTTTGTCAATAAAAATACTGAATGTATTATCATCATCTCAGCATTATACATTATCATCTTTGTCAACAAAAATGCTGCATGTATTTTCCTCATCTCAACATTATACATAATCATCTTTGTCAGCAAAATACTGAATTAATTATCATCATCTCAACATTATACATCAAAATCTTTGTCAGCAAAAATACTGCAAGTATTATCATCATCTCAACATTATACAACATCAACTTTGTCTAAAAATTGCTGCATGTATTATCATCATCTCAACATTATACATCATCATCTTTGTCAACAAAATACCGCATGTATTACCATTATCTCAACATGATACATCATCATCTTTATTAACAAAAATACCGCATGTATTATCATCATGTCAACATTATACATCAACATCTTTGTCAACAAAAATACCGCATGTATCATCATCATCTCAACATTACACATCATCATCTTTGTCAACAAAAATATCGCATGTATTATCATTATCGCAACATGATACATCACCATATTTGTCAACAAAAATACTGCATGTATTATCGTCATCTCATCATTATACATCAACATCTTTGTCAGCAAAAATACCGCATGTATTATCATCATCTCAACATTTTACAACATCACCATTGTCAACAAAAATACTGCATGTATTATCATCATCTCAACATTATACATCATCATATTTGTCAACAAAAATACTGAATGTATTATCATCATCTCAACATAATACATCATCATCTTTGTCAACAAAAATACCGCTTGTATTATCGTCATCTCAACATTATAAAATATCATCTTTATCAACAAAATTACTGCATGTATTATCATCATCTCACCATTATACAAAATCATCTTTGTTAAAAAAAATTACCACATGTATTATCATCATCTCAACATTATACAACATCATATTTCTAAACAAAAACTACCACATGTATTATCGTCATTTCAACATTGAACAACATCAATTTTGTCTAAAGACTTTCCCACTTGTATTATTATCATCTCAACATTATTCATCATCATCTCTGTCAACAAAAATACCGCATGTATTATCATCATCTCAACATTATACAACATCATCTTTGTCAAAAAATTACTGCAAGTATTATCATCATCTCAACATTATAGATCATCATCTTTGTCAACAAAAATACAGCATGTATTATCATCATCTCAGCATAATACATTATCATCTTTGTCAACAAAAATACTTAATGTATTATCATCAACTTAACATTATACATCATCATCTTTGCCATAAAAAATATCGCATGTATTATCATCATCGCAACATTATACAACATCATCTTTGTCAAAACAAAAAAATTTACCACATGCATTATCGTCATCTCAACATTATACATCGTCATCTTTGTCAACAAAAATACAGCATGTATTATCATCATCACAACATTATACATAATTTTCTTTGTCTACAAAAATACCACATGTATTATCATCAACTCAACATTATACATCGTCATCTTTTTCATAAAAAATATCGCATGTATTATCCTCATCGCAACATTATACAACATCATCTTTGTCATAAAAATACCGCATGTATTATCATCATCTCAACATGATACATCATCATCGTTGTTAACAAAAATACAGCATATATAATCATCATCTCAATATATACAACATTATCTTTGTCAACAAAAATGCCGCATGTATTATCATCATCTCAACATTATACAACATCATCTTTGTCAACAAAATTACCTAATGTATTATCATCATCTCAACATGATACATCACCATCTTTGTCAACAAAAATACTGCATATATTATCGTCATCTCAACATTATACATCATCATCCATGTCTACAAAATACCGCCTATATTATCGTCATCTCAAAATTATACATCATTTTCTTTGTCAACAAAAATACTGCATGTACTATCATCATCTCACCATTATTCATCATCATCTTTGTCAACAAAAATACCGCCTAAATTATCGTCATCTCAACATTATACATCATCATGTATGTAAACAAAATACTGCATGTATATTCATCATCTAAACATTATACATCATTTTCTTTGTCAACAAAAATACAGCATGTATTATCATCATCTCACCATTATACATCATCATCTTTGTCAACAAAAATACTGCATGTATTATCATTATTTCAACATTATACAACATCATCTTTGTCAACAAAAATACCGCATGTATTATCATCATCTCATCATTATACATCATCATCTTTGTCAAAAAATTACTGCATGTATTATCATCATCTCAACATTATACATCATCATCTTTGTCAACAAAAATGCCGCATGTATTATCATCATCTCAACATTATACAACATCATCTTTGTCAAAATATTACTGCATGTATTATCATCATCTCAACATTATACATCATCTTTGTCAACAAAAATACCGCATGTATTATCATCATCTCAACATGATACATTATCATCTTTGTCAACAAAAATATTGAATGTATTTTCACCATCTCAATATTATACATCATCATCTTTGTCAACAAAAATACTGCATGTATTATCATCATCTCAACAGTATACAACATCATATTTGTAAATAAAAACTACCACATATATTATCGTCATTTCAACATTTAACAACATCGATTTTGTCTAGAGACTTTCCCACTTGTATTATTATCATCTCAACATTATTCATCATCATTTTTGTCAGCAAAATTACCACATGTATTATCATCATTTCAACATTATACAACATCATCTTTTTCAACAAAGGTACTGCATGTATTATCATCATCTCAACATTATATATCATCATCTTTGTCAACAAAAATACAACATGTATTATCATCATCTCAGCATGATACATTATCATCTTTGTCAACAAAAATACCCCATGTATTATCATCATCTCAACATTATACATCATCATCTTTGTCAACAAAAATACCACATGTATTATCATCATCTCAACATTATACATCATATCGTTGTTAACAAAAAAACTGCATGTGTTATCATCATCTCAACATATACAACCTCATCTTTGTCAACAAAAATGCCGCATGTTTTATCATCATCTCAACATTATACAACATCATCTTTGTCAACAAAATTACTGCATTTTATTATCGTCATCTCAACATTATACATCATCATCTTTGTCAACAACAATACTGCATGTATAATCATAATCTCAACATTATACATCATTTTCTTTGTCAACAAAAATACCGCATGTATTATCACCATCTGACCATTATACATTATCATCTTTGTCAACAAAAATACCGCCTATATTATCGTCATCTCAACATTATACATCATCATCTTTGTCAACAAAAATACTGCATGTTTTATCATCATCTCAATATTATACCTCATTTTCTTGGTCAACAAAAATACCGCATGTATTATCATCATCTCACCATTATACTTCATCATATTTGTCAACAAAAATACTGCATGAATTATCATCATCTCAACACGATACATCATCATCTTTGTCAACAAAAATACCGCATATATTATCGTCATATCAACATTAAACATTATCATCTTTGTCAACAAAAATGCTGCATGTATTATCCTCATCTCAACATTATACATAATCATCTTTGTCAACAAAAAAACTGCATGTATTATCATCATCTCAACATTATACATCATCATCTTTGTCAACAAAGTACTGCAAGTATTATCATCATCTCAACATTATACATCATCATCTTTGTCATCAAAAATACTGCATGTATTATCATCATTTCAACTTGATATATCATCATCTTTGTCAACAAAAATACCACATGTATTATCATCATCTCAACATTCTACATCATCATATTTGTCAACAAAAATACTGCATGTATTATCATCATCTCAACATTATGCATCATCATCTTTGTCAACAAAGTTACAGCATGTATTATCGTCATCTCAACAATATACATCATCATCTTTGTCAACAAAAATACTGCATGTATTTTCATTATCCAGCAATATAAGTAAGCAGCTTCATAAACGCATATATTATCACTTTCATCCCAAAATATTACATAATTATTTTCATCAACTTATTGCTCATAAGCTTAATTACCATTCCAACGTTGGACATGTTCATCTTTTTAAGAAACAATATCACCATCATCCCGACATTATACACAGTCGTCTATATCAATATATCATTCCTGTGTAACATCATCATTATCATCATCATCATCATCATAATCATCTCATTACCATCATCCAAACATAATACGTTAGCATCTATATCATTGTAATACACATATGTATCATCGTCATCCCAAACATTATTCATTGTCACCTACATCGACATAATAATCGTATATATCACCATCATTATCATCTTAATCATCGTCATTTTCTATATTATCTCTATATCAACACAATACCCATATGTATCATCATTATCATCATCAACATCATAATCTCATAATCATCATCATCATCATCATCATCATCATATCATCATCATCCCAAACAATATACAGTATCACCTATATCAACATAATACTCATAAGAATATATCTCATCATCGTCCTCGTCAACTTCATCATCAGCAGTCATCATCATCATCATCATCCCAAACTTTTTTTATCACCTACATCAACATAATTCTCATAAATATATATCTCATCGTCAGCATAATCATCTTAAACAGTTTGCATTATAACCTACATCAACATAATATGCATAAATATTATCATCATTGTCGTATTCCAAATATTTTACATTATCCCTATATCAACGTGTTATTCATATATATATGTATATATACAAACATCATCATCATCATCATCATCATCATCATCATCATCATCATCATCATCATCATCATCATCCTAAACATTATACATTATCACCTACATCAACATAAAACTCAATTCTATCATCATCATTAACATCATCATCAACAACAACAACATCATCATCATCATCTCAGCATCGTCATCATCATTTCAAACAATATTCATTACCACCTACATCATTATACTCGCACATATCGCCATCATCACCATCATCATCATAATTCCAAACAGTTTACATAATCACCTTTATCAACATAATACTCATATGTAATATCATCGACCCAGTAAACTACATTGACACGATATTATCATCACAATGCTATAAAAAATTCACATACATCTTGCAATTGACAAACTGTTTTGTTTTTACTTTTATAGGCGTCTATGTTTTTTTTTATCAATATATCATAAATCCATACAATTGAAAATGTATAGGCTTTGTTGGATACTCTTTCATTGACTTTATATCAATGTTTTCCTTATATGGTGTTCACCAGAATATATATATATAGAGAGAGAAAGAGAGAGAGAGAGAGAGAGAGAGAGAGAGAGAGAGAGAGAGAGAGAGAGAGAGAGAGAGAGAGGTATGCTTAGTTTCTTATGATAAAATACGAAAAAAAGCAGTTGAAATGTTTTAAATGAAAATTCGGTTAATTTCGTATCTTTTCAGATGAAAAATACAATCACTTTAAAGGTTTCCATTTATACTTGAGCAATACATCGGAAGTAACGGAACCACCGTACTACGTGAACGACGTATCAAATGTACAAAATGTAATCAGTGTGTCCATACATAATATACTGACGCAGTATATTACTGTTAAACGTCCAGGAGTTTTAACATTGTGCGAACTCAAAGTGTTTGATGGAGGTTTGTAATGTTTGTTTTTTAATCTGATATGTCCATGCCAAGGAAACTGAAGAGAAGGGTTAATGTAGCATTTATACAGCAGTTATAGCAGGTTGCATGTCGTTCGTTGACATGTACGTTTGTGCTATATATTGTTCATTTCGACCTATTTCTCTGCAGAATCTACATGTAGTACATTTAAAAATATATCCGATGAAGGTGGTGACTATTTCAGCGAAGGTCAAACATAAAATGACTTTATTGCCTGTCGGGACTGCAGTTTCTTAGTGAATAACCAGATTTTCTTTTTAAGAAATTGTCAAGAATATTAATCATATAAGTTCTTAAGAGATATTATAATTGACAATGTTCCTGTACTACCAGTCCTAAATTACTCAACAGATCTATAGAACAATGTATATGTTATTAAAAGATTGAAACATTAAAATGAAACATGCATTTCTACAAATGCACATATTTTGTAAATAACTCTTGTGCAACATAAGTTTCGTTTGAATATACATATATGATATAAGTAATGTATTAACATATAAAGAAGATATGATATCAAGACTCTGATTCTTTACTCAATTGACAGTATTTCATTTCTGGGTTACCAATAGAACAAAAAAAAAAATTATATTTAGTACAAATTAATAAGCAATTCAATCAACAGGATATCATATATTCATCATAATATCATTATACATGTAACTGGTCGGGTCACTTTAACACAGTGTTAAACAATCCGGTTTAAAGTTACTATTATCTATACGTCTACGTTACATTGCTTGATAATAATCATTTTGTAACAACACGTACAGCCAACCCGAAGACAATCTTGTACTTATATTTTCATTCGTTTTAAACTTAGACTGTCCCCACGGGTGGTATGGTGACGAATGTTCAAATCAATGCCATTGTCGCGACGAATCTTCCTGTGAAAGACAGACAGGAAGGTGTATTTCTACGTTATGTAAACCAGGATGGCAAGGATTGGCTTGTAACCAAGGTTTGATGATAGTCCCGTCCTGTACATATATAATCAATTAAATTAAAGTTTATACTACAATGTTAAGTGAAAATAGTAAAACCATGCACTTAATGAATGAAGTATTAAATAATTGCATTATCATATGATTAAACAAAAATATATGTTTTACTGTTACTAGTTAAAACATACTTTGAAGAAAATTGTTAGGAGGTTAGCACACATACTTGTATCTAAGCATGTCCTCCAATTTAGAAAATTGTCAAAGGATATCGAGTTTACATGTATATGTATTAATCGCTACAAATGGTAGATTTCCAGACATTCTGCTAAAACATAAATGGCGAGCGAATAGGTATATATTTACATTATATAAATACAATACATAATGTGAGATAATTATCAACTAGTTCATAATACGTGCTGAATAACTCCACACCGACAAAACCTCTGTATAGAAGAAAATATCCTTTGTTTCGAGAAATATAAACAATTATATCTTCTTGTTTTTGTTATTATTTTCAAGGATATGAATTCAGCATATCATATTATTTGTGACAATTGATTAAAACCATGGTTATTTGATAATAACGTACTTTAAATTGCGGATGGTATCCCAAACAATCGCAACACACAGTACTAGATCTACTCAAGAGATGGCGTTTTACATTTGGTTAGATAGCTCGGTGGATGAAGTTCATGCTTTGATTCTAAGCATACTTTAAGCCAAAATTGCTTTACAGATTATATAAAAATAATGTATGGAGATAATTATTTGTGAACAACCAGACATGAATTTACAGACAACCAAACTACGGCGATCGCGCTTAGCTAGTTGCAAATCAAAGGCACAAGATCATACCATCAATGAACTCAATAGAATTGGTGTCAGTTATTACTTATATACTATGGTTTTACATGGAACACATCTGGACTGGCAAGATAATTTACATGCATTAACTGATAGCTTTATATGAGTAGGATCCAGTTAAGATTTCATGACTACTTACATGCTATATTAAGGAAATATATAGAAACCCGTTGGATCATGGTGATACAGTTAAATAATATGTATTTCATAAAGGGAGATAATGAAAGTCACAACAACGGACTTTCCGATATTTGGGATCTTCACAATGTATGATATAAATATATATGGAGATAATTATTTGTGATATACATATAGTTTAATCCAATCGTCAGACAACTTTTTAACTTGAATTTTTATTTTCACTTCATCTCCACAACATTCCATTTCTCCTTCGCCAGGTTTCCGCATTGTCTTCAGTTGCCAAGTGATCTAAGGCGCTGTTTCAAGGTCAATAACCTGTCACCACTGGCGTCTTGCGTTCGGGCCCATATTTGTTTAAAACTTTGCTCTTCTCATATTGATGTGCTTGCAACCTTTGATATGCTAAAATGGTGTTACACGTATTTCATGTTTGCCCCAACAGGTATGTTTGATGGCTCAGTTATCCAACTTTGTGTCGATTCTGATGTAAACAAAATTCAGCTTGGTTCGTTTTAAGATTTTGCCTAACAAAAGGATCCTTCTAGCGCATATACAATATTCTGTATTATAAGGAAGTCTGATTTTAGAACAATCCTGTTACAGATGGCCAATAGTTGAAGCTAAATTATCACTTGACAAGCGACTATTTCATTACGTGATTATTTGGCGGGAGTCTATGCATTATTCATTATATTAATCTCTATTCTATATTAACAATTATTCAATGCAGGGGTTAATACTCTATACGAATAATTGTTCCTTGTCGGTCTGCTGTTAAAAACTTGACTTTAAGGCGAATGAATATACATTGGCATAAAGGCTAATGAATATGCATGAGTCCAAGATAGCGGTAGACTGGTCCTCTGCGTACTTCGAAATTTTGAATGGGTACCATAATAGGACAGGGAGCCAGATTAAGATGGCGGCACCCTACTGTTCGGCATGCCTTTGACAGTACCCTTGTATCCTTGTATCCATTACCTGCTCAGTCAAGTATAAATTGCCAACCATAAGTAAACCACAATAAAACTATTCATTGAACTATTTCAATTTGATAAGATGACTTCTTCGTCAAAGTGTTACATATATATGTATATATAATACAATGTTTAGTGCCTGATGTTGCATTACAGAGTGTCCTGGTAGTACATTTGGTGATTCCTGTGCAAACATTTGTTTCTGTTCTAACGGTGACAAGTGTGCTAAAGATTCTGGAATTTGTCCAAGAGACTGTCTACCTGGATACCGGGGAAAATATTGCAACGAACGTAAGCATTTTATGTTAAACTACATTTTTAAATTACATGTACTCCCCACATGATTTTGTTCTTATTATAATAATAAAAAAAATCAAAATATAGCATCTGAAATGACTATCAATTTTGTTTTGTTTTGGCCGAGGTACTTAATATACTGCGTCTCCCTTTGAATATATATTTTAATTGTTTATTATGCATTAGCATATTTCAATTAATTGCACTTTAATGCAATTAACAGAATACGTTTTATAAATACATATCAGTTATCTTCGTCATATAATCTATATTGCATTTTGAAATTACAGTGTGCTCCAACAAAACATTCGGGGTTAACTGTTTGACCAAATGTGGATTTTGCATTAATGACGAAGCCTGCGAGAGATCAACCGGGATGTGCCTTAACGGATGTTCACTGTCATATAGTGGAACCCTTTGTACAGAGATATCTGAAAAATCTACATCTCAATCATCAGAAACTATCATAGGTTCTGTCACTGGTGCTGTTCTGTTTCTGGTCCTGGGTGTTGGAATCGGTATAGTCGTTTATGTGAGAAAAAGGTATACAGTAATAAGCGTTACAAATGTACTGAACATTTTTACTAAATTTTGTATTATTCTAGTACAAAGTAAATAACTAATAATATTTTAGCTGAAAATTTATATTACCGATCGTCTGTTTTGTTGTTCTATATAAGTGTAATGTACATTCTATGTTTCTCAGGAATGAAAGTGCCTACACACGTCCCAACACCCCACTGACACAACCCTCGGAGTCCTTGTATGACACTATACAAGAGTTTCCTACACGTGGTAAATATTTTTCTTGTTTTTTCTTATGTTTGTGTTTTTGGACTACTTTCCAACTTAAAGGATAGAGAACACATCATTTATGTATACATTTTGAATTGTAGCATCATTGACACAGAATATATATATATATATACTTCATTCACAAACAAATAGAATATAACCTTATTTTCGAATGGCATTACAATAATTATCTTTTTTCTTATTTTATAAATATATCATGTATATTGTTAATTCCTAGTCCTAATTCATCTAAAATATTCAAATGTTTTCAATTGCAGAAATACACGAACGAAAGAAACAAATTATTGAAGACAAACTATAGACCAATAAGTTTCTATTCTTTGTGTATTGGTACAAGCAGTATCAGTCACGTGATAAATCAACGCACATTTAAACAAGAGCTTTATACGGTACAATCTTATTTGTCATATTGATACAATAATACAAGGTTTTATCATAGGATAAAACACATAACATCATTTAAAGAGCACAGTATCTGTAAGGTGTATACCCATTACATTTAATTATATGTGAAAATTTGTATAGTGGGTTGATATTATTAGTTTTGTTTGTATTTTGTACATTTTGTAAATATAACACACACACACACACACATACACACACACACACACACACACACACATATATATTCATTAAAGACCAGAATAATCAGTATATATTTATCCATTTGATTTATACTATTGACAATGTACACGTATATTTGTGTTTGTAATTACATGTATTTGCCAGCCAATTGAATATAATTGGTTTCCCATACATTATGAATTGTAATTACGTTCGAATTGATGTAATATAAACAAATAGCTAATATATATTCAGATAGGACAATAATTGTGTCTCACCTTTTATGAACTGCTGCATATACATACTTAACATGTCTATATTTGTCTACTGTTTCACAATAAATAAATATATTTAACCTTGTATACAAGATTTTAGTTATTTTCTTTGCTAATACCAGTAGAGATATACACACGTTGTTATGCTCTCTTTATTAGCTGAAGTGTGGAAGTCCCAGCAGAAGTATACCGTGAAAGAAGTCTGCGGAAGTAAACCCGAGTCTGTAAAATGTAGGTTACTTGAGAGCTTACTTAAAAGAACACAACGTGGACTTCTTGACAAGCATCATTTTAGCTTGATATATTGGAGCGGGCTTGCCTCTTTCAGTTATTGTCAAATGCAGACGCTTCAGATTGTGAAGTTGTGTTACTTTTTTAACCAAAAACATGGTATATAAATTATGTTTTGCGTCAATAATCAATTCGATATATATATGTGAAATCGACTATTTAACAAAGAATGTCTTGTACTTGGTATGACAAGACGAGTAAGCACAGAAGTCAAATCATTTAAAATACTATGCTATCTGAAACTAATGTTCTTTTGACAATGAATAATTAACATTTTTAACCGTCGCACTTCAGTACCTCTTTGTTTTTCGAAGAGTAAATGGTGTAACCTGTGAAAACTATATTTTCAACTGGTTTTTAATTTGAATGTTCGTACATTACCCTCAACTACTTCCTATAACCTCAAAGTGTGCAACAGCTGACAAAATAGTTTCAGTTATATAATCCGCCCGAGAAACGTGTAAAAATCATCATCAGTGTTACTTGAAAGCTTACAAAGTAATAAAATGTCTTATTAAAGAAATAAGGTAAAACAGGAATGTTATAGGTGTCTTCGTACACAATCTATATGGTTCAAACAAATATACCAATGTTCAATATAATTAACTTCAATAATCTGTAACTAACAATAAAGTATGTCTGTGTTCAACTTAAATAATGATTTGAAAGAACCAGTTCAACTGTTGCAGTCTTTATATGTATTTATATGTTGGTCTTTATCTTGTCAATTACTCAACTTGAGCAGAAATAATTATTCATTCATATAATTATTTTGATACCAGACATCAGAAACAGCGTTCAAAGGACAAAGCCATCATCACAACACCCGTTTATACATTAAATAACAAAACTTAATCCAAGAGAGATAACTCTAGAATTCACTTGTCCTTATTGGTTGCATGTGTGTCTTTCCTGATCTTGAAACCAGAAGTGTCTAGAAGAATTTAACCCCTAAATAATACAAGTCATCTTCCTATTGTGGTGCCGTTGTAGCAATAAAAGCCCCCGTGGTTAACGTTCTCCTTTTGTTAAGATTTTACTGCAATTCGATAAAGTTTCAGCGTACCTTATTTACATAACAAATCCCTTTTAAAACTTGTTAATCTTACATTGGATTCATTATCGGAACACATTTACTCATGAGACATTCGGCAATTTTATCGCCGTAAAATAGTACTACGAGGCGAAAATAAATTCATCCTGGATGTCGGTCAATCATTTTGTAGGTCAGAATTGCACAAGTCTTTTTTTTTTCGCTAAGTTGATTCCTTTCTAGATTTCACGAAATTGATAAAATTATCCAATTTTTGTTTCATACCTGTAACGACCTTAACAAACATGGATGTTTTAAGCTCAATATTGTTTGTTAACCACCAAAGAGTAATAGTCATTAGTATTTTATATTACAAGGAATACAATCCGTACAAGAAAACCAAACTTTGAGATTGTTACTACCGACAAGAGTTGCTTTAAACGGTTAACAGTGAAACATATAGAAAATGTTTCATCATTTTTGTTGTTGTTTAGTGCTGGTAATACTTTAAAGGTGAGAGAACGTCTTTATTTCATGCATTTATATTAGGTACATGGATTAAGTTATAGACCGATATCAGCAGACAGTGAGTGTTTTATCATGTTGCCTCGGTAAATATCTCATAAATCAGGTCTTTAGATATCGATATTTATCGATAGTATTAGAAAATAAGTGTTTTATTATTGTGCCTCAGCAAATACATGTGTAGATCAGACCAACAGTTTTGGATATTACCCGATATCGTGATTTTTTATAATGACTTTTAAATTGTCTAATTTTAGATGACGTGAATGTTTACAAATTTAGGTAATTATTGTTTGATTTCGTTACTACTACATATTGCGTTGAGCACAATTTTATATAAGCATTCTGTCCTTGGCTGCATTTTAGCTAGGTGCGCTCGCCGAAGTCTGGTCTGTATATTTATGTCTGGTTGTTCACAAATAATTATCCCATTATATATACCATACATTATGGATGTGCATCTAAAGAGATCACAAAAATCGGAAATGCCGTTATTGTGCGTGATTTCAAATATAAATAAGGGCGCCTACCTAGCTACAATGCAAACCATAGACACAATATAAAAGCATCTACAAAACTAATAGATTTGGTGTCAATTAATCAAATTCACAACAAAGGAATTTACGATTTTTGGGATATTTTCAGATGCTCATTCATAATGCACGATATATATATCGAGATTCTTATTTGTGAACAACCAAGACATAAATGTACAGACCAGACTACGGCGAGTGCGCCTAGCTACAATGCAAACCATAGGCACAATATCAAGGCCTCTGCCAAACCAATACATTTGGTGTCTACCATGACTTATATACTATGGAAGTACATGCAACACATCTGGACAGGGTGGACAAATTTACATACATGAAGTGATAGCTTTATATTAGTAGGACCCAGATAAGGATTCATGACTACTCACATGCTATATAAAGGACAAATTTATAAACGCGTTGGATCATATAGAAACAGTGAATTCATATATATTTAATTTTATAAAGGGAGATAATTAAATTCACAACAACGGAATTAACGATAATTATCTCCATATAATCCATAAATCATTGTGGAGAAAAGAAGAAACTGTTTTGTGGACTCTCCTATAGATTGAAACTAATTTCGTTTAAACCGGCTGTGAAACAAGTTCTTACAAGTTCACGCTCGAAACCATACACTGTGGAAACAGTAAGTACAAGCATGTGGCGGATAACGTGCAGTATAACATATACTGAACGTAACAGCTAACCCGCCACTTTCGTATTTTCAATTTCTTCGTCAAAATAATAAGTAGCGTTTTTAAATGTGTATACGACATTAAAAGACAATATGTATTTATTTTACAAAGCCTTAATGGTAATTTCTTTGATACGTTTTGAGAAATTGCATATATATGTCGAGTACATAAAATGTCAGGTGGTGGGTTAGCTGTTCCGTTCAGTATATAATTACAGTGGCGGTGTATCTAACTCAGGACCCACCAATCCTGGATACGATGCTTTCCGCTGGACCACGCGAACACTTCAATCAAATATTTGTACTGAAGAAAGCATTTTCATTTTTAAAACAAACAGTTATCGAAAAGAGCTAGATTACTATATATCATGCTATAACTATAAACAAAACTTGTATTATTTATCTTGTTATACTAGAAAGACATTTCGGCAATCATTTTGACTCCTCTCAATTGACAGTTTACTGATCGCTTATTATTTTATAAAACGAGATTGATTACATTATAATTCCCCTTTATTAGCAATTGAATTAAAACTTACTTACGAATTTATAAATTCAAGTGAACAGTGTATGCAAGTGAAGTTATTTTGAAATAATCATAAAGATTAACATTATCAGTTTGGGAGCTTAAAATAGCTAAATAAATTTTATTTCCTAGGTTAAACAAAGTCAAGATATGTGAACGTAAGTAGTTTCGCTTTCACGAGTACGCAGTGTGTCTTTCAATTCAGTTTGTCTGTTCATCTTTAACTGTCCATAACTATTACTACGTGTTATTTTAGATAGCAGTGTTTAAATTGTCATCAATGATCCTCGATGGCCGTACATGGATACCGTTAAAATGATAAAATAGGTATTACAGTTATTTTTATTTCCGACGTAATTATATGTATATGTCCTACTGCACGTACGAATATAGGCGTGTTATCTGTGAAAGCCTCTTGACTTAAAATATATTTTTAAATACCTACTCAATTTTAGAAATTTAATTGAAAAAAAAAACAACTCTGATTTACGACACATTTTTCAATTACCATGATAACTCACGAGATTGTATGTTTTACCCTTGATCATAAAATCTAGCGTATCTATTAAATTCCTGTGCGATCTGTCTGTGGATGTTTTAATATATAGGTTGATAAAAAGCTCAATATATACCAAAAGTCCGTAGGGAATGTTCATGTAAACGCAATATTAACTAAAAAAGAAATGCGCACATGTGATATGTTTCACCAATTAGTTTTAGTAAACTGACATCATAAAACTGTTATCTTTTTACATAAGCCAATTGAGAAAACGCTAGTACGTGATCTACATTATGTAAGTGGCATTATGGGGAACGAACCTAACCTATATTAGTCCTAATACAACGATTGTTCTAATCAATGTGACTCCGAGACGGTGATATATGTAGCTGTTATAATTACGGTAAGATGAATATGGTCATGCAAACGATTACCGCAATCCACGGTCTTTTTTCATTTGGATTATTTATCAATGCTCAATATCCGATATCGAACCATTTTACAGTAAGGTAAATTACAGGTGACCGAATTCCGATTGTTTCAACTAAATGTATTAAATGCCGCTTGCAGCCAGATATTGTATTTAAGTGTTTTATATTGATTTTAATGCATGGCGTCTTAATCATTCTACACAGGTAAGGCGAGACTCCAGTTTTATATAACATCAACATGTCAACGTTTAACCGGATATTTACGGCCTTTTAAAGTACCCAAACAGTTATCTGTAGATAACAGCGTTAACATATTGATCGTCAGTTGAATATGATGGTCACATAGGGATAACACTTCTTATATACAGATAACATATAAATTGTTTGAACAGGAGGTGGATTTACTAATAACCTGATGTAAGTTAACTATTAATATTAAAACGTTCTAAAATGACATAATTGATTTTTAGACAATTCACAAAAAACGATTGTACTTATTATAACAACGTGTGACAAAATTATAATAAACTTCGTTACCAGGGCATGTTTATGCAGTCACAGACGTGTAAGACCATTTGCTTTCTTTATGTATTCATAGTTACTACGATTTACTTCAGCTCGACTGCGAAGCTACACGAATTGTTATAAATTCCGTTTACAGAGTAGAACCAGCACTGAGTGTTGTTTTTAAAAGCCATCGGATTATGCCGATTATCAAACCTGCGACCTCTATCGTGAATAACCAAACACCGAATCTACAGTACGGTCGCCCCGATTATATTGTATATATATATATGCATTTTATGTGTACTCTCAGTGGCGTAGCTGCCATTACGCCACAACGCCGGGGCTTGCAAATTGTCTTGCGAATGCATCATTATATCTCCTGGAAATGAACCAAGAACGCATGAAATGCATCATTAATATAAAAAATTTCATGGGTGCATACACACTCCTATAACCTGTTGACCTTGCACATCATTTTAGGGCCAGGGTCAGCTATGCCACTGACTCTATACACCCGTGGATATTTCATGTTTATAGAGGGATAGACTTGAGTAATAACTTTATGGTTGATTTCCGGTCCGACTTGCTCATACGGTAACGCTTTTATGACAGTAACCATGAGTTCGATTCGCCTTCCGGTAACAATCTATGTATGATTGCGTAATGTTCTACGGTAATGAATATCCCACCTCTAAATATGTGGGGGTGTAGTCAGTGACTTGCGTGGATAAGGTGTGTTTAGAACTGAATAACTGCTTAGCGATGATTATGTGTACTGATCACCTTCAAGTACTGAAATAATGTTTAAAAAAAGAGGCGAACAAAGTCATTCAAAAAATAATATAATGTGACGACCATGTCTTATTTAAATGGAATGATAAATGTTTGAATTTTTATCCGAATGAGTCTATTGTATCTGCTTTATTTACAAATAAGTATGCAATTATCCATTACTGTTAAAACGCTGTCCGATTGAACAGTGATTGTTTTATTTGTGTTGCATAAAAATAATTAAAGGAATCATATCACGATAATACATGCATACGTACATGCACGGTCGTGTCTAAATACTCTTTAAAAATGAGATAAATTGTTAACCATAAACATGACACACCCAGGGATCAAAACTCACACATTTAACCAAGCTCATGCTTAGTGATGGTTCTATCAAGGAAGACTTTTGGATGATTTATAATTACAATTAGTAAGAATTTCAGTAGCTGTCTATGTAAAAGTAAAACACATTATACACCTACACTCATACCGCGGTTTAGAAGTAAATCCGCATACTTGACTACATAAATATTTGTTGAAACGTTAAAATCGAGATAAAATGTTCGGTTTGACAATTGTGTTAGAATTGTACTTAACGGTCATATCAGTGATACCACAGCGGTTATCAACAAAACCAGATAAACAGAATGTACTTCCTGGTATGTGAATTTGATAAGCTTGTGCATGTTCAAACAGCGAGTGAATAAGTGTTACTATTACTTTAAAGTTTAGGCAATTTGTATTGTACATGACAAATCTTGTTGTGTTCATAGAGGGAACGAATAACGTTAAAAGTAGTAACAGAACCATATGACATTATTTCATCTTTAAGTTATTATGACAAAAGCAGATTGTAACAGTAATGTTAAAACCTTTTAATGTTTACAAGGTACTTTCTCATTATGAGATCTGGCCCCTGTTTCACCAACATATACTTAAATTCTTATAACCTTCAATCTAAGTAAAGCAGCCAGGTGATCATGATTTTAGTCCAGTAAAACTGCACACTGATCTATTGATGCTGATTATATAATGAATGAATAATCAGTCAAACCTTAGTTAAGTTGTTAAGTATTCAAATAAAATGTTGGTGAAACAGAAGCCTGGCCCTTTGGATTTATATGGAACTTCTTAATGTGACTCGTAAATAATAAACTGCTTGTCGCGGTGCTACGGAGCGTGAAGGGTTCTCCATGTATTTATGGTTTTGCATTTTTATGTAAACATTTCCCCTCATGAAATGTATCAATAATAACGTGTTTCGTAGTTTTGTTTGAGGGATAACGTTCTTCGCTTCAAAACGATCCTGTTTATCTTTATCATGCAATAATAGTATTATTTTCAATTTAAACCTGTTACGGTTTACCGTTTGTCACTCTTTATAAATAAAATACGGTTACCATAAATGAAAATAGAAAATGTGCTTAAAAACGTTCTTATAATTCACTGCCTCAAATTGCACTTTGTGCACATTCACTACGTATACTGATATTAAGTATCTACATGTATATGTATGACTGTTCATATGTCTATATATGCATACCGCTAAACACCCTTGCAAGTTTTACGAGTAGCGTCGTTTCCAATGATTAAGGTTAGTTGGGATCTTGTACTACTAATACATATAGAAGTGTATAGGGTATTGCTCTACCTGCAAGCGGGACTGACAATATTACATCTCCCACTTCCCTTATGAATGGTGGCAAGTTTACTAAAAACCTATAAATATATCTATATATGTTTGGGTGTATTAATTAATTTATTAATTTATTGTCTAATAATATATATTCCGAAAGTGCTCGGGTTTTTTTAAATAATTTTAAAGAATTCAGTATTGTTTGGGTGTATTAATTAACTTATTTATATATTATCTCTCCCATATATATATATATATATATATGTATATGTATTTGCTTGAAATAAGTCGATAGATATTCAATATATGTTATTAAAATTTATTTTTATTAACAAAGATCCTCTCAATTTTAAAGTCGGTAAAATGTCCTTTCGCGATCATTATGTGTAAGTAGACCAACGTACAAACTTGATAACATTCTATGTTTCAGCAAATGAATATGTACTGATCATGACGTCATATATAGTGTGTGTGTGTTTGGTCCTGTTCAAGCTGTGCACCTGTGTAGTGTCACAACACTATGGTAAGAATATTCTCAGTAAATATAGAAAATTCTTATGTAAACTTACAAATTGTATATAAGAATGTTATACGTTTACATGTAAAACCATTTAACCACCATAACAAATTAACACAGGCATCGTCTAAATTGTCTAACGTTCGTTATTTACTCTAAATACAACAATGTCTCATTAATCCCCCCGCCCGCCCCCTAATTTTAATGCCGACCGTTTTGATTTTTTTTTAAATATAAAATCCTCCAGCCCTCCTGATTTTTAAGAAAGATTTGGATGATAATCTAGCAATAATTTTTATAATGGCCTTATATATACAAAATGATAAAGATAAACATTACAAAATAGTAATGGTGAAGTTTACAGATACATACAGATTACGGTAGATATCTTATTTAAATTGCAAGAATATGTAGTGTAAATGTAATCAAGATAACATAAATATGTCAGCACAAAAACGCTTCCTAAAGTAATAACTGTATCAAATTGGTTAACATCTGTTGAGCTGATAAAGCACATTTTAACAACCAACACCCTTCAATCAAATATGTAGTTATCTAATCATGCCAGTTTAAGAACTTTAACGAAAATTAAATGTTATAGAAACCATGTTTTTGACACGTGAGTGTTAAATAAAGCCAATAAAAATGATTTACCTCTTAAAGATTCACAGTACATTTAGGGTTTTCAACTTCATATGATAGTCGATTTAAAGTATCAAAAGATATACAATTGTCATCGTTTTAACTTTGGTGAGTTACAATAGGTGACGAATTCGAATGCGTTATCGTGTGAAAAGTAACGTTTAGACTTTATTTACCTATCATTTTTGTAGACCGTTTATGCTTACACCGCCTCGCTGTTACGTACATGTAAAAGTAAAATAATTCAAGTTCGATTTCTCGTATATTATGCTATTTGTTAGAAACATAAGTTTGGATCAAAATGGTTTAATAACTAATAATTCCAATCTCATTATCATATATGTATTTAAAGCATTTTCATTGGACAACGTCAATTTTTTAAAGACTTTTATTTTTCGATAAAACCCTGGAACCGGACTACTTTTACGTTTCTCGCGTAAACAAAGAAGCATCGACATTTTGATAGTCGGTTTAACAATATACGAACTTAAATGACGTTCACTACGGTTCCACGCTTATTTATAAAACACAACAAAAACAAATGTTTGATCTACTCCTAGCTGTTTTCATCGGTTTATTGTTTTTATAGATTTCTTTGGTTCAGCGATTTTACCGGGCGTCACAATCAGACCATAAGTTGTTTTGATAACTATGAAGTAGGTCATAAAATGTTCACATTTGAGATGTATAGTATACCATTGAACACAACCCTGGTTTACCGAACGTGAATATTAGTTGTTGACAAAAATTTTCACAGACCAATTTGTTCTATAGGAAAAATGGAATGTAGAAATTGCAAGGTTTTGGACTTTTGCCGCTCTCTTGTAATTAAAAACGTTCACGGATTCATAAATACCCTACAAATATATTTTTTCTGTAATTATAAGACAGAAGGAGTTATCTGCGTTTGTCAAACCACCATCGTTTACATTTTAAAGAATATGGCTTTTTATAAAGAAATAGAGCACAGATCAAGAAACCTGCCGTAAATATTAAACTATGAGCTTTTTCAATCTTTGCGCATGGTATCCATCAATAGTTATGTAATTATTTTGTACCAGTTAATAGACAATAATGTTCTGTGAAATTTATATTATCAAATTGAAGGAAAACCTCATTTATGATAATGTTTATTATATGGTTTGTTTTATAATAGTTTTATATCTGGAGTATATTTTAAGAAACCATTATAACAAAAATATATTTTTCACAAATGACATATAGTTTTTATTATTTTCGAAAGGCTGTTTGAATATATCAAAATAGGTCTATTATATTGTCATTCAAATCATAAAGTGACAAAAAATGGTGGATATGCATTTCTAAATATTAGTTGTCATTTATGTTCGCAAATAAGCGACTAGTTTATGGCAGTATTTTTTTCGATTTCCGTAATACATATATGCTTTTGTTTAACCAGAGACAGTGAGAGTGCCGTGAGCGAATTGTGGTTTTATTCAAGGGTTCCAATTGGTTAACTATGAATACACTTTTTACACCAATTGTTCTGCAGTAGATTCGTCAACAATGAACAATGAATACCAATCAAAGATTTAATACAAACATATACGCACACAAAAATACGAATTACTGCAATTACTTGCACACCGGAGATATTTTACACCAGAATTTGCTCTATCATTGTTTATATTGTTGGACAATTAACGGTGCATATGAAGAAAAAAATGATTTATTGATTAAACTTTTACAGTTTTGGAGATTTGATTTTTAATTATAAATATACCAAGTAATTATATATAAATGTTTTGGTTTTACCTTCATTTACTCAAGATTTTGACAGGGAGTAGAATGACTTGATAATGTCAAGGTGTATTTTATTGTTACAGATGTTATATCTATAAAAAAAGCAGTGACCATGAGCTCTACATATAGACCTGGATCACTAGCTGTTGATGGAGATGTTCGAACTAATTTTACCTCTTGTAATTGCTGTGCAGCAACGAACTATGGCCGTAATCCATTTCTACAAGTAAATCTAGGCAAACCCTATCATATATCAAACATAACAATAGCCGGTAGATCTGACCAATTAAATCGTGAGTACAATGGATTTATTTATCAACTTCTTTTAGATCTTATAACAATATTTTGCTTATTTGTGCTCTCATCTCTTCAAAATCGTGGTTTATATTATATTATGATTTTTTTTGTAGAAAGAGCTAATTATGTATTATTTGGATCAGTAACCTCTTTTGTTTTATGAAATCGATCAGAATCATAATTGTACCGTTTCCATTGTATTGTTACAGAAAATATACAGAAAGCAGCTTAAGGGCATACGAAATAAAAACATGTTTGCATATTACTGCTTATATATTAACACACACGCATTTCTGGTGTATGGTACTTTATTTTATATAAAATGCATTCACTTTGTATTTACTTTCATAACTAAAACTTTCAATGCTGCAAACATGTTTTATTTTTAATTGGTCAAACGAAAAATCACATGAATATGCCATCCCTCTTCTATGTTCAATGAACATTTGTTTGAAGATATTAAAACTTTATTGTTATATGAATATAATGAACAAAACCAAAACATCGTTTAAACTACTTTTATGTGTACATCTCGCAAGAGCGAAAATTTTACCGTAAATCCTCACAGATTCTAAGTAATGGTTAGTGTTGTTCACACTACTTTTACAAAAGTGTGTGCTTTTATACATATAATAAAATATTCAATGATTAAAAATATAGTTCAGAAAACAAATATCGATTTGATAATTAAATAGTATACTCTCTGCTTGTAACATTTAAGAAGTATCCATTAGGTCTGATTTTGCTGAAATAATCTATAATACATGTATCTTATTCCATAAATGTCGTTTAAATATACTAGCTTAAACTTTTATCCTGCAGAAAACATCAGTGGTCTACAAATACGCTTGGAGAAACATTCATATTCATATGTGGGAGCTGCTTTAAATGTGACTGCAGGAAATACGACATTCTATAACTTTCCAATTCCAAACGAGAAACCTAGCCAATATGTGACAATATCATTAAATGGAAATAACCGAATTCTAGTGATTTGTGAAATTACTGTTTATTCCAAAGGTATGTTTAACTGTCACCCTTTTAGTACAGAATATTGGTAATTCTTCATTATTTGATGTTATACATCAGATGGAGTACCCAGCGGTCAATGTCTGTCTTAAAGGGATTATATTGGCATATTACCGTCAATTCCCTGTCCTAAATACACACGCCCAGCATAAAGGTACACTTCCAACTTAGAGATATACGCGTCTAAAGTGTCTAATTGCATAACCTCTTTATTACAAACATCGTGTTTCTGAAGATACGTTTTACATTTGCCATTTTTAACGAACCGCTTTCGGGTTTCCGATCAATCATCGGATATCATCGTGAAAACCCGTTCCCGATCTCGATTTCGAGGCTTTGTTCGGGAAGTTTACGGAGTTCAATGTAAAAATTGCGCAATACTTTATTGCGGGACGTATTAAAGTTTTGGCCAATATTCAATTACTGTTAATTTGATAACTTTCAAGTAAATAAAGGTTGTACGTCAATACATAAGTATTATTTTGTGCACACAGCATAAGGGAAAAGTCTGGATTAACAGCGTGTTTGTGTTACTTGCCAATATAATCCCTTTAAAATCATTTCGTTCTCACCGATTCGAGTTCAACTCTGTTCAACAATAGCATTTAAGAAACTTTGCCATTTACTTGCATAATAGGGTTGAATCTACTCATGATCAGATTCATTCTGTGGTCTACCTCAACCAATAAAACTGGATTTCATACTTAAATATAATATGTTGAACATTAAAAACTTTAAACATTATTTATCCATTCATTAATTTAACATATACGTACTCTAAATTAATGCATCTGGTACGTTATGAAATCAACAAGTTAGCGAGAAATGAAAAATCTAACAATGAACTTCGAGTACAGCATGTTAAATTGGAGATATGGTGAAGTTTGCAAGTGCCGATGTTATTGTAAAAATGAGAATTGTAACTGAATAACAGGTGCATGCGAAGGAGAAAGATGTGATACAGGATATTTTGGAACCGCTTGTGATAAACGTAGGAAACTGAAATATATTTATTGCTAAATGGTTTTTCAATCTGTAAATTTAATATGTTATTATGCTGCTGCTTTGAAATCATGTTTCGTATTCAGTATTGGTCATAAATGAAATAATATCTACTATTTTGAACAATGTGCAAACTAAAGACGTGAATTAATTATCAACTCCTTATTATCTCTTGAAGTTTGCTTTTGTAGTTTTAATAGTTCATCTATGGTAAAACTTTTGTGATCAACTTCTGTCAGTAGCGCGTCGTCCGCCTATTTGTTTTGGTTCCGATAACGCTTTATTTCATTGTTCAATGTTTCTTACTCAAACTGACAGTAGTGATATAACGTGTTGGTGTATTTCTTAAGCTTGAACAACAGTGTAATTACTGTAGGACTATGGGCCATGAAATGTTTACATAAAAAACTACATTTGTTATTTGATCTTTATCATTCAAAAAGTGTGTATGTTTATATAAATAATCTGTCGTTAAGTTATAAGAAATTGCATGATTTCCGAAATTATTTTAATTAAACTTATCCAGTTATATATAATGTAACTAAGAGTTTGATTCCTTTCTAGTTTTTTCCTTTTAGTAATTTCTTTCTGGTTATTACTGAAAGAATAATAAAATGGGAAATGAATGTGCAAATATTGACAATTTAAGGACCATAACTCCTACAGTAATCATCAAATCAATCCAGTTTTGAATAATCCGTCTTGAGAAGTTACGCTATTATAATTTATTAGTTACTCTTTTTTAACTATATGATATCTATTCATACAAATTCAACTCCTTGTGACTGATCTTAGCTGTCACAAAAAAATACTGCTTATAAGCTAAATTTATTTCTATTGAAATGACTGTACTTGTCTAAAATGTACTCACTTATCTGACTTGTTATGGCTGTATTTCATGCCAATGGAATTAAACTAACTTGAAGGTATACGTGTATGTAGCTTAGTCCAAATCCAGTGAATAAGTTCATATAATATACTTTCAGCTGTCACTTATGAAACAACATGATAAAATAAATAAAAGTGATTTTACTGTAAATTAGCGGACTTAACTATGGTGGCTGTTTGCTTCATGGCGTGTATGCAGGGCAAACCTTTGATAACGCAAAAAAAAATGCCTTATAACTTATTTGTTAAGTTTTGTTAATGATGTCTTCGCCTTTTGACACATTTTACGAAAATTTTAATCTAGATATAATGCAAAACACGACATATTCATTTGTCGGGATGTCGTAATGTACTATGTCGTGTTGATGACCTTTATATTTGTCATGCTGTCGTGTTGTTGTCTTCGCCTGACTGACACGAAAACATTACACATTTTTATTTGCCGATTTTGATTTTCATTTACATAACATAATATACATAGGTTAACTACTTTATACATTTTTAGATGAAATATAAAAAGTCTTATCAATCAAAACAATACTTTTTTTTTAAATTAAAATGGTCAACCTAAAACTAATAGCAAATGATTATGTTCTTCACATCTGTTTCATTTATTCGTTCTTATGCTTTATAGTCATTGTGTGGTCTTTGAAGTTACATGTCTTGTGTAATATATCATAAACTTAATGTTTTAGTGTAAAATGTGACGAGTTTTCGTGTTGCCGTTTTTTCTCCGCTAACACAAAAACACGACGTGTTAGAAATCAGCCATCATACTTAACTGTTGCAAAATTTCATATGCGGAGTTCAAATACAATCGCATGCAATGTCTTTTAATATGGAAGCTTTTGATACAAATTTAAAGTACATACAAAATATAATTAATTTCATAAAAATGAGATAATTATTGAATAAATGTTGAAAATAAACGTTGAGACCGACCCCGACGGATATGTTATTACTTACAAAAGCTCACCTATTACTAAATTAGTCAAGGAAAATATTTGGTCCTTTTCTTATATCTATATGAAATAGGGTGAGTAACCTATGGTAACGGTTATAAACGATATCTACTCAACTGTGACTCTCAAATCTGTGTATAATCATTTCTGAGTTGTGTTTTCAGAGGCTATCGTGCTGAACGTCGAATCTGAGGTAGTATCGTTACATAAGGCAGTAACTATGAGCAGAACATATTGGAATGCCTCGTGGGCTGTAGATGGAAGTACCAATACCACCGCTGAAACGTGCCAGTGCTGTGCAGCCACCATGAATCAAGCAAATCCGTGGTTGCAACTTGACTTGGGGGCGAAATACAGGATATCAAAAATAAGGATCAGTGGCAGAACAGATCAAACAGGCCGTAGGTGTTATTTTACTTATAAGGGAAAATGTTTGAAAATATATAACATTGTATATTAAAGAATAGAACAATAAAGAGTATTGTATATACAAAAGGACTAACAACTTAATCAATTATTAAAACTTTCTGTGACTAAATAACCAAGAGTAATATGTGTGTAGGAGTATACTTATCTGCTATTTATTATGTAAAGTGATAATCGGGTATCGTGTTTGATAAAACAAATTTTTCGCTCGCTTTATATATATCAAACATCATATATATATAAAGGGAGATAATTAAATTTACAACAACGGAATTTACGATTTTTGGGATCTTTTCAGATGCTCATTCACAATGCATGATTTATATATGGAGATAACTATTTGTGAATAACCAAGATATAAATGTACATACCAGACTACGGCGAGTGCGCCTAGCTACAATGCAAACCATAGATACAATATCAAGGCCTCTGCCAAACCAATACATTTGGTGTCGACCATGACTTATATACTATGGAATTACATGCAACATATCTGGACAGGGTGGACAAATTTACATACATGAAGTGATAGCTTTATATGAGTAGGATCCAGTTAAGGATTCATGACTACTCACATGCTATATTAAGGACAGATTTATAAACCCGTTGGATCATATAGATAGAGTGAATTCATATATATTTAATTTCATAAAGGGAGATAATTAAATTCACAACAACTGAATTTACGATTTTTGGGATCTCTTCAGATGCTCATTCACAATGCATGATATATATATGGAGATAATTATTTGTGAATAACAAAGACATAAATGTACAGACCAGACTACGGCGAGTGCGCCTAGCTACAATGCAAACCATAGATACAATATCAAGAACTCTGCCAAACGAATAAATTTGGTGTCGACCATGACTTATATACTATGGAAATACATGCAACACATCTAGACAGGGTGGACAAATTTACATACATGAAGTGATATATATATATGTATGAGTTGACTGTCCAACGGGTTTATAAATCTGTCCTTTAAATAGCATGTGGGTAGTTATAAATCCTTAACTGAATCCTACTCATATAAAGCTACATGTATCATTTCATGTATGTAAGTTGTCCGCCCAGTCTCAATCCATAATATATGAGTCATGGTCGACACCAAATCTATTGGTTTGGCAGAGGCATTGATATTGTGTCTATGGTTTGCAATGTAGCTAGGCGCGCTCGCCGGAATCTGGTTTATACACTTATGTCTCGGTTATTCACAAATAATGATCTCCATATATATATATATATCATGCATTGTGAATGAGCATCTGAAAAGATCCCAAAAATCGTAAATTTCGTTGCCGTGAATTTAAATACCTCCTTTTATGAAATTAGATATATATGAATTTACTAAATCTCAATGATCCAACGGCTTTATATATCTGTCCTTTATAAAGCATGTGAGTAGTCATGAATCCTTAACTTAATCTTACTCATATAAAGCTATCAGTTCATGTATGTAAATTATCCGTCCAGTCCAGAAGTGTTGAATGTAAATCCATAGTCTATAAGTCATGGTCGACAAAAAATGTATTGGTTTGGCAGAGGCCTTGATATTGTGCCTATGGTTTGCATTGTAGCCAGGTGCTCTCGCCGGAATCTAGTCTGTACAAATACGGGAGAGCATGGGAGAGAAATTACTGATAATGGTTGTAAAATTATAGTACATGGTTTAAACATTTGAAACTATTGGGATCTCTTTGGAGCTTTCGGTTTACAAAATAGTTCACAAAAATACCAAGGCCTGTTATTTCCTTTGAAAAATTCAGCAAAAAAATAATTGTACAATGCATATTTAAAATTGTTCAATCAGTATTTGTCATGAATCGTGCATGGATAACTAAATTTGTTTATGTGCTGAATGGCCGAAATCAATTTATTATTTATGATTGCATACGCACTGTTCAAAGCTACATACAATGACTGCACTGCACTGTACATACATTACTTTAATGTATTAAAAAAACGAATCTGATATTGAAACATAATGTTTATCTGATTTAATTTTATTTTAATATCATTCAGAATCCTTCAACGGAATGGAAGTGTTTCTAAAGCAGCAAACAGAAATTCATCAAAATATCGATACACCGATCAAGTCGATAAACACAACAAATGATCTCATTGATATTGTTCTTGATACGGAAGTCATGTCACAGTTCGTCACGTTAACTATATTTGAAACAAACAAGATTATAGTTGTGTGTGAACTTACAGTGTTGGCTACTGGTAACGTATAATATTTCAGTAGTATTTTGAAAATATTTTACGGAACATATATATGTTACAGTAAGATTGTGAAACCAGGGATTTCATGAAATCCCTGAAAATTTCAGTAATTTCGCGAAATTACTGTTTCACTCAGGGATTTCATGAAATCCCTGAAAATTCCAGTAATTTCATGAAATCCCTGAAATATGGGCAGGGATTTTACAGGGATCTTAATGGCTGATTTCAGTAAATCTGTGTAAATCTATTTTAGTTAACTTACTATACAGTTGTGGGATTTTTTCTGATTATTACATCACTCATTAGCACAAAGTGTCAGGAAGCCACTTCTACTGATGTGCACTACCAGGAAAAAGGTGTTTGTCAGGACAATAAGGGTGGGCCTGGATGTCTGTCTGACTATATGTCAATTATTTTGAGTCACACCAGGACAACAGGTGTGGGCCTGGCAAATGGCTTCACCTGAGGCCTGTCCTATTAAAAAGGCATCCCGGTTCAGCCCATTCAGTATAGATTTACTTTCATGCAAGATGTCTTCTGATAGTATGGAAGACGTTTTCAGGCAAGAGTTGTTCAAAAGATATGAAGTATGTCAGAAGTATCTGATTCAAAAGACAGAATATTACAGAATTATAGAAAGCTTGAAATCGGCATCTACCAATAATCACACAAAGATCAGGAGCAGCTACTATCTGTTATCCGAGTAAGAAGGTTGATTTAAGTAATTTAAATATGTCTATTTTTCCAAATGCTTAGAATATTTGGAAAAAAGATGACCAGGAACATATAGTAAACACGATGAAACCTGTCGGAAATCCCCTACACAAAAGTTCAAGGTAGTCAAATTTCCCCGGTTGGATTGTCTCAATCCCCTAGATTCTTAATTAAAAATAAATAAATGTTTTTATAAATGTTTTAATTATTAACAGTTATTATTGCTAAATGATAGGTAGATAATTAAAGAGGGAGAGAGGGATGATGCCTAATTTTAAAATCTATATTTTTTATTGAATAACTATGTTGGTGATTTACAATTAATTAAAAATAAATAAATGTTTTTATAAAATAAATGTTTTAATTATTAACAGTTATTATTGCTAAATGATAGGTAGATAAATAAAGAGGTAGAGAGGGATGATGCCTAATTTTAAAATCTATATTTTTTATTGAATAACTAGGTTGGTGATTAACAATTAGTGATGTTATTAAATATAAGAGGTTTTTTTTTTTTGACGACCTTGTGCTGTGATATAAAGACAAGCTGCCAAATGTTTTAAAGTGTTATTTGTCACCTTTAGATAATGAGTTAATAAGTTAATCATTACCGTGTTTCTTCTTTTACCTGTGGAGTATACTGAATTTTGTGATCTTCCTTTCATTGAATACATTAATTGGATGTTAATTTATAATGAGATGTTAGTTTAACAATTGAGCCCTTTGATCTGAGTCTATCCTGTTCGCAGGTAACACTATAGTTTACGGTAAGCAGTGAAGGGGTTTATTGTCATTGTAAGTTTGCAGTTTGGTTGAACTACGCAAGAAACTATACCTGAAATGTATACCTGATTATTCAAATGTATCAATAAATAAAAAATCACCAGATGTATTGTCTGATTATTTCCTCTTCAGGGATTTCATGAAATCCCTGGTTTCACAATCTTACTGTAACATATATATTTATAGTAATTTATTATGTATGGTTATGGTTTTTTGTTTGACATTTTGAGCAACGGATATAGTTTTGAATTATAGATTTTCTATATAAATTGTTTTGAATGGATACCAATGGCATTTGTAACACATTTCAGGTTAAATATAGTAACCAGTTTTAAATGATGGAGAAATACCTTAAATTATATAAATATATATATATATATATATATATATATATATATATATATATATATATATATATACAGAATCCGTCCGCTTACAAATAACTGGCAAACTTTCGCACACAATGTGATTGAACCCATCTGGGTCCAGGTCTAAACCCACAACTTTAACGGTGGAAGTTAAGTGATCTTGAGACGGCGTCTTATACAACTCTAAAAACGGATGTCCCTTTCTCTTTTGTAAAGCGTTAGTACATCCGGACGTTAGATTGTTTCTTTGTATATTGGCTTCAAGTGTATTTGACTTTGAAGAGGTCACCATAAGATCATAAGATGGTGACGGGATGTATCTTCACGACCTTGTGTTTCAAAAAATGCTATATAAGATAAAATGATTGTTAAAACGCAGCTTATGTTTGCTGCTAGTTTAAATAAAAAGCTAGACCCGACTAGTCGGTATGCGTCTGACTTCCTATCAAGGTGCCATAAGAAACCCCACCTGGCCACAGTCTCTATGATGATTGGCTTTGCAATTGTTCGACGGACATGCACCTAACATTCATTATGTAACATATGTAACTGCTGTAATTACGTGTTATTATTAAGTCGTTGATAACCCTGTAAACTGAGTAAATGACAGATGTGAAAAGTCGATACAAGGCATAGTATCTACGCTGATTTATTTAAGAGAATATTCACATAACATTAGATCAAAGCACGTCGTTATAATATCCAGGAAATCGTACATGTTGCATATGGTTGACGACAGTATATATGTTTGTACTACATGATTTCATACGCTGTTGGCCGTTTCAAATGTCATTGGTCCCTCATTCACAAATATGACATCAGACTGGCCTTTGTGGCATGTGAATATTCACACCAAAAGTTTTTCATATAATTATATTACATAAGTCAAATTAGAATTGTAAATAATAAGATATGCATTGTGATTTATTTCGTCTTTTAATTTTATTGGTATACTAATGCGTTATGTTTAATATAACACTGTATTCTAAATTCATTTCAAATTGCCACCTGTATCTCAACTGTTGAATGACATTTTAAAGCAATGCAGAAATAAAGAAACAATATTGACAAATGAATCATGTTTAAAGTATCTTATGCTTCAGCGTGTAATGAAGGGTATCAAAACAAAAATCATCAAACTATTTAATAAAAAACCTTTCTAACAATGCAGAAATGTAATTCATATGCCTAGTTCATTAATGATTTATACATATTTGTCAATCTAAATGATTCTAATATATCCGTAAAGCGATACATTTTCAATGTGAACAATAGCGAAGGTGAGTTATGGCAGTTTTAAAGACAGTATTATTGACATGCAAACAATTATGTATACATTGTGATTTATTTCTACGTTTAAGTTCAGTTGAATGTTGAATCTCATGTTTAACGTGATATTGTTTTCTATGTTTTTCAAATTGTTATCTATAGTCAACCTTTGAGTGGCATTTAAACGCAAAACAGAAATAAAGCAACCAAAATTGACGAATGAAACATGTTTAAAGTATCTCATGTTTCAGTCTGTAAGGACGGGTATTACGGTGACTGTACCTTAGTGTGCGGTCATTGTTCTAGCGGAACCCTATGTAACAAGACTGATGGGAGGTGTCTTTCGGGTTGTGAACAAGGATACTTTGGGACAACATGCAAATCAGGTTAGCGTGACATTATATGATATTCATACTTGGAATATTGTTTTAAGTAACCATACGCATATACATGTACATGTAATGATACACTTTGCTAGAATCCATTCAAAATCTCATGATAAACTATAAAAAAAACTCTTCAACTTATTTGTATTTCTGAAAAAGAAGAAATGTAATTCATACGTCTAATTTATAAATGATTTAAATTTATATTTCTATTTAAATAATTATTTTATATTCGTAAAGCGATACATAGTTCATGTAAACAATAGAGAAGGGGTGTTTAGAATGTTTTAGAGGTACTATTGACCACATTTGTACTGAAGAAATAAACACCCTACCACTGTTAAGCGGCAATTTATCGAATAAGACATGAATCGGAACAATTCTATTATCTCGGGGGACATAAAAATAGCTGTATATATATATAGTGTTATAGTAACGAGTAAAATTTGTATTGATTCTATTTATTATTAAATTCGTATTGATTCTATTTACAACACATATCCTAGATGCCATTTAGGATCACATCAGTGTTAAATCCACAAGTAAATATCACAAATAAACTGAGATAATAACTTCATTATGCAAAGGTACGTTATTATATCATTTAGAAAACAGTCCAGACTTTTCCCAACGTGATGCACATAGTAGATGGACGTTATTTTCCATAAAGGTCACATTAATATGTCGCATTTTTTATTGAAAACAAGCCGTATAGAAATTCGAGTTAAATATCTCCCTGAGCAGGCTACAATCTTCATGTTTGATTGCCAGGAAACCTGAAACACACATGAACGAGATCTGGACTGTGAGCATGTCAAAGCTTAGACCGGCGAATTCCAATTCCAATGCATGTGTCGCAGGCAGGTGCGCGCAATATCCTGATGCAAAATGACGTTTCTGAATCATTGCCAGTCGCTTCGAATCAGTCTCTTTGAATAACATGTACAAGCATAAATATGTCCAACTTAAATGTGTCGCATGACTTTATATAAATAATATATTGTTCTTTTGAAATACACATATTGCAACAAAAACTCTAACACAATTGGCGGCGTCCACTGTATCTTCTTTGAAGATGGAATGTGGAATATGTTTGTCTATCCATGGATATTTCCCTATTGATTTCTATTCTCGAGCTTTCTTTGTTGTTGTTAATGCCAATCATATGTTTAATTTCTAGAACTGTTTCGTCCGTGATTTTATCAATGAATCAATATGCATTTATTCTATATTACTTTATAAAAGAGTCCTTTACTTGGTATGCTGGTCCTGCCATTATCATCCGTCGATATTCCGCTATATGTATTATTTTATTTTATCTAAACCGGAGCGCACAGAGAAGCTATTGACATCTCTGCTGATACATTATCGATACTTTCACAGAAATTGATAATAACAGGCTGTTCGTTTTTAATTGTAGAGTCAGTTTTCTTACCTATGGAGTCATCTTGTATAAAACATCTTGTATGACTTAATAGGATTCGGTGCGTGAACGTTGACAAGGTTTTTAACTTAAATGGCGACAACAGTGCCAGGATGTTTGTGTAGTCACAAAGTGCATATTCTGCTTTTAGAACATCCCATACACTTTATTATATGTACAGTTAATGACGGTCAAATATTATTCTGAATGGACTTGAAACAACATATTACATATCATTGTCTTAAACCCTTTCGAACATATATCATATTGCTACTATTCATTGACAGTGTTATATATTTATGAAAGGGTATCACCGCCATAACTCTTAAATTTGTCGTTTGTTCTTTGTGCAATGCGTGCAAATAATTATTTCTTCTTTGTTCTTTGTGGGACATGAAACATATCACCTTTGTAACTTTGCTATTTGTTTATCCTAATATATCCTTTCACTGTAAAAGTTACATTCTTCCTGTCATAATATAACGAGTTCAGCATAATCGCGCGTTTCAAAAGGATTCGAATTGTAATCATTAAACTATGCAGTAAGCTTGTTGTACAATGCACTTAAGCATATGTAACAATGCGAAATACACAGTTGGCATTGTCAATTATGACGACAAGTGCCACTAGACGTATATGAAAGAATAACGACTGGTCCCTAGTATAATCGATGTTACTTTGTTTTCATCGTTGGTCATATGGAACATATGGTCAGCTACCACCATTGAGAGGAGCTCTATAATCGGCTGAAAAAAGTATAGTGATGTTCAGAGCATATATTTTTATAGTAAGATTAATTTTGGTTGGATGAAAATATCAAACTGGCAAATGATCACAATAAAATATAACTTTATTATGTTAGTGTCAATAAAAAAATTAGGTTTCTGTAACTGACTGAATTCATTTTATCAAGGAAACTGTGTGGAAAGTAAAATTGAAACAAACAAGATTATAGTTGTGTGTGAACTTACAGTGTTGGCTACTGCTAACGTATAATATTTCAGTAGTATTTTGAAAATATTTTACGAAACATATATATTTTTATAGTAATTTATTATGTATGGTAATGGTTTTTGGTTTGACTTTTTGAACAACGGATATAGTTTTGAATTATAGATTTTCTATATACATTGTTTTGAATGGATATCAATGGCATTTGTAACACATTTCAGGTTAAGTATAATAACCAGTTTTTACTGATGGAGAAATACCTTAAAATATATATATATATATATATATATATATATATATATATATATATAATCCGTCCGCTTACAAATAACTGGCAAACTGTCTCACACATTTGATTGAACCGGTCTGGGTCTAGGTCTAAACCCACAACTTTAACGGTCGAAGTTAGATTGTTTCTTTGTATATTGGCATTTAAGTGTATTTGACTTTGAAGAGGTGTTCATAAGATGGTGACGGGATGTATCTTCACGACCTTGTGTTTCAAGAAATGCTATATAAGATAAAATGATTGTTAAAACGCAGCTTATGATTGCTGTTAGTTTAAGTTAAAAGCTTGACCCGGCTGGTCGGTATGCGTCTGACTTCCTATCAAGGTGCCATAAGAAACCCCACCTGGCCACAGTCTTTATGATGATTGGCCTTGCAATTGTTTGACGGACATGCACCTAACATTCATTATGTAACATATGTAACTGCTGTAATTACGTGTTATTATTAAGTCGTTGATAACCCTGTAAACTGAGTAAATGACAGATGTGACGAGTCGATACAAGGCATAGTATCTACGCTGATTTATTTAAGAGAATATTCACATAACATTAGATCAAAGCACGTCGTTATAATATCCAGGAAATCGTACATGTCGCATGTGGTTGACGACAGTATATATTTTTGTACTACATGTTCTCATACGCTGTGTGCCGTTTCAAATGTCATTGGTCCCTCATTCACAAATATGACATCAGACTGGCCTTTGTGGCATGTGAATATTCACACCAAAAGTTTTTCATATAATTATATTACATAAGTCAAATTAAACTTGTAAATAATAAGATATACATTGTGATTTATTTCGTCTTTTAATTGTATTGGTATACTAATGCGTTATGTTTAATATGGCACTGTATTCTAAATTCATTTCAAATTGCCACCTGTATCTCAACTGTTGAATGACATTTTAAAGCAATGCAGAAATAAAGAAACAATATTGACAAATGAATCAAGTTTAAAGTATCTTATGATTCAGCGTGTAATGAAGGGTATCAAAACAAATATCATCAAATTGTTTGATAAAAAACCTTTCTAACAATGCAGAAATGTAATTCATATGCCTAGTTCATTAATGATTTATACATATTTGTCAATCTAAATGATTCTAATATATCCGTTAAGCGATACATATTCAATGTGAACAATAGCGAAGGTGAGTTATGGCAGTTTTTGAGACTGTAGTATTGACATGCAAACAATTATGTATACATTGTGAGTTATTTCTACGTTTAAGTTCAGTTGTATATTGAATCTTATGTTTAACGTGATATTGTTTTCTATGTTTTTCAAATTGTTATCTATAGTCAACTTTTGAGTGGCATTTGCAGAAATAAAGAAACCAAAATTGACGGGTGAAACATTTTTAAAGTATCTCATGTTTCAGTCTGTAAGGACGGATATTACGGTGACTGTACCTTAGTGTGCGGTCATTGTTCTAGCGGAACCCTATGTAACAAGACTGATGGGAGTTGTCCTTCGGGTTGTGAACGAGGATACTTTGGGACAACATGCAAATCAGGTTAGCGTAACATTATATGATATTACCCTTAATACATACTTGGAATATTGTTTAAGTAACCATACACATATACATGTCATGATACACTTTGCTAGAATCCATTCAAAAGCTCAGGTGTCTGGTAAACTCTAAAAAAAAACTCTTCAACTTGTGAAATTTAATTCATACGTCTAATTCATAAATGATTTAATCTTATATTTTTATCTAAATAATTCTTATATATTCGTAAATAGATACATATTTCACGTGAACAATAAAAAAAGGGTGTTTAGAATGTTTTTGAGATATAATTGACCACACTTGTACTGAAGTAATAAACACCGCACCACTGTTAAGTGGCAATTCGTCGAAAAAGTCATAAATGGGAACAATTCTATTATCTTGTTTGGGACATAAAAATAGCTTTATATATAGTGTTATAGTAACGAGTAAAATTCGTATTGATTCTATTTACTACACATATCATAGATGTCATCGCGAGGATCACTTCAGTGTTAAATTCACAAGCAATTATCACAAAAAAAATGGGATAATAAATTCATTATGCAAAGGTTTGTTGTTATATCATTTAGATAACAGTCCAGACTTTTGCCAACGTGAGTACTGTACATAGTAGAAGGACGTTATTTTCCATATAGGTCACACTGACTTTATCGCATTGTTTATTGAAAATTAGCCGTATAGAAATTCCAGTTTATAAACTCCCTGAGCAGGCTACGATTTTCATATTTGATTGCTGGGAAACCTGAAACCACACAGGAACGAGGTCTGGACTGTGATCACGTCTAACCTTAGACTGGTGAATTCCAATTCAGTTGCATGTGTCGTAGGCGCCGCAATATCATAATGCAAAATTACGTTTTTGAGTTTCTGAATCATCGCCAGTCGCTTCGAATCAGTCTCTTTGAATAACATGTACAAGCATAAATATGTCCAACTTAAGTGTGTCACTTGTAGACTTTATATCAACAAAATAGTGTTCTTTTGAAATACATTTATTGAAACAAAGCCCCTTACACAATTGGCAGCGTCCACTGTAACTTCTTTAAAGACGGAATGTGGAATATGTTTGTCTATCTGTAGATAATATACATCTACATGGATATTTCCCTGTTGATTTGCATACTCGAGCTTCCTTTGATGTTGTTAATGCCAGTCATATGTTTAGTTTCTAGATCCGTTTCGTCCGTGATTTTATCAATGAATCAATATTCATCTTTTTTATATTACTTTATAAAAGAGGATTTTACTTGGTATGCTGGTCCTGCCATTATCCTCGATGTTCCGCTATATGTATTATTTAATTTGATCTAGAGCGGAGCGCACAGAGACACTATTGACATCCCTGCTGATACATTATCGAAACTTTTACAGAAATTGATGATTATAAGCTATTCGTTTTTAATGTAGTCGTCAGTTTTCTTACCTATTGAATCATCTTATTTAAAAAAATCGTGTATGAGTTAATAGGATTCGGTGCTAAAACGTTGACAGGGCTTTTTAACTTAAATGACGACAACCGTTCCATGATGATGGTATAGTCACATAATGCATATTCTGCTTCTAGAACATCCGATACAGTCTATAATATGTACAGTTATATGACGGTCAAATATTATTCTGAATGGACTTGAAACAACATATTAAATATCATTGTCTTAAACCCTTTCGAACATATATCATATTGCTACTATTCATTGACAGTGTTATATATTAGCCTGTTAGTGCTAGTTAAATTCTTTTTCTCGCCTAGCAGACAGGAATGCTTTAGTCACCCTGTGTGTGAAATAGTCATATCCGTACGTGCTTAAAAAACATAGTTAAAATATCGTCACAATTTTAGTTTGTAATATATTCGTCGGCGAGAAAAAACATCTATAACGAATATACATGTGCATAAGTTATACCTATAAAGTTTGATAATTCCACTTGTTTATTCAAACTAATAAGGCGTCTGAGCTACTTTAGCTAAATTTGTATTAACGGTTGCATAACTATCATTGTGTTTCTTTTAATCATGCATTTAAAATGTTTTAAACATGCATTTAGGTGACACGTCTTTAGTCGTTATATATACGATACAATTATCGAAGCCACTTGGTTTGTGTACCCCAGGAAGGGCTTATGCATATCAATATTGAAAGGATTCGTTGCCCAACCATTTTCCTACTCTAATTTATTATATATCCTTTGTAAACATGCATGTGTGTATGACAAAATAATAGGATTAATATATATATTTGATAACAGCAGCGGTATTTACTCCCGAGTATTTAGCATGTATGGTCAGTTGACTGCCAATATGTGTAATACCACACTCCCTAACCTAAAGAGGGTATCTTCATAAAGAATTATTGAAAGAAAGTGGCATCAAATAAGCCATTGTTATCTCTAACAACCCTTCTGTCGGGCATCAGGCTAAAACAGTACAACAGTGAGTTACTCACAATTATTACATCGCTGTTAGCTGTCACTATGCTCCCACTGTTTCAATAGACTGGAGCGAAATCACGTTTTTGATAATCTCTCTTATCACTTTACGACAATGATTAGGATTTCGAGCACTATGCATTCCGATTACGTAAAGCAGTGGTATATGGAATAACAATATAATTATATTAAAAGATACCTCAATTAACCATTCACTTATTCACTCACTCAGTCACTCAATAAATCAACCACTCTTACCACTCATTTAATATGTCTATGTTTTCTGTTATCTCGCTGTATGTTTGTCTAGCTCTGTCAGTCTGTCTAACGTTCTCATGGACACACCCTTACACAAGAGCTCGCCTATCGAAATAAATTTGAAGTCCTTTGTATTGATAAGACTTTGAAGAGCTAAAAGGAAAATATAGTTTTACAATATATGAGAAGAATAAAGCAGAGTGTTTGCTTTTCATATTAACTTTATCGAATTACATTTTTGATACTAATTATATTAATATAATTATTATAATAAGTATTCTAAAATCTTAAAACACATTTTTTCAGTGATTGTTTCTATAAATAAAACAGTCACAATGAGTAGTAAATTCTGGCCAGCGTCCAGAGCTGTAGATGGAATCAACAACACATTGCCCGATACGTGTACTTGTTGTGCTGCGACAACATACCAACATAGCCCATGGATGCAGCTTAACCTGGGCAAACAATACAGTATAACCGAACTAACCATAACTGGACGATCGGACAACACAGCAGGTAATATGCTTTATTGTTCTCTCAGTTTGTTTGTATAATTGATATTATTTTCATCTCAAATAAATAGATTCAGTACAGCTGTTTGGAAACACAACCCATATTTAAGTTTGATAGAGAGAATGATGCAGTTCTAATCTTCTGAGTTTAATTATAATTTTGTTTTAAATAATGTTAATCAGTCTCTTAATTTATCGTGTAAAAAGCGTGTTATATTTAGTGTGTGTATGTTGAAACCAAATGATATTCAAAATAAATTAATGAACACACTTTCTTAATGCGTGAACATAATCAGTTGTTTTTAATTTACATATTTAATACGTGGACTCAGTTACATGTAAGTGTTTTCCACTTACTTCCTTTATTTTCAGTTACACTTTATATTACGAATGAACGTTTCGTAAAGAATCTGTGTAGACAAGTTTATATGAATCTGTGTAAACAAGTTTATATGTTTCGGATGTTTCAGTCACAATATTTCAACATAAACTATGCCAGTAAGATCACATAATCTTTCTTGAAATATTCTTATGTGTTTATCTGCATTTTCAAGACGGAAAACATGATGTTAAAAATATACGAAAACCAGTTTCTAGGAATTGGGAATTCAAATATATAGTTCTAAATATCCTATAGTTGCCACATTTCACATTCACTAAACACAAAGAGTATGTTATTGATGTTTCAGTATTACTTACCCGCTTGGTAAAGCAGCAATTACTTTAAAATAGATTATTTTACACAATTATCAGATCATTAACGTTGTAAATATTAACTTATTCTATTCAGAAAACTTCAACGATATGCAGATTTATTTTAATCAACATCTTCATATCGGCACCAAACCTTTCGATACGGTAGGAAATACTTCAACATATCGTAATCCCACTAAAGATACCATGTCACAGTTTGTCACACTTATTATACCAGGTTCTCACAGAATCATTGTGGTATGTGAGATCACAGTGTTTGCTTTAGGTAAGTACTAATACGGCACCGTAAATATCTAATTATACGAAAGTAATTAATGATGAGTTCAAAAACGTATACATTCAAAAATATATTCATATGGTTATATTACCGCATTATTCAATGTAAATTATTGGAAAAGAATAACAGTATATATTTCCCATAGGAACAATGTTTCAAAAGAGTTGATACCTATTTGCTTACAGTTTTACGACAGTATTATCTTATATGATTATAATGAAAGAACATCCTTACTTGCAGATGTTAATCTTATCACTAGTATCACGGACACTCTCAGTGTAAATATGTCATCCCAGTATTCAAATAGAGGTTCGCAGAAGGCCATAGACCGAAATCCAAGCATGGCTGTAGAAACGTGTGACTGCTGTAGTGAAACTCTGTCTGGAAATCCATCCTGGTGGAAACTTGATTTGAGAAGAAAATATCCGATACAGAAAATAATGTTTTATGGAAGAAATGATTGTACGTGGTGAATGATAACTTTTTCAGAAAATGTTCCTACAGACGTTTTAAAATTAATATGTTTAATGTAACTGTAGCCTACAATATATCAACCAATGAAACTCAAAGCATGCATGTTACTTGGTTATCTATAAATAATTATTTTAAGGAAGTGTAATGTTAATAGATCGAATCCTTTAGCTATTATGGTTCAATTTATATATTAATTGATTGTAATAGTTACATAAGTGATGTTGTAACATGCAAGTTATATGTATAAGTTTATGGTTTTCAGTATCAAACTTTCATCAGTTTCAAGGATTTCGTATCTTCCTAAGCAACACTTCTCTAGGTAATGAATCGCTCGTCTACACAAATCCAACCTCGGGTTCAGGACATATATTCAAGATATCGGTTCCAAACATACTGGCAAGCTTTGTGACTGTATCAAAAAATGGAATTCTTAGTATCTGCGAGTTGAAGATATTTGAAGGAGGTAAACATTAACCCTTATTTTTTACTAATGATAACGTTCATATCTATTTATTTGTATGTTGTATCATCGAACTAACATAGTATGCTTGTTTTATATAACTCGAAGAAAGTATTTTTGTTTCACAAAAGCATTTTAACATATTTAACTGATGTCAGCTTTGATATGCACGGTCTAAATAATCAGTGTTTCAGAAGATAATTACAATTTTACGACTTAGACAATGAACGATTTAAATTACTTACTTTGAATTTTAATGTAAATTGTGTAACTTTCCAGAATGTCGTATCGGTACATTCGCTGATGAATGTTCCCGTCAATGTCATTGTGCTGATAAGCAAGCATGTGACCAAACAAACGGTTATTGTAACTCGGCAATATGTGATCCTGGTTGGAAAGGAATTGCATGTAACAAAGGTACAGTTTCTCTTATTAATCTATATGAAGCAACGTTAAGATATCACTTTGAACGGTTGCGGCGCTGTAGTACTGTTTATATTATGTTTTACAGTTTCTATTATTTCTCTCATTTTCAACAGTTTCTTTCTCAAAATGTTAATGTATATTAGTATAAGAGTCATTTTTTTCAAATTTGGTAATATTCAGAACTTATCATGTTGAACATTTTATATACGATTTCGAAGACGACCAGACTTTCGAGGAGCTGATTCGTATTTAGATACATACAAAATCATAATGTTTCGATTGAAGATACGTTTTAGTGTTTTTGTTTTTAAGTTGTTGATCATATCGTTATCACCATTTCTATCGTCAATCGTTCTTTGCAGGAGTAATGACTCAAAGTCTTCCAATCTCTTTAAAGAATGTTTCAATTAAATGTTTCTTATCAGTTTAGTTAAAATAGTATTTATTGAATCATGATACAAGTGATCTATGTGTATTAGTTGGTTGGCTCAATCAGTAATGTATATTACTTTCAATGCATGGGTCGTGAGTTAAAATCATCGCCCGGTCACATTCTCTGTGATAATTGCACGTGCACTGTGTACTACGGCCATACATTTCGCATATTACATGATGAATTAAGGACACACAATTATAACAAATTAAACAGGATATAATTATGTAAAATTTCTATTATTGTATTAATTTGTTTGTCTAAGCGTAAGAGCCAGCAGAGAATCGGATGATATTATAAATTGATAATTCTGAAGCATATATTTAAAGATAATCAGCAAATAGGTGTTTGTTTGTATCAAATCTCTGACAGTACGATCCTACTATGATGACTTAAATTTACAATATATAATATAATGCAAGCCTTTAGACAAGGATAAAGTAGAACGGTATAATTTAAGAGCGTTACACTATCAATGCGTGTGAAATACTATGTTCAGTACTAAATAATCGCAATGATTAACATAACGAATTATTTTACTTTAGTAGGAGAACTATTTTGGTTAGTTTGTTTGATATGCGTAGAGGTTATATCATTAATAAAGACGGTTGTAGTGATAATAACAAAGTTAGTGGATACGACATTTTCATATAAACGAGCACGTGTAACAAGTCTGTGACCTTTGTTACACTGTATACAATGATGCATATAGACGAAACCAATTCCGAAAATCAAATCCTCAATCAAGAGTTATCCTTGGAGTATTGGTATACGTACTGTATGTCAACTCTATACATATAGACTTTATAAAGGGTTAGTAAAAAAATTAGAACAAATGATGTTATCGAATATGAACGAAACGTTTTTCCACAAAAATATAATTATAGTAAATAATTAAATGTGTGTGGTTAATCAGCCGTCTTTGCCTGTAGTTGTCATTAGTTGTTATTGCATTAAATTCACAAAGAAGATATCCTGTTTCCCGTAACCTTCCATTTCCAATACAGAAATATCACCATACTTTAGCAGTCGTATTTTCATCAACCCGCCACCATCCCAACTTCGCCGCCTGGTTTGTTGTGAAATACATTCATATCTGGAGTTTAATAGCTTTATGACCTAGTGTATGATTTTGACGTAGGGACGGCTTGGTGCTTACTAAACATTTCTTATGTCATGATAGTTATTTGTTGTCTAAATTATTATCTATTTTATTAAATTTTGATTTTTGCTTTTTGTCTACAGTGCGGGCGGATAGTTGCCCACTTTTTGCGGTGGGAATGTTTAATTACAGAAATGTATTATTGACATAAGTCTTATTATGTAAGAATTTAAGTAACTAGTCAGGTATATAACATTCTACTCAAATCAATATATAGCGTAATCAATTATGAATTACATTATTGTCATTATATGGTAAAATAAATACACAATTTGTTTCTAACAACAATAATAGAAAAATAAGAAAACTCAAGATTCATATATATATATAAAATGCATGTGCTTTGTTGATATGGCGAAAACTTCTGATTGTGTAAATAGATATATATGTTATACATAAAACTGGAAAAAAGGTTCATCGGCCAATATCGTTGAATCAGTTAAAATTTGAATGAGCAAACATTAACGTAAATATTTCTTGATATTAGGTTGTGTAAATCGTGTTATTCTCTAATGACTGTTTCATTTTGTATCAATGATTTTGCATTTGAAATAAAAGACATTTTAAACCGTGCACTTTATGTCATTATATAACTTTTAACGATGAAATTATTTTATCGGCCATAACGAAGATCACCTACAGTGTATATTAGCATACATAATATATGTGGTGCTCAGTTAACAAACTGGGAGTAAATACCAACAAAACAAAAGTTGATTACTACCAGAAGAACAAAATATACTTAACTTCTTTTATTTATTTATTTTTAGTTTATGTTACTTCTATTGAAACTATACGCATTTTAAATAACTATATTTTACTGAAACTGCTTGTGTTTTAACGCAATCAGCCTGCGGAACCTTTTTCTAGTCATTAATAAAACTTGTTCAACAAAAAGGACTTAATGCCATACAGTTAATTGAGTTGCGAGAGTAATACTTACAATGTACAATACAAAGATTGATGCCTTGTCGCCGCAAGTTTGGTTTAAAAGAAACATCAATGAGTTTGCTTTGTATGTTCATTTTATGAATGTGTACCAACAAAGAATGACCATTTAGTGTTTAATGTTTAGCTTGATCTAGGTAAAATAATTGAGATGTATGAAAGTCAAATATATAAAATCGAAAGATAAACGAGTTCTGTCGATTTACCCGAGTAAGAAAAAAAGAAAGATTAATAACTTCAAGGATGTTTTCTCAAACACGAATAACAAGTTGAACACACATAACAAGGCAGTTCCAAAGCCAAATTTATAACAGAAATATTTGTCGAACGGAGAAATCTATCCTGATCCGGATATAAAAACTGGTTGCATGAATGACAAAAGCTGTTGGTTTTCGTCCGTATACTAGTTTCATAATCATGTACATGGTTTTGGTCACTTGTGTAATTGATGAAATTTTGATTATTGGATGTGAGTACATCACAGACTAAACCAACATCAAAAATGGTTTCATTAGTCATCATATTCATTGTTGCATGTGAACTTGCACTTGATGACTCGATTTCACATGTCAATGTAGGACATTTACGTCTACGTGCACATTTTTGCGTTTTTTAGATTGTCCAAAGTAAATATGATTTGAATGTGCAATTTTATCTTGATCTTGATCTACTAGCAATATTTTCAGGTAAAACATGTCTATCACTTATTTCAGGCCCATTATCCGATAAAATCACATTCCCGTGATCTTGACCACTAACCTTATCCATTAGCGCAATATGTCTGGATTGAATGGCGAATCTGCTATATCGGCATTACCGAGCTGAAAAGGGCAAGCAACGCAGTTAACGATATAGCTGTACATTGCAAACCATTAAAAGGCGCAAATATTTCCCACCCTTGGTGGAAATAGCTTAAAACAATCTATGCGTCCTTCTGCGAGCGTGTATTGAAAACCACGAATGCAAAATAATTTAAACATAACAAAAATGTCAGATGGTATATCACACCACTACGCTCTGGTATCCTCCCAAATGTAATAGAGTTAGGCCGTTCGTGGGGGGGGGGATACAGAGAGATCAGAGATTTTGAAGCAGTGTAATTTAAATACCGTTGAAGATAATGCTTTTCTTTGATTTAATATTTAAAGTATTTAATTTTATACTTTATAAAATTGACAAAATAGAATCCTGGGCAATTGTATATGTATTTATAATGTAAACATTCCACAAGTTTCCTATTCATTGGGTACTACAACATATCTCGTCATAATTATTATTCGAGAGGCACAAATTATGTAAGCTTAGTAAAATAATCATGTCATACATGTGAAATGGCGCTATATAATAAAAGTATATCATCATAAAACCAGGCATTGCATCAAGTTAACATTCACTAGTTTAATGAGGAGATTGAGTAAGGTGGTGGGTAAGAAAAATTGCAAATCACGTTTCTATTATGTAAATTATGAAACTGGAAGGTATGGACAAAACTGTACACAAAAATGCGGCAGTTGTCAGGAGAGTTCGTCATATGAATGCGACTAATAATTATGTTAAAATGAACTTCAACAAAATTATCATGTCGTGTATTACACAATTACGCTCTGGTATCATTCCCATTGCAGTCGTGTTAGGCTGGTTCATTGCTTTACTAAGAGATTAAGATATAGTAGAAGCTAGTGCTTTTCTTCGATTTAAGATTACAAGTATTTGATTTTATACTTTAAGAAAGTAAAACAGAATCATGGGTAATTGTAAACGTATTCATAATGAAAACATTGCAAGAGTGGTCTTCTTCTTGGAGAACATGTATACATATTGTCACATTTATGATCGATATGCATGTGAAATGGGCACTATATAAAGAATGTGTATCTCTATTAAACCAGACATAGCACATGAAGTAAACATTCCTTGGTTTTAAAAGGAGATGGAGTGGGGTGGTGGGTAAAATATATGTGCATAGACAAAAATAACGTTTCTATTACATAGATTGTGATACTGGAAGGTATGGAAAAAAACTGTACACAAACATGTGGAGAGTTCTTCATGTTATCACATAACTGATATATGTCCGTCCGGTTGCACACCTGGCTATCTTGGAGACCAATGCGATCAATGTACTTATAGCGATTATGGAAATTTATGACTATTTATATATTAATTTATATACGTAAACATGGTTTAAATTGATATAAATATGAATCTGCCTCTGTTTATATATAAAGCATAATATAACTATAGTTTGTTATAAGAGCGTTGGTGAGTCATGCTAGGATATTTTGAAATGTATTAATGTGGGTTTAAACATTTTGCGATACAAATAATCAATTTTATATCTGATAGTTCATTTTGGTACAGGTATTGAATGCAATAAACTGAACAATGTTCAATTTTAAATTGTATGTGTTTGTAGATTTTATTCCTATAGAAATTGTCATGATGTTACTTTATGTATTCAATGAAATATTGTTTTGGTTATAATATATATGCCTTTCGAATGGTCTCAGTTTTAAGTGCGGCGTGGTAGGCATTTAATGTCAAGTCGTCCCGTACTTTAACTGAGTAGTGTCATCCTTTCTGATTATTCTAAATAATGGTGCACATACGGTGTTGCTATAGAATCAAAAACCGCTAAGGGAAGTGCAAAGGGGCATGAAGGAGTGTAAAGTGTGTAAACAAAGGTCGACATTTTCATATTAACAAACAAATGTAAACTGTACAATTTTATGTTATATTGCAATATGTCAATGTGTCCAGGAGCCTTAACTATAATCAGAAAATTCTAAAATATTAAAGCTTCATATGAGGTATATATACTTTTTGTCTTGGATAATTATTTGAATTTCAAGGGACATAACTATGAAATTAGCTTTTAATCATTTAATCCTATATGTAATTCCATGCTTTTTAATCTAGAGTGTGACGCTAGGTATTACGGACAAAACTGTACACAAACATGTGGAAGTTGCCAGCAAGGTTCATGGTGTAATCACATAACTGGGTCCTGTCCTTCGGGTTGTAAACCTGGATTTCATGGAGACAAATGTGACCAAGGTATATGTATTGTCAATGGCAAATTGGGCAAATTACTTATATAAATATATATATGTGTATATATGTGTATGTGTGCGTATATACAAACTCTAACAGCAGTTGATTGTTTCTATTTACAATGATATGTTTTGTGTTGTGCTTTTTTGTGTGGTGTTAAAATGCTATACTATGATGTGCTGTACAGAGTGAAATGTGCTGCGCTGTGCAAATTTATGCTGTGCTGTATGATGCGCTGTGTTGTGTCGTGTTGTACTGTGTTGTGTTGTGCTGCTCTTGACTATATTATCGCTTGTGTGCTGTTTGTTTTATATATGTATATATCAATGAGAACTAAAGTATGCATATATTGTAATGAAATTAAAGGTGCGTTTGTATTTTATCCATTGACTTATTATATCACTATTTTATCAATTATACTTTTATAGAATGCCCAAAGATGTTTTATGGACAAAACTGTACAGAGCAATGTGGATATTGTAAATTAAATAGAGAATGTAGCAACACAGATGGATTTTGTCCTCATGGATGCCGTCCAGGATATAAACCTGACAGCACATGCAAACAAAGTTAGTTTCTTTACTTCTGAATATCAGTCTAACTGAATATTAAATAGTTATGTTATGTGTGTTGATTGTTGCGTTTAGTGTGGTGCCGTGCGGTTTCACGCGGTGACACGCCGTACAATACCGTCATTATCATGCAATGCTACCATAGTGTCGTTTACGAGGCATGAATGTACAGCCTATTTTTTGATTGAGGGGTCATACACGCCATATTAATTTGTGAATTTGAAACGAAGCACCAATTGTATTAAAGACGTTGTTATGTGCCCATTTATTGTGATATATCAATGGAATTTGCAGAGATTATGCGTGTGATATTGTTATTGTTCTGTATGGAATTTAAAATGAAATGATCTGTGTTAACAATGTTATAATCATCATTGTACACCATTTGCATTTCTATATCGGTTAAGTGTAGTTATGATTATACATTATAAAATACATTGGTAAAGAAAGTAATTATTGTTAATCTTAAGTAAAAGTATGATATTTGTTCTGTAACGCTTTTCTTATTTCGAAGATTTTGATGAAGATTGTTTTGATAAATTATTTTTTTGAAAAAGGACATTTTGTAAATTGTGTTCCAATCTAAGGTGATGATATGCTTGAACTTGTGCTTTGGGTATGGTCGGGTACATCTTTGCGTAAATAATTATAAGTTTCAATCTTCTGCTATCTAGATTGTGACGCTGGAAAGTATGGACTAAACTGTACACTGACATGTGGAAATTGTCAGGAAAATTCATCATGTAATCACATTAATGGAACGTGTCCATCAGATTGCAAACCAGGCTTTCGTGGGGGGGAATGCAAGCTCTGTACGTAGTAGTAAGAAAACTTGTCATGCTTTATTCTATGGTGTGTTTTTAAAAATGTCTTCATATCCACGATATACAACTATAAATAGTTAAATGTTTATATATTTGAACTAGTCACTATTAAGTCTTTGTCAACGAAATATACCAGTATTTATGCAAATACTCAAATTCGACCAAAAATTTATTTAAGGATATACTAATGCCATGATAACGGTGACAAATTGATATTTGTATTACAAATATACGCAATCATAACTATAAACTAACAATAATTTCATATTGCTAATTCTATCATTTCTAACGGAAATATGTGGTGGTAATTATGTTTTAAATGTCCTCTATTAAGATGTCTTAGTGATGAAAATCTGTGTTTCAATATGTTTCAATATGTCAAATATAAAAGATATGATTTATTAAGAGGATATTCACAATAAAATGAAATTAAAAAATGAAGTATTAACTTAGATAAATAGTTTTTTCTTTGATAAAATGGTGTCTTAATAATACACATGTACAGTCAATGTGTTCTAATTTTGAAGAATTTTGTATTTTAACAAGTGTTCTTTTTTAAAATAGAAACCAAAGAAAAATGCAATGATTGCTACCTTGTATATTTGAAATGTTGTACATTATTCATAAATATATTATTGTCCTGACTTTACAAGTTTGATTTGATTAAACTATTAACTAACAGCTATACAATATAGCAATTAAAACAAACTGACCAATTAAAACAGAACAGGCAAACGTCCATACAATTTCTGCATGTGTCGTACATCAATATTAATATTGCTGTACGATAAATTTACCGTACGGCTATGTCAGTAGAATCGTTAGTCAAACAAACTAGGATATATTGTTATGTTATTTTTTTAAATTGCAATGTAATAAGTAAATTATTATAGCATTATCGCATTTGGGAAAAACTATCCTCTAACTGCTAAGCGCGAAGCGAGGAAGCTTCAAATACATTTTTCAAGTATTTTGTATGACTCGGCCTTTGATCGGACCGACGACCTTCATCATGCAGACGCTCTGTCATAGGACCTCTATAACACCCCAGGTGTTATGCTTAATATATCACCATCGAATTACTGATCCGGTATAAAGCAGAACATCTGTTAACAGGTTGTACAGACAGTCGCGTTGGTTAACCAACCTGCGATTACCTAACTGGTTAGATCGCGGCAGAGCTACCATGATTCGTCCAGTAAATCTGTGACGAGATATAAAGGAACATGTAAGGGAGTAGTTGACAGTGAGTTTTAGAGTTCATATGAGAGTGTGGGGTTCTTACGAGGTCAGGACTTGCAGCACTAAAGAGTCTGACTTGAATACCATATTTAAAACTTACGCATCGAGTTGCGGAACAATATCAAAAGGTTTTAACATGCTTTATCTTGTGATTATTTATCACTCCATCAGTCATGGTGCTACACCACCGCTGTGGTATTATATTTTAATGTATCAAGTAGTTCAAAAAGTATCATAACGATAATACGAAATAACCAGTTAAAACACACGCATAGCAAATTAACGTTTCAGTTAGGAAGTGTACTCTCTGAGAGCTAGGTAACTACTGAAGCAGACGCACGATCGCGGCGAGCCTTTATTTCTAATCGAGCGATCCATCTCACAACTGGCTGCGACTAGCTGCGGTCGATCGTGCGAGCTGTCGCATGTCACCACGATACGATCGGTCGAAAGCCGCCACCACTAGTCGCACGATTACCTACGATTGATCTTGTGGTCGATCTTCTTCAATCGTTGGTGATCGCACAACCATGTGTACAATCAATCGTGCGATGACCTACAACAAGTCTTTAGAGCAATCGCAGTATGCGATCGCAAATGATCGTAGCATATATTGCCGATTGGTTGCACTTCGGCGAAATTGCCAACAATCTGCAAGTAAACGTACGATTCAGTGTAACTGAGGCTTTACCATCAATCCATTTCTTAACACTAAAATAAGTTTAAATCGTAAACTTACAATTTATTATTTTTCAACATATAAATTTTGTTTCGTTTAACTTTGATTTACGAGAGTACATAATTTAACTTATCGAACAGAAAGAGACAAATACCGAAAACAAAGGAAAGGTGTTTTGTGCCGAAGGAGACTGTACATATATACGTCTATAATATTGTTGTGGTTCTTATGGATACTGACGTGTTAAAAGGAATAACATTCACAAATATGTTCATATGAACATGAACTATTAACTAATTGAATTAACAGGCTTGTACTAAATGTGTATTACAACTTATCAACAAACTTAAAAAATGCATTCATGAATATACAATTCTGATATCTAATAAAAAGTGTCTGTCAGTTTAAGCCATTGAAATGCTGTATGCTAATTAGGGGTGATTTCTTAAACAATCATTTCATATCGTGTTAATTACGTAAAAGGGGCGTTTACATAAGGCTTATTTTGATCCCAGGAAACCCTTATTTTGTACGTCTATATTTAACTGATTAGTTATCTCCGGCCAGTCAATACAATTGCGGATAATTGATTTAAATCAAAACTCTATCGCTAAAATTTAACCCTTTTTTAAGTGATCCAAATACTATGTTCGGCAAGCTGCGAAATATTAATAAAATTTAAATATTCTCACCTAAGTTAAACTTTTGCAAACACATTGTCTCAATTGTTATCAATTTTGGTCGAAACAAATAATGTTTCAAAGTGTATTAGCAACTCAACAAGACATTTGCAAGACATTTGCCTTTGGCCATTTACAATGATTACAGAATTATGGCAAACACAATAAAATACATTTAATTAATGCAAATACATTTTCAGAAACAATGTAAATAAATATATGATGAAAGTAGAATAAAAATTAAAGTTTCAAGAGCACTTTTTCTAATGATTAAAACTTTAAACTAGTTTAAACATCTTTTTATTTTTTATTGACATAATCGAATTTGTGTACTGAATGCTGTGATAAGTGACATATATTTGTTTTCCTAATATAAGTATACCTTGTACAGCATCAAATGAAATGATATTCAGATTAAATTGCATTTTGATTACACAATTTACATAAACAGTTTCCTCCATCGATTCCATTAAGTCTATAAAATTCGATTTCTAATGAGCGTGAACTTAAGACATGAAAATTGTTTCCTCAATGCATCATTATTTATTTTATCAATATAATCCTCGTAACAAAAGGAGGTCTTAAATTTTGTATAATAAAAGAATTTAGACATATTATGTTTACAAGCATTCCGTACTTCATAATCTTCATTTTAACAATAGCAAATTGTTAATATTAAAATCGCTCAAGTGAACAACAATTATCTGATAGTATTTTTTTCTAATCAGCACAGACTGTCCATTATTACATATAAAGTGGCTATAATATTAAAATAAAATGCTTACCTTCCATGTTTGTTAAATATATGCATTAATCACAGACACTTATGTCGCATTTGAGAGATTTAGACCTACTGTGGCCATCTTATTTAATGTTATGTGTGATTTGGGTGATAATATTACATTTATCAACTTATTATCCTTTTTAACTCTGCTATAGGGACGGTATTGAGTATGTGATTAATGATTAATTATGTAATGATGTCTTGTGTAATTCTATATAAAATTGCATGATGGATTTGTGGTAAATTTGTTTTACTCTTTGCAAATATTGTGTTAACCATTATGATGCATAAATAAATAAATAAATCAATAAATAAATAAGTAATCAATAAATAATTGCTAAATTGTTTTACATTATATGATAAAATTTCGTCATTTCCATAACAGCTGTTCTTTTCAATGAAATGTCATTGGTTATTTTTATGTTTATTGAACCTTGCGTGTATTATTTAGATTGTGACACAGGAAAGTATGGACAAAACTGTGCACAAATGTGCGGACAATGTGCAACGAATTCATCATGTCATCACATAAATGGCTCGTGTCCATCCGGTTGTAACCCTGGATTTGCTGGGGAAATGTGCGTAAAACGTAAGCATTTTGTTGTCAAACAAATGTGACACTGCTTGACAAAATGATTATTGTAGTGACTATATGTCAAACCATTATGTTGTTATTAAATGTGTACATTGGCAAGATCTATGCATTCATAAACGCCCACGTCACCACACTGTCACATTGCACTATCACGCAGCAGACACACGGTATGGTACCACACCCAGTCACATTATACTGACACCGGGCCGGCCGAATCTAAAATTAGCATTTAATTGTGAGCGCGAAGAGAGAAAGATTGTAGTAATATTTTTAATTCTTTTGTAAGATTCGGTCGGGGATCAAACCCACGACCTTCCGCATGCGAGGCAGACGCTCTACCATTAGATCACAGCTGTGGTTTTCGAGCTATTATAAATTTTCATTAAGATGATCTGCCATTTTATGTTTTAATGAGTCAAGTAGCGCATGTTTGATTTTCTAATTCCGGTTTGAACAGGTAGTTTAGTGTCAAGAACTGCTGGTATCATAACATTGCGATGTGCGACGATCCAGTCATTAGAAAACTTGATATATGTCTTCGAATGGTTAATGAAAAAAAATGATAATGGCAAATTACCAGTTAAAACACATTTGTTGAAAATTATTGCACTGGCAAAAGTAAATGGCATTTGATAAATAAGTTTAACTCTACCTCTGCTGAAAGTGTATTCTCAGTCGATCTGTGTGGTATACAAGTTCTTAATTCAACCTGTTCATTTTCTTGTTCCATTACACGACTCACAGACCCTTCGGGGATTTGATTTATATCATTTGTGGAGGTAGTTTATGTGTTTTGTTTTTCCAAAACGACTTAGTGTCTACTGATAGAAAACATGTAATATTCTAATTCTCACCTAAGTTAAATGTCCTTATTGAACATTTGCAATCACATTGTCTCCATTATAATCATTTTTGGTCGAAATGAAAAATGAACACCAATTGTCTGACAGTATTTATTTTTTTAATCGGCACAGACTGTCCATTATTACATATAAAGTGGCTATAATATTAAAATAAAATGTTTACATTCCATGTTTGTTAAATATATGCATTAATCACAGTCACTTATGTCGCATTTGAGAGATTTAGACCTACTGTGGCCCTCTTATTAAATGTAATGTGTAATTTGGTTGATAATACTACATTTATCAACTTATTATCTTTTTTAACTCTGTTATAGGGACGGCACTGAGTATGTGATTAATGATTAATGATATAAAATCGCATGATGGATTTGTAGTTAATTTGTTTTACTCATTGCAAATATTGTGTTAACCATTATGATGTATAAATAAATAAATTAATAAATAATCAATCAATAAATAATTGTTTAAATTGTATGTTTTTTATTATATAATAAAATTCCGTTATTTCCGTAACAGCTGTTTGATCAACGTTATTCTTTTCAATGAAATGTCATTTGTTAGTTTTATGTTTATTGAACCATGCGTGTATTATTTAGATTGTGACGCAGGAAAGTATGGACAAAACTGTGCACAAATGTGCGGACAATGTGCAAAGAATTCATCATGTCATCACATAAATGGCTCGTGCCCATCAGGTTGTAACCCTGGATTTGCTGGGGAAATGTGCGTAAAAGGTAAGCATTGTGTTGTCAGACGAATGTGACACTGCTTGACAAAATAATTATTATAGTAACCATATGTCAAAACATTAATTTGTTATTAAATGTGTACATTGGCATGATCTATGCATGTGTATGAATTCCATAAACGCCCACGTCACCACACTGTCACACTGCATTTTCACGCAGCAGACACACGGTATGGTACCCCACCCAGTCACATTATACTGACACCTGACAGACCGAATCTATAACTAGCTTTTAATTGCTGAGGGCGAAGCGAAAAAGATTATAGTAATAGTTTTAAGTCTTTGGTATGATTCGGTCGGGGATCGAACCCACGACCTTTCGCATGCGAGGCAGACGCTTTACCATTAGACCGCCGCTGTGGTATTCAAGCTATTGTAAGTTTTCATTAAGATAATCTGCCATTTTATGTTTTAATGTATCAAGTAGCGCATGTTTGATTTTCTAATTCCGGTTTGAACAGGTAGTTTAGTGTCAAGAACTGCTGGTATCATAAGATTGCGATGTGCGACGATACAGTCATAAGAAAACTTGATATATGTCTTCGAATGGTTAATAAAAATATGATAATTCGAAATTACCAGTTAAAACACATTTGTTGAAAATTATTGCTCTGGCAAAAGTAAATAGCATTTGATAAAAACAAGTTTAACTCTACCTCTGCTGAAAGTGTATTGTCAGTCGATCTGTGTGATATACAAGTTCTTAATTCAACCTGTTCATTTTTTTGTCCTATGAGACGACTCACAGACCCTTTGGGGATTTGATTTATATCATTTGTGGAGGTAGTTTTATGTGTTTTATTTTTCGAAAACGACTTAGTGTCTAGTGATAGAAAACATGTAATATTCTAATTCTCACCTAAGTTAAATGTTTGCAATCACATTGTCTCCATTGTTATCATTTTTGGTCGAAATGAATAATGAACAATAAATTGGTTGAGAGTGTTTATTTTCTAATCGGAACAGCCATTACGATAAATAGATAAATAAATATATCAATAAATAAATGTATAATAGTATGTGATTAATGATGTAGCATACAAAGAGTATGTTTGAAAATTTTGTTTGTAAGTTATATATATACTATCAACTATATTTTAATAAATAAATATTTTAATAAATAAATAGATCATTGATTTAATTGAATGTTCTATATTATAGTTGTTTTATCAACGATATTTTTTTTACGAAATGCCATTGGTTAGTTTTATGTTTATTGAACCATCATTGTATTATTTAGATTGTGACACAGGGAAGTATGGACAAAACTGTATACAAATGTGCGGACAATGCGCAACGAATTCATCATGTCATCACATAAATGGCTCGTGCCCATCAGGTTGTAACCCTGGATTTGCTGGGGAAATGTGCGTAAAAGGTAAGCATTGTGTTGTCAGACGAATGTGACACTGCTTGACAAAATGATTATTGTAATAACCATATATCAAACAATTATGTTGTTATTTAATGTGCACATTGGCAAGATCTATGCATTCATAAACGCCCACGTCACCAAACTGTCACATTGCATGCATTATCACGCAGCAGACACACGGTATGGTACCACACCCAGTCACGTTATACTGATACCGGGCCGGCCGAATCTGGAACTAGCATTTAATTGTGAGTGTGAAGCGAGAAAGATTCTAGTAATATTTTTAAGGCTTTGGTATGATTCGGTCGGGGATCGAACCCACGACCTTCTGCATGCGAAGCAGACGCTCTACCATTAGACCGCCGCTGTGGTATTCAAGCTATTGTCAGTTTTCATTAAGATGATCTGCCATTTTATGTTTTAATGTATCAAGTAGCGCATGTTTGATTTTCTAATTCCGGTTTGAACAGGTAGTTTAGTGTCAAGAACGGCTGGTATCATAAGATTGCGATGTGCGACGATCCATTCATTAGAAAACTTGATATATGTCTTCGAATGTTTAATTGAAAAAACATGATAATGCGAAATTACCAATTAAAACACTTTTGTTGAAAATTATTGCACTGGCAAAAGTAAATGGCCGTTGATAAAACAAGTTTAACTCTACCTCTGCTGAAAGTGTATTGTCAGTCGATCTGTGTGATATCCCAATTCTTAGTTCAACCTGTTCATTTTCTTGTCTCATGAGACGACTCACAGACCCTTCGGGGATTTGATTTATATCATTTGTGGAGGTATTTTTTGTGTTTTATTTTTTTAAAACGACTAAGTGTCTACTGATAGAAAACATGTAATATTCTAATTCTCACCTAAGTTAAATGTCCTTATTGAACATTTGCTGTCTCCATTATAATCATTTTTAATGACTGTCCATTATTAAATATAAAGTGGCTATAATATTAAAATAAAATGTTTACCTTCCATGTTTGTTAAATATATGCATTAATCACAGTCACTTATGTTGCATTTGAGAGATTTAGAACTACTGTGGCCATCTTATTAAATGTAATGTGTAATTTGGTTTATAATATTACATTTATCAACTTATTATCTTTTTTAACTCTGTTATAGGGACGGCACTGAGTATGTGATTAATGATAAATGATGTAATGATGTCTCGTGTAATTCTATATAAAATGGCATGATGGATTTGTAGTTAATTTGTTTTACTCATTTCAAATATTGTGTTAACAATTATGATGCATAAATCAATTAATACTTAATCAATAAATAATTGTTTAAATTGTATGTTTTATATTGTATAATAAAATTTTGTCATTTCCGTAACAGCTGTTTGATCAACGTTATTCTTTTCAATGAAATGTCATTTGTTAGTTTTATGTTTATTGAACCATGCGTGTATTATTTAGATTGTGACACAGGAAAGTATGGACAAAACTGTGCACAAAAGTGCGGACAATGTGCAACGAATTCATCATGTCATCACATAAATGGCTCGTGCCCATCAGGTTGTAACCCTGGATTTGCTGGGGAAATGTGCGTAAAAGGTAAGCATTGTGTTGTCAGACAAATGTGACACTGCTTTACAAAATGATTATTGTAGTAACCATATGTCAAACCATAATGTTGTTATTAAATGTGTACATTGGCAAGATCACGCAGCAGACACACGGTTTGGTACCCCACCCAGTCACATTATACTGACACCGGGCCGGCCGAATCTAGAACTAGCATTTAATTGTGAGCTCAAAGCGAGAAAGATTCTAGTAATATTTTTAAATCTTTGGTTTTGATTCGGTCGGGGATCGAATCCATGGCCTTCCGCATGCGAGGCAGACGCTCTACCATTAAACCGCCGCTGTGGTATTCAAGCTAGTGTAAGTTTTCATTAAGATGATCTGCCATTTTATGTTTTAATGTATCAAGTAGCGCATGTTTGATTTTCTAATTTCGGTTTAAACAGGTAGTTTAGTGTCAAGAACTGCTGGTATCATAAGATTGCGATGTGCAACGATACAGTCATTAGAAAACTTGATATATGTCTTCGAATGGTTAATGAAACAAATGATAATGCGAAATTACCAGTTAAAACACATTTGTTGAAAATTATTGCACTGGTAAAAGTAAATGGCATTTGATAAAAAAATGTTTAACTCTACCTCTGCTGAAAGTGTATTCTCAGTCGATATGTGTGGTATCCCAATTCTTAATTCAACCTGTTCATTTTCTTGTCCTATGAGACGACTCACAGACCCTTTGGGGATTTGATTTATATCATTTGTGGTGGTAGTTTTTCTGTTTTATTTTTCCAAAACGACTTAGTGTCTACTGATAGAAAACATGTAATATTCTAATTCTCACCTAAGTTAAATGTCCTAATTGAACATTTGCAATCACATTGTCTCCATTATTTTCATTTTTGGTCGAAATGAATAATGAACATTAAATTGGTTGACAGTATTTATTTTCTAATCGGAACAGCCATTACGATACATAGATAAATAAATATATCAATAAATAAATGTATAATAATATGTGATTAATGATGTAGCATACAAAGATTATGTTTGAAAATTATATATACTATAAAGTATATTTTAATAAATAAATATTTTAATAAATAAATAGATCATTGTTTTATTTGAATGTTCTATATTATAGTTGTTTTATCAACGATATTCTTTTTAACGAAATGTCATTGGTTAGTTTTATAATTATTGAACCATCCTTGTATTATTTAGATTGTGACACAGGGAAGTATGGACAAGACTGTGCACAAATCTGCGGACAATGCGCAACGAATTCATCATGTCATCACATAAATGGATTGTGCCCATTAGGTTGTAACCCTGGATTTGTTGAGAAAATGTGCAAAAAAGGTACGTTTTGTATAATCAGTCGGAAGTAACACTGCTTGACAAAATAATTATTGAAGTCACCATATGTCAAAACGTTATGTGTGTTATTAAATGTGTACATTGGCAAGATCTATGCATGTAAATGAAATTCTATAACGACCAAGTCACCACACTGTCATGTATACGTTAATTTGTTATGTTTTTCCATAAAATTAACCGCCTTAGTAATATAAAAGAAACACAGACATTTATATTGACAACTTTCAGTTGAAAATGTATGCATCAATCATATAGTGTTGAACATTTTTTATACGTATACCGGACTTAAATTGACTGAAATAAATAAAATAAGTGTGGAGCGCGTCATCCAGTAGTATAGCATCCAACCCACGATTTTAGGGTTGTGAGTTTCGTACTCAGTCACAGTTCTTTGAGCAAGACATTTTGACGCTTAATTATGTTTAGTACTGATTCTACCCAAGATAATTTCGAGCGTAATTTGTCTAAGTTGTAATAATATTTTGCACTATCGAAGTAAAATGAATAAGTTTAAACAAAAAAATGAACACTCGTTGTTATTTAATGTATAATGCCATAAGGCTTCTTTTGTTTCTTTTATTGTATTCGAGGAAAGGTATAAATGCATATCATTGTGACTGGTATGTAAATTTATGCAAAACTAATGGTATTAAATACAAATATATGTTTTATCTTATACGCAAATCCATTTTAATGTACAATTTGAGTTTGCGAGTAGTGGGTCGATTATTGATTATTCAAGACAGTATTCAGTGATCTCTAAAAAAACAGTATTGGACATTGAAGGTGATTAACAAACGATCTAAGCTTCGTATGTAGGTATGCACTGCTGTCGGGTAATTATGTGCACTTCAGAACAGATAAAAAACACTGAGACCTTTGCATAAGAGGTTTTGTTATATTATGTAGGGTTGTCTATGTAGTGTATACGTTATTTTCATTAAATATGTTTGTTTTTGTTTTTTGTTTTTTTGCATTTTAAACATAATGATATATGGTCAAAGCCCGTTCAGTGGACAAAGGCACACAAGGATTTCCGCGTATTTTTATCGAATACGGATTTTTCATCATACACCTCCTGCACGCACTTATTCTTCCCTCCTCGTGCTATGATGTAACGCTATTCATAAAATCTTCGCGCTATGACGTAACGTCATTCATAAAACCATCGCGCTATGACAAATTCATTCATAAATACTATGGTTTACTTGCGCTACTATAATAAAGGAATAAAAATCTTTAAAAAATCACAAAGTTAGTGTTGTATACAAGAAAAAAAAACAATTCATGGGGTTTTCAGTGCGGATAGAAATGCCGTCCCTCGCGATAACTGGAATAAACAATTATCCCTTGGGACGGAATTTTTTATCCGCACCTCAAACCCATAAAAGATATACTTACTATATTCTGAGTGTCACTGCACCGATGGAAAATGTCACCGTGTGCCATTGGTGGATGCAAATTTGGATGGCAAGGAAGCGCTTGCACTCAAGGTATGTTCATATACTAACGGATAACGGAAGTTGTGTAATATTTACCTTATATTAAAGATTGCATCTATAGTATATTAATGTACGTGATAAAAACATGACAATTTAAAGTTAAAATGATGTATGTAGCACATCATTTAAGAGCAATTACATGTATGTTTATATTTGTATACTAACATACCAAGTCTTGCTAGATTATACGTCATTTTTTGTTTGTTTGGTTAATACTGTTTTCAACACAACAAAGGTTACATTTTGCGACAAGTAATATTCTATTACAGTTTCCCATTACATTTTTTAAACTATATGTCAAGTAGAAATGTACATACTTATAGCCGTAATGTCGATAACATAGTATGGAACCCCGAAGAGCTTTTTAAACATACTTAACTAATACGTTTTCGATGATATATCAGATAAACTTATATCTGGTGAATGTGATATAAATAAGAGTATTGATTCTATGTCAGACATAGTATTTAATATTTCTTTTCAATGTTTTGATAAATCTTACTCACCAAAACCACAAACTAAAACCAAGAAAACGCCGTGGTTTAATTAAAATTGCCTTAAAGCAAAATCGGAGTTTCTTAAATGTAAACGCAATCTTGCCGAACATGCCTCCGAGGAAGTCGTAGTAAATATGCATTTGTAAAACGTAATGCTATACGTGCCTTTGTTTTGAAAGAGAAACGTAATATATCTAATTTAAGTAAAATAATCACCCAAGAAGTATGAGCGACTTCGTTAACTAATCATTTTACGTCAATTTCTAATACACCGCATGACCATTCAAACAAGGACGATTAAAGGCGAACTTGTGATGAGACGGTACGCATTGAAATGTTAGATACTCAGTTCAGTATTGAAGAAATACAAAAAACGATTTCTTCGTTGAAGAGTATTATAACAATGTAGCCGATTTCTTTATTGAAGTGAATGATTTTAGTCCGTATGTGTGTACTATGTTTAATAGTATCTATGACACGGGTATTTATCCCGAGGCTTGGTGTAACGGTGTAATTGTCCTTATTCATAACAAGAAAAATCATAGCCTATTTACATAGACTATGAAATAAGCCACAAGATGAATGCCCTTGATAATACACTACGAATAAAGAATTAGTTCGACGAAAGAAGCGATCTCCCGCGACTCCATCACATACAAATGCACTTTTAAATGAAATTATCTGAATCTGAATCTATACGACGTAGCGCCCATTACAGAACTTTTCTGTGATAATGTTAAACATTTCTAAATAGAATGTCGAAATTAATATTGACGACCTGTTAAACTTTCCAAGCAGAAAGCCGGTAACATTTGCTTCAGGGACTTTTTTCATTGTTGCTATCCGATATGCTAATTTGTATGGACACTCCTGCATTTCAGCCATCGCTACGCTCCATTAAATAGCGATGTTGTTCTTGTAGTATGAAACCATGAGGAAGCAGTTCTTTGGTGAATATGAAATGAGCAACAGATAATTAACCTACGATACTGAATGAATAGCCAGAAAGTCTGGCGCCTCAAAAATCACTTTTCGCAATATTATTCCTATGTTGAAGTAAATGTTACAGGGTCTCAATATATCCCAGCCCCTTGATTTGCAGAATCTCCAATCACTTGCCGATGCTAGGATAACTTCATATCATATATGAACAAGTTTGACATGAAGAGGAAAATTGTCACGACTAGATGATGCTTCAAAACTCAAATCAAATAAAAGAAATCATAAATGGATGAAAAAATAAAATTTTTCCATTCCCCATAATATTCCAATGTAAAACTGAAGTCCCCTTACAGGACCCCTATACACGTAAACCCCTTGATTTGTACAAACTTTAAACCCCTTCTCATAAGGACAACTTTATCAAATATGAACAAATATGGCTGACCTGTTGTTTACAAGAAAACTTTTGAAAATTGTCTATTTTAACTCTTTTTGTACAAACATGAAACCGCAACTTATGTAAATATAGGCAAACGCAGTTCCATTAAAAAAGTATTTAATTTAATGTTTATTATAGTATCATTACTACCTATATACTTTCTAAAGCGGTTTATCAGAAGATTTTTTTTAAGTTTTTGAAAATTTTTAGTAATGGGGACCATCGTGAGTTTCAGATTGAGAAATAAAAATCACCTATGCAATAGAAACATCCATGTTAATTGATCTAGTGGTTTCAGAGGATGTGCTGCTAAAGGACGACAGAGGAGGGACAACGCTCCATTGAGTAAGCCCTTTGGGCAGTAGCGCTAAAAATGGTACCCTAAAATGTTATGAAAACTGGGTTTTTAATTTGAAAATACACCTACACATATAATACAAATATAAACAAACATTTATATTATCATAAATTGGCGCTTACCACAAAATGTTTTCAGGACCTCCTGACATGGTTTTTCTCCTGTTTAATTAATTTGTTTTTGCACAATTTAAATGTCACAGTGTGTACCTAACCTGTTAAGAGACAAATATTATATGTCAGCAGTCTGGTTAGCTCAGTCGGTAGAGTATTTGCCTTGTAAGCAAAATGTTGAATAACAGACTGGTTGCATATCTGGTAGCAAAATGAACAAGGACTGACAACTCACAAGGGTAGAATACAATCATACACAAAGTAAAATTTACAATTTTAATTTTACAAGAATAAAATTACGAATATACAAGTATACAATATATACAAATTAAAGATAATTACTCAACACAAAAAAAACACAGCTGGTTTAAAAAAAAGTACTATGGTGGTATTAACACTTTTTTTCACACAGTTCTGTCTCCCACACGTACGTAACCTACATCGCGATCCAAACTGCTTTTATCATTCAAATGTTTATAAAAATGCACTAGATACTTCCCGCGTCCGGATATCGTAGATTTAGCATTACTCGTCCCTTGCGGCGTTGTCTATATAACTGGGTTGTCTCCCCTAGAATTCTATACTGAGTTTATGGCTTTACGTCGCCCCATTCCGACTATCGATCGTATTCCGACGTCAGGAACGCCAAGTCGTCCATATGACGAATATGTGGGTTGCTGTCCTATGACTGTACTGCCACCAGCTGACTTCCTGTCACGCCTATACGTCGTTAACGTAGAGGGCACATTCCTCGCTTACGTCTAAAAACGGCTACAATATATATATAAACTCCAATATGTAATGACATGGCGTCTATTCCTTACCATCTGTCAATTTCATGGTATTTTTATTAATATATGATCACAGTTCATTCATTTCTAACCATCTAATAGTTTCATGGTAGATTTATCAACATATTATAACAGTTCATTCAATTTTTACCATCTAACAGTTTCATGGTAGATTAAACAACATCTCATATATGACCCTCCGTCAATCACAACAAAGCAATTATATCTCTACATAACTCCTCATTATAGTATTAACAATTACAGACCAATTCTGTATCTATTCACTTTGTGAATATCAGAATAAGCATCAACAAAATTTAACTACACATATCAATCAATTCTAACATGGTGAATCTCAAATACTTCATCGTAAACACAATATCAACAGCTCAAAATACGTTCTCAGATTCCTCGGCCTATATTCTAACAAAACGCTTCTCAATACCATGGATGTGTATTAAATTACATACATTACCGTCGGAATGGATATTTGACAATTTATACAACTTTACTTAGATCTGATTATGTAAAATATATATATATATATTGTTGTATTTTGTATTGGGTATGTAATCACATAACGTGATATGAACAAGTAACACAGATCGTGTTAATACCATGAGTTTAATCTAAGAACTAATAAACATATATATAAGGTACAAACATATAGAAACTGTGAGCATGCGCAATGGTAGAACCCTAACTATAGTCTTTATCAAATATCAAGTATCAATTATACTACATCTCCCTTGTCTTAATAAAATTAAAATATATAATACATTCTCGTATCAAACGTGATATTTAATTGTTCTATAAAATCATTAAATTTAAAGTATTGATGGTAATAATATTTAATTATCTCTAAACGATTTATCATTAATTATGAAAACTATACTACCATTATTTACAACACTAGCACAGTATAATATGTTCATAAACACTAATCAAACTATTTAAATAATCTCGTTCATTTTTGCATAACCCACTGATCACTGCTGTATCGTAAGCAAGGTTTAACTACTCTTCCAGACCGTGTTATGTAATTTGATCCTTGAATTGCTGAACTAGCTTGACCGACATCAGTAGGGTCATTATACTCATTCGGTTTGAATAAAGTATGGGGTTCATCAGGGGAGTGAGAATACAATGGTTGTGCCAAGATATTTGCTTGCATTGGTTCAATATCTGGGAGCTTTTCTTTTGTTTTGAAAAGTAATTGGCGGTTACGGCGGTAAATAGCACCGTCTACAGTTTGAACGATGTATGACCTAGAATCATGTCTCTTAATTATCTTGCCGGGTTTCCATATTTTTCCAAACTGAATGCGGACAGGGTTATTTACTTTCAATTGATGTTGGGGTCTTGCTGTCTTATCAAAGTTTCTTTTCTGATTTATTTTTGATTGCATCATCTTTTTTATTACTGTTGATTTTTCTACAGTTTGGGGCTGTAGTAATTTGTTCGTAACTGGGACGATAGATTTGGTTCTACGACTAAGAAGTAACTGTGCTGGTGAGAAGCCACAATCTAGAGGTGTATTTCTATACTCCAGTAACAGAATGTACGGGTCTTGACCACTTTCTTTGGCTTTGACTAACAATCGCTTAGCAATACTAACTCCCTTCTCTGCCAAACCATTCGATCTTGGGTGCATGGGGGATGATGTTTTGTGTTCAAATTTCCACTCACGTGCAAATTGTGCAAACTCCTGAGATGAGAACTGCGGACCATTATCACTGAAGCATAAATCGCATACGCCGTTGTTCGAAAAATGAACGTTTTTGAATGACTGTCGCCGCGCGCGTATTTGGTAACAAGTCAATGTAAAAAAATCGACTGTAGTAATCAATTGTTAATAAGTAGTCTTTTCCATCAAAATGGAAGATATCCGTTCCAATTTTTTCGTAAGGCCTACTGGGAAACTCGTGCGGCATCAATGGCTCCTTCGGGTTTGAGTCTCTGTGAGTAAGACATATCGTACACTGTAACACGTAATCGGTTATTTCTTTTGACATGCCTGGCCAAAAGATGTTATCTTTAGCTCTCTCAAGGGTCTTGGTTACTCCTAAATGACCTGTGTGTACTTTAATAAGCATATCTGACCGCAACCCAACAGGTATGACCAATTTTTGACCTTTGAATATCAGGGAGTCTTCCACTGATAATTCGTCACGGTGATTCCAGTATTCTATTACTTGCGGGTTGCATTGAGATCGCATTTCAGGCCATCCCTTGCCTATAGTCTGTATCAAAGTTCGCATACAATGATCATTCTTAATTGCTTCTCTTATGCATTCCAAGCGGTTGTCTGCCACAAACAACTGTTGTTTTACACAGTGTACATGTAAATCTAAACCCTCAATCAAACCTGGGTACGTGTTTGGAAGAGATTGTCTTGACAAAAAGTCACTAACCGGGATGTTTTTGCCACTAACATGTATCACATTAATAGCGTATTTCTGTAGCTGTAACAGCATTCTTTGAAGTCGCGGTGGTGCTGCACATTACGGTTTTAGCATGATTGATGAGATAGGCTTGTGGTCAGAATGTACGTTGACACTGTTGCCATACGTATATTGATGGAATCGTTTGCATGCGAAAAGGATTGCTAACATTTCCTTCTCAATCTGTGCATACCCTATTTCCGTTTTCGTCAGACTTTTTGACGCAAATGCAAGCGGTCGGCCTTTTTGCATAATGCACGCACCCAATCCATATTTTGAAGCATCGACTTCAAGCGTAAGAGGTTCTGAAGGGTCATAATAACCGAGTACAGGCGCATTCGTTATTATCTGTTTGACCTGTAGGAACGCTTTGTTTTGCGGGTCGTCCCATAGAAATTCAGAATCCTTCTTCAAGAGGCTCCTGAGGGGACTAGTTACATCAGCAAGATTTGGCGCGAATTTGCTAAGATAATTGACCATTCCTAGCAAGTTTTCTAGCTTATTGCGCGTATCCGGGACTTCAAGGTTAATTATAGCCTCGACCTTGCTTGGGTCTGGTTTCAAGCCAGATTCACTGATTATGTGACCAAAGGATGGCACTTCTTTCACGCCAATAGTGCATTTATCTGGGTTAAATCGGATCCCGTTATCACGTGCGCGTTTCATGACAGTCTTTAAGATTTCGTCATGTTCTTGGTTGTTTTGACCGAATATTAACAAATCATCAACAATGGCAGTAACACCTGGGATGTTTCCAAATATTTCATCAATTTTCATTTGGAAAATATCAGAAGATGACGTAATACCGTATGGTAACCTGCGGTACCTATATCTCCCGAATGGCGTACTAAATGTTGTCAAATACGATGACTCTTCGTCCAACATGATACTCCAATACGCGTGCGTAACATCAAGCGTACTGAACACACTAGCACCGTTCAATTTTGACGTTGCGTCATCAATAGTGAGGGACGGATAGTGCGGTCGTTTAATCGCTTCGTTGAGTGCTTTTGGGTCAAGGCAAATTCTTAGTTTGCCTGTTTTAGGTTTTTCAACCACAACTATCGAGTTGACCCAATCAGTCGGTTCCGACACTTTCGAAATAATGCCATCATTAACCATTCTATCTAATTCATCGCGAACGCGTGACTTTAGCGCTTCAGGTATTCGACGAGGTGCATTAACAACAGGTATTGCGTTTTCTTTCAAATGCAATTTGCACGTGCCAGGAATTATACCTATTCCTTTGAACAAATCTCCAAATTCTTTCTCTATGGATTTTTTATCAAGAAATGGGCTACAAGGAGGGGTATTTTCAACAGAGTAGGTTAACTTGACAAGTCCAAGGTCAATGGACGTTTGTAGGCTAACGAGGGGAGGGGCTGACGTTTTGACCACATGAAACACAGTGTTAATCACTCGATCTTCGTGGTAACACGGTAATTCAACTGTTCCTAAAACAGGGATGAGGTCTCCACTGTAAGAGGTCAGTTTGTGCTTTGGGGCTGCCAAAGGGTACTTCAGATTCAGTGCGTGAAATTGTGAACTTGGTAAAATATTCACGGCGCTACCGGTGTCAATTTTGAATTTTGCAGGAAATTTTGTTGGGCCAATGAGTAAATGGACAAATGCACGGTCTGGTGAAGTAGAAAAATTGCTTACCGTATCAATGAAATACTCATTCACATTTACTCCATAGTAGTCATAACCACAAGCACCATATTGTTCAGTTTGATCTGATACATCATGTACGTTTCTGGGTGAACGACACTGTTTTTGAAAGTGATTTAACTTTTTGCACTGATGGCATGTTTTTCCGTAGGCTGGACACTTGTTTTTGTCATGATTGTATCCACAATTTCCACAAGGTTTTCGTCTTGGTTCATAAACTGGCTGCTGTTTTGTCCTTTGCTGTGGATTGGTCTGGTTGGCCCGCCTGCTGTGTCGAACCGGTTTCGGAATTGCGCCACTAGATGTGCGTCTATTTACGGCATCTACGTTGTTATGTAATATTGTCATTGAGTTCAGTTGTTGCTGACAATATTCGTAGTTTTGAACAATTTGTATGGCTTTGTCCATTGTTAACTTTTCCCCTTCGTTAATAAGTTTCTCCCTTACTTTCGAATTTGTACAACCAAATACAATCCTGTCACGAATCATATCGTCTGATAGATCTATCTCACTAACACGGAAATTGCAGTCACGTGCTCTAATCCTCAGACGTGTGACAAAGGCGTCAATTGTGTCTGCTCCTTGGATCTCGTTGTAGAATCGATATCTACCAAATATGGGGTTTAACTTAGGCTGCACGTGCCTCTTAAAACGTTCGTAGAATGTATCGAGCTTCTTAGCATCGTCTTGTGATATATTGTTCCAACTCTTATACACTTGTCTTCCTTGTTCGCCTACCCATAAGAGTAAGTATGATACCTTTTCTTCTTCTTCCTTAGCTTTTAACGGTCCAGAAAAAATTAGCTCGACGTGCGTTTGAAATTTCTCCCATTCTTCGGGTAGATTGGTTGAGTCCCAATTTATTCTCGGGTGTGGAATTCCACTTAAATCCATGATTTATGTATTAAATGGTTGAAATGGTTAAATATTTACTGGTAGTCCAATATCCATCAATTGAAATGTTAAAATTCCGTTATTTCTGACACCATGTTGTATTTTGTATTGGGTATGTAATCACATAACGTGATATGAACAAGTAACACAGATCGTGTTAATACCATGAGTTTAATCTAAGAACTAATAAACATATATATAAGGTACAAACATATAGAAACTGTGAGCATGCGCAATGGTAGAACCCTAACTATAGTCTTTATCAAATATCAAGTATCAATTATACTACATATATCAGACATTTAAATACAACATAATATAAAATTCACATACCCATATGCCGTTATGTACTGGAACAGTAACAAGCTCAATCTTTCTCGTCACAACTACACCCAAAGATGATTCTGCTAACTGGACATTGTTTCCATAACAGAGTCAGCATTTATAGCAAAACCGTTCACATACCTTAGTGAATTTCGTGTAAATCATGAAACAACAAACCCTCAAACATCGTACAAAGCAGATTTTACGCTATTAGGCCAATGTAACCCTGAATTAGTTTTATGACAAATAAACCCGTTTAATTATTCTAACTTTTTTAATACTTGATGGAATTTGATGAACTAAATTTCAAAAATGATTCATTCTTTAATAAAAGAATGAAAATGTAAAAATATCTTGAAAACGTTGCTCCTATCGGTCTATCAAAACGTTTTAACAATTCCACGCTACCTGACCTAAATATAGCCTATATCCCTACAATGGACACGTACCAGCTGACACTACTAAATTAGGCCACAGCAACCTAACTATTTTGTTACATTCTTGTCCTGTAACATAAACAAAGTCTATACTATAATTTACACTGTGTCAATAGCCAGGATTTATTTTAATAGGGTTTAACGCCAATTTCAAAACAAATCTAGAATACCTTGTAATGAATCTTAATAGGGTCATTATTCTTCTGCAAGTTACCTCCTAAACATTTTCACACAAAATGTTATCTATCCACCGGAGCGGGGATTTGACCAACAATTTAAACGGTGAGAAGTAAGTGGCTATTTGACAAAACCACCTTGGACAACTCTGCCACCGCAAGAGCCATTTGTATAATTCTAAATACCAGGCACTCATGCTGTATTCAAGCATTAGTAGAGTTTTTGTTGTTTAAATGTTAAACAGTGACTTATTAAATATATTTCTCTGGACAGGATTATTCAAATGTTGGAAACTTCAGGGTCACTTGACTAGAAAAACAATTTAAAAGCAGTCTTTGGACACATCAGTAAATTGGACCTCCATCTCCCATGTACCAAGGAATACTATATTTACATTGTCACTATCAAAGCATGCCTGTACACATGTACTTAAATTCCATAATTAGCAGCTGAAGTATCCAAATATAGCCAAACCTGTGTAGGCGACCACCTTTATTAAGCAGCCACCTGTCATCAGCAATCATAATTTCTATTTCTCCATTTCTATGTTTTAGAGTAAATTAACTTAATAACCTGTATTAAGCAACAACCTCACACGGTCACTTGCTCATTTCCTTGACTGGCTGCTTAACACAGGTTTGAATGAATGAAATATACAATCTGGACATATGTTCCCTTCAGTTCTTGTCCAGATCGTCCTACAATCTAGTTGTAATACTAAACAGCAACAAACAAAATAGACAAAAATATAACACAAGCTGGGATTTGAATCCAAAACTAATTACTTTGTATATTTATCACTCTACCTTTGTGGCACTATCTTTTTAAAGAGAACACTGTAAACTGAAGTCCACAGAAAATGTATAAAAAATATATTTTTTAATGTATAACAGTCAGAAAGAGTAAGCACAAAAATCTCTGATGCCTCATAAAACTTAAAATATTAAAAGTAAGATTAAAAATGTTAGCAGCTCACCAAAAAATTATGTAACACTGATAACTGCAAGCAATAAAAAAATGTGTTGCCCATGCAGCAACAAACAATATTAAAAAACATATTACATATATTTATGTTTTAATTATAGAGATATTTAATAGAGAATAATTTCATTAAAAAACAACTTTTTCACCATATTTAAGCCATCTCTTTTGCATGTTGTTTGCAAATGCTGGGATTTGAACCCAGAATTTCTACAAAAGTGTAAATGTGTTTGCCAGTTAGACCACAAAAGCAGATGTTGTACTAAGATAATGGAGTCCAATATTTACCAAATCAAATTATGTAAACTAAAAGTTAAAAGTATTTAAACTAATCCCATTTTCTATTTATAAAATACACTCTTGTAACACACACTCACAGCAACACATGTTTTCTAATAATATATAGTTTAATATCAAATAAAAAACCAGGTCTACTCATCCTTTTAAATGGTGGATAAAAAGCCTAACCAAATTGTGAGCCAGTCTTCAATCAAAATATACACATTGGTTTCAAATCTGGTTTAATTAAACATTTAAAGACATTTCTTCGAATTACTTCTAGCGCAGAGATTTTTTTAAAGTTTTGCACACAAGTACTTTGAAGTACACCGTTTTACATTTTTTTAAAGAAAAGACAGCAATGGGTTCAAGTTATAAATCATGTTTTATTTACTAAAAGAGAGATATATTTCAACAAAATATTGTTGTCATCCATGTAACAAAAGATAAAGTATCTAAAACAGAAATAATCATGATGCTATTTTGGGTTTCAACTTTCATACAATGATTTTCATAAATTGCTACCATTATAAATTTGGCCGCAAATATTGCAATTTTACACTAATTCAAAAATAAAAGTAGTTCTAACGCGAAGAATTGTTTCATTCTTTCTAAAATGGGGCACTATAACAAACCATATCAGAAAAAAAATATATGTCACCATGCTTGTTACTAAATGACAGTGCTAAATATTACCTCCCTTTTTCATAAAATGGCCGCAATCGATGCATTTTCACAATTATTCAATAATAAAAACAGTTCTAACTTGGAGAATTGTTTTATTCTTTTAATAAAAAGGAACTATACAAATCTAAAATTAAATAACAAATACAGGTCACCATATTTGTTACAAAGTTACAGTGCTAAATGTTACCCTTTGCATAAAATGGCCGCAATCGATGCATTTTCACACCAATTCAATCATAAAAAATGTTCTAACGCGGAGATTTGTTTCATTCTTTCTACAAAGAAGCACAACAACAAACAATATCATAAAATAAAATAAAAAATACATGTCACCTTTCTTGTTGCTTGTTACTAAGCTACAGTGCTAAATGATGCCTCCCCTTTTAATAAAATTTCCTAAAATTGTCAAAACGGTGAACATTATCTGTTGTTATTTTTTATAAATGAAGTTCCATTGTAGAGGTAACTTTTATATCTGTAAATGATGCACTACATAGCAATATAATATTTGTAATTTATAATGTAATTACTGTTATGTTGCTTTTATACATTTCATATATACTGTGTAATTGATGAACATCAATATTTGTGAATAATAGTCTGAAATGTTAAGGACCTAGTGGTAAAACCATGTACTGTCAATCAAGGTTTGATCACCAGTGACCTTCTTTTCAACATAATATCTTCAGAGTTTTATGTACGAGTCCATTCAAGTTATTTTTTCTGGTATTTATCTTGGCTATAGTAGTCACATCGTCATCCGTTATCATTACATTAACTTGGACATTTTTATTCCTGTACTGGACTACTTCCAACATTAATCTTTGAATTGTCATTCAAATTTTAGAACACTGGTGAACTGGTAGTGATTGTTCTTAATTTTTCTTAGTATGTGAATTTCCTACAGTCTTTTGAAAAAACATCATATGTTTTTCGAATTTTCTTAACATTGTCCCAATATCTGATTTACTGTCACAATCCATGCTTCTGGTAACACATGTTGTAATAAATTGGCCTGGTCCTGGTGTACTACTTGACTGACTTCAGCACTGAAAATTAAAGAAAGTTTATATGAGATAAAGAAATTAATGACAACGTTTGTTTGACAAATTGCATGTAAGCTTAATTTACATCGCCACCAGTTTCCCACATGGGTGATGCACCCAGAAGAGTGAACAGTTTAGTCTTTTTAGGTTTGTGGGGGATAGTGCAGGTAATAAATATCATAGAAACTCAATCATATGTTTCACCTGGGTCTTTTGCTCGGTGTATAGCATCATCATAAAGGTCCTCTGTTTAAAGTCCCATCTGAATGACTGTTAGCACTGTTAGTTAGCCAGCCTCAGGTATCAAACTCTCAACCCTGAGCTAGAAGAATCGTGCTCTACTGACTGAGCTAATCAGTCTGGCTAAAAAAACGACAATGTACTTTAATTAAACAGCACAATATATGTGTATAGTCTGACAACTCAAGGGCTATAATTAAGCAGCAATTCCTGTTATGATATGTATGTTCAAAACATTGAACAAAATCTTATGGTTATAAACTTGCGTGTATGTGGATATTTTTTACTGAATAAAACTGTTATGTTGTGTAACAAGCAGTCAAGGGGTTGCAAGCTCAAATCCCTGCTTGGCCAGTCTCTGTGATGATTTAAATATATGCAAATTCCAACATCGTGTCTCATGTTCATTCATCTTTAATCACTGATTCAAGTGGGAAAGTTGTCAGTTACTTGCACGGATATTGGGTGTGCCAAACAAGTAGTCACAGGTTTGATCCCCCTCAGATCCTCTATTGTACTCATGATTATTTTGTTGTATTCCATAGTAGAAATAAGATGAAATGGTTAAACTACATTAATAATTACCATTGGCCCCTTTTGATGATTGTCACTCCTTCATTTAGTGCTTCTGTACACGTTGTCTATGTCACGATATTGATTGGCCTTGAAACTTCATTTTCATGTCTCTTCATAGTTTATGAAACCACTACAGGTATTTCAAGCACCGACATCTCAATCCATCTGTAACCTAGGCCTCTGTTTAGCGTTCCTGAAATGTGTTGAATAGTTTCTTATTTTCATAATTCATGTAACAATTTTCTGTTTAACAGGAAACAGAACGTGACGGTGTATAAATTTATTTCTAACATTTACTCAATGTAAGAATACTGTTCGAATCCCCGTGCGGCAACAGACTCCAGGATGATAGATATATGACATTATGTCTTTTTATCAATCGTCTCTCACCGCTGATTCAAGTGGGAAAGTTATCAGTTACTTGAGGAGATGGGGCAGATAGTGCTCGAGTACTGGTTAATCCCAGGAAACAGAGGTTATGTGATCGTCTGTTAGCCCTCGATGGCATGAAAATTATGCTAAATATTCAATCAACCAATCACTTTTTATAGTTGTTCATCTCTAGAAATCATAAAGTAAGCTGTCATTTTATGTGATATATCGATATTGATCAGTGAGTTATGATAAAGCATCAATTTACCTTATAGTCAATTGCTTTGTGTTGATGTCAAATCATATTGGACTTTTCCTGTTTAATTAATGTGTCTTGTTTGTTTCCACTGTTCTTATACTTTCACATATACAGTTCATGTATACCATTGACCCATATAAGTGTTTTCCATAATGTCCTTCAATACGGGCAGGTCTATTCCCCGGAACCCTTCTTATTATTGATAAGGAAAACCCGGAACCCACGGAACCCTTCGTAACTTACTTATTATGCACATAAATTCATAATTTTAGTACTAAACGAAAGAGTATAAATTTATCTTTACACTCGTGTTAAAAAAAATAACTTTAGTAATAAAATTTTGTTTTTGAATTAGGATCAAAGTTAGTTATATTTTCATTGAAATATTGCAGCAAAAATTCAATATTATAAAACCCGGAACCCACGGAACCCGTAATAACTTATTTATTATGCTTTATAATATTACAATTTTGGTACTAAATGAAAGAGTATGAAGTTGTCTTAACGTTCATAGTAAAAACATAAGTTTATGAATAGAATTTTGTTTATGAATTGGGATCAAATTTAGATATATTTCCATTGAAATATTGCAGCCAAAGTTCAATATTATAAAACCCGGAACCAACGGAACCCTACTTATTATGTAACAAAAATTCAAAATTTTGGTACTAACTGAAAGAGTATGAAGTTTTCATTACGTTCATAGTAAAACAATAATTTTATGAATAGAATTTTGTTTTTGAATTGGTATCAAAGTTAGATATATTTTCATTGAAATATTGCAGCAAAAATTCAATATTATAAAACCCGGAACCCACGGAACCCTTCGTAACTTACTTATTGTACAACATAAATTCACAATTTTGGTACTGAATGAAAGAGTATGAATTTGTCTTTACGTTCATAGTAAAAAAATAACTTTATGAATAATATCTTATTTTTAAATTAGGATCAAAGTTAGGTATATTTTCATTGAAATATTGCATAAAAAATTCAATATCATAAAACCCGACACCCACATAACCATTCATAACTTATTTATTATGCTTTATAAATTCACAATTTTGGTACTAAATGAAAGAGTATGAGTTTATCTTTACGTTCAAAGTAAAATAAACCTTTAATAATAGAAATTTATTCGGTGAAAATAAATAAAAATAGGTAAAAATAATTAAAAATATTTGAAGAAAAAAAAAACCCGGACCCCACGGAACATTTTGTTTGTTCATTGTTCAAATTTAAATACACAATCAGTATCAATTATTTTCATTGATATTTCACGGCAAATAATTGATAACGGGTATGACAAAGCCACACGGTGTTAATCCACAGATATTGCACACGTGCAAAACCACACTTGGCGAAGTTGATTGAATAATAATTAAAAGAATATATTATTTATTTCATTATTTCCGTCTCATCATAATATACAAACATACAATAAAATCAATGTACATATGCATGAAATAAATTATATTATGCCATTCATATTAGAATTATAAGAGACTCCATATTTAAAAAAAACATTATTCTTACATATACAGTTATGATCCTTCAGTGGACTAATTTATTTATATTTATTAAAACATATCACATACTTAAACATGACCAGTTATTGTTAATCGTACCAAAGTGCATGACAACGTGATACAGAATACTAAAATAGAATTATAAGAGACCAAAATATCATATCTAAGAAAACATACATTTAATTTATATTGCATTATATTTTTAAAGGCATTTCATAATAATATAATACATAATAAAAATAAAAATTGAACAACAACACTTTATTTTGACGCAAAATTATATACATAGAATAACATGTAATCCAAGTACAATAATTGGAGTATTTACTAACATAATGTTAAATAAATACGTATAATATGTAACACAATTTCAATTCAATATCTTCCAGTTACACAACTGACAAAGCCAGTTTTCTAAATTCGAATCACTTATGCACATTTTATGGTACCACTGTATGCTACAATTTTTATTATCACATTTAACCATGTTATCTACAGAATCTGGTAATTTACAAGAGCAATACAGTTTTATTCCATTAACCTTTGGATCTTTGCATGGCATTTTCGGCATTTTTAACACTTTTGGAAATGGAATAATTTTTTCTGTTTCGATACAATCATGTAAGTGGGTGCGCATTAATGGAACATCAAAACGTACATGAGTTAAGTCAACGTTAAAATTATTATATACAAGTCCTGTTAAATAAGCAATTGAAAATAAACCACAATCCGATGAATTTGTCTGACGTTGCACGTCGGGTATATAAATATTCAAATAATTCGAATTACAATCATGAATTTAAGACAATTGGATATATATATTTGTATTCAGCGTTCTCGTGGATTTCAAGCTATCAATAAGATACCTTCTTCAGCGTGTTTTACCTCCTCTGCAACGCTATTATATCTCTTGAGGAACGCTGGTCTGTTTTTTTTCAACACAAAATAATCATGTAATATCACTTACACATATCTATATCAATTTGATAACCCTTTTCGTAATTATTACCAAATGTTATACCAATTATATTAATTTCAACATATTTGGTTATTTTCAAGAAATAAATTTTAATCCTACCTGTACATTGATAATTGGATTATATAGTAAATACCATTGACAGCAGTGGGACTAAAATGGTTTGTTTCATCATCACACCTCCCGTGGAGTGTCTCGAGTCGGTGTATATAAGTACAATCTCATTAAAATCATCTCCTATTTACGCTACGCATATGATCTGAGGACAACCGATTGCGGGTCACGTTCAGACGACCTTTCCGCCAGCCAATCAGAACCTTGCTTTCACGTTTTTGAAAGCGAAAGTAAAAGTATATATTTACCAAAAAAATCTATATTTAGAATTTTCGCATAGTGATTTACACGCGTGTTCTAGTTCTTATGACGACCGCATCATGGCTACGTGGAAATAAAATTACGTTCCGTAAATTGTAAAAGATCTGGTTTAGAGCAGCGGACGAAGTGGTCTTTACTCTGGTTTTAAATGTTTTATTTTAAATTTGCTCAAAGCATCATTTAAAACTTCGTCAATTGACGCCATTTTGAAGGTTAAGCCAAACGGTTGTTGAAACGAGTCCTCTGATTGGTGGATCTAAAAATAGCTTGGTGATTTAAAAATAGCGATATTGGAAATCCGATAAAACAAGAAGATGAATTCGAATGGATCGCCATCAGATCTTACATTTATGGAAGATCGTGTACTTTAGTCAGATTGATATAAGTATAACGGGTGCCGCCTCTATCTTGCTACTGTGTCGCTAGCAGGTAGCAATTAGCAGGTAACGAGAATGAGACAATTATGTTTTAATAGTTTTATTTGTGTTTATTTTAAGTCCGTGTTTTTATCTGTTTTTCTGGATATAAGTTGACAATTGTAGTAACATTAAATATAATAAATACATTAGTACAAAATATTTTTTTTCTTTATGTAACTTTGAACAGTTGCACGCTTGTTAAAATTAGAATAAATTGGAATAATGTAAACGTTGAATATGCATATCTTGTAAACACTTACAGAAAAGTCGGGTATTACATCAAATATACTCCTCTCATTAAAAAGATCGATAAAAAATATACCTAACTTTGATCCTAATTTAAAAAATCAATTTCTAGTCATAATTTCTTTTTTACTATGAACATAAAGACAAATTTATACTCTTTCATTTAGTACAAAAATTTTGAATTTATAAAGCATAGTAAAACAGTTATGAATGGTTCCGTGGATTCCGGGTTTTATAATATTACATTTTGGCCGCAATATTTCAATGAAAATATACCTAAATTTGGTCCTAATTTAAAAATTAAATTTTATTCATAAAATTATTGTTTTACTATGAACGAAAAGACAATTTATACTCTTTCAGTTACCACCAAAATTATACATTTATAAAGCACAATAAATAAGTTATAACGTGTTCCGTGGGTTCCGGGTTTTATAATATTGAATTTTGGCTGCGATATTTCAATAAAAATATACCTAACTCTGATCCTAATTTAAAAACAAAATTTTAATCATAAAGTTATTTTTTTCTATGAACGTAAAGAAAACTTCATACTCTTTCAGTTGGTACCAAAATTGTACATTTATAAAGCATAATAAATAAGTTATTACGGGGTCCGTGGGTTCCGGGTTCTATAATATTGAATTTTTGCCGCAATATTTCAATGAAATATACCTAACTTTAATCCTAATCTAAAAACAATATTCTAATCATAAAGTTATTTTTTTACTATGAATAATAAATCAGTTATTACGGGTTCCGTGGGTTCCGGGTTTTATAATATTGATTTTTTATGCAATATTTCAATGAAAATATACTTAACTTTGATCCTAATTTAAAAACAAAATTCTGTTCATAAAGTTATTTTTTTACTATGAACGTAAAGACAACTTCATACTCTTTCAGTTGGTACCACAATTGTACATTTATAAAGCATAATAAATAAGTTATTACGGGTTCCGTGGGTTCCAGGTTTTATAATATTGAATTTTTACTGCAATATTTCAATGAAAATATACCTAACTTTGAACCTAATTTAAAAACAAAATTCTATTCATAATGTTATTTTTTTACTATGAACGTAACAACAACTTCATACTCTTTCAGTTAGTACCAAAGTTATGAATTTATGTTGCATAATAAGTAAGTTACGAAGGGTTTCGTGGGTTCCAGGTTTTTCTTACTGATATTAAGAAGGGTTCCAGGGAATAGACCTGCCCCGTCAATACCCATCTTTTACATGCATCAGGTCAGTTAAATGTCAAAATGCAAGATTTATTCTTCCTTGTCACCATCCCGGTATGAATAATATTGTTTCAGGTAAATTAAACAGTAACGGCAGCTTTATGCTGTTAACCATTGTTATTTTTACCATCGGCTATTAAACTATGGAACGAATTATCACCCGAAATACGCAATTCCGCATCACTTAATATATTCAAAAATAAACTTACAAACTCGGTATTTCAAAGAACAGAGGTTCCAATATATTTTGGTACCCGATCATTGTCGGTCTTACAATGCACGTTTGCGTAACATGTGTAGCGACTTAAATAACTACTTATTTTTAAATCATTTACGAAATTCCTCTCTGTGTGATTGTGGAATTGAGAATGAAAATGCAACTCACTATCTCTTTAAATGCAGTAGATTCACAACTCAAAGAGTCCAACTTTTTCAATTTATAAGGAACTTTCACCCGCTTGATATAAACATTATCTTGTATGGAAACACCGAATTCAAGCAAGAACATAATGAACATTTAATTAGATGCGTTCATAAGTTTATTAAAGAGAGTGGACGCTTTCGACCACATATACCGCCTAATGATTAATGTTAAATTACAGAGCAATGATGTTTGGTTGACATGTACATGTATATATCTTCTCTTCTATCTTTCCACTATTATCTTTTCAAATTACTGTTTATCCTCTGCTTGATCAATGTACTAAGCATTTCGCACTTTACTTATTCTTCCCATTGTTTACATGTATATTGTATACTATTCAGAGAATATGTTTGTTTTCGCTTAAGCATTGTATTTGTTTTTAAAAGTATAACTTTCTAACAACATTTTAGCCATGCATTAATTTATGTAACATTGTATTTAGGGAAGGGTCGTAACTAACGTTGTAAGAACTTGTGACCCGACCCAATTGTATATTTATGGCAATAAAATATGTTAAAACTAACCATTGTTATGCAAGGATACGGAAAAGCACAAACTCTATACGTAAAGTAAACATCTCATTGAGGACATTACCTTAATAAAAAGAATTTATGGAAATGTTAGCAATAAACATCCGCAATCATGAAGCAAAACAATATCACAAGAATAAAAATGTCTATGAAGACCAACAGCTTTGGAATATGCTTATTTTATAATTCATGTCAAAATAATAAAAGCTTGTACATGTATATATTCATTAATCACGGTCAGGGAACTCCGTCACAACGTAGGGATTCAACAGTTTGTCGAAAATTCACGTTGACAGTATTACTTTGTAAATTTTGTCACAGTTACTAGGTGATAGCGGGGACATCACCACGGATGTTTTGAATATGTTAAATATATCCAACAATACAAAGTATATTTTTTACATTCGATGGAATGTTATGTATTTATTAAGTAAAATGAGCTAAATTGAACATTTGATTATGACTATTTCTACAAGTTTAAAAGCAATTTAATTGTATTTTTATGTCATTGGAGCTTTTTTAATATTTGTTTATAACTGACACAACTACCACATCAAATCACAACCAGCATGAAAAATAATAAATGTAGTCACTTTTATTACTAAGTTTTGGTAATACCAGAACACGCATTTATCATTTTATATCAATTTCTAATTTTTAAAATGTCACAGCTTTGTGACGATAGGGTAACAGAGGCGTGTCGATCCTAATTTCGATGTCACAGATTCAGTGTAGAGAGTTTTAACATGGTAGAATAGTGCAACCCTATGAAAATACTGCCATTCACACTTCTGTCTCGCACAGAGGCTGTCCGGCATAAAGTACTAGACCATCAAAATGGAACTGACACACAAGCAAAACAATACCTCGATACTTTCATCAAAAAAGCAATAGTCGTGTTTCGTGAGACTTCCGCTGACATAATAACTATACATAATAATAACAAATCATTTTAGGGACAAATTGACACTTTCTTATGTATTATCCTATTAACATTTTGAGTGATGTAATTATCCAAACCCATCAAATGATGTATATCTAGTTTTCAAGCAACTGCTTAAGTTGGAGATTCGGATTTCAAATTTTTCGGGATCACATCTGCTACCGGATATTTGTTTTTTATGAAAGAATAACACAGAATGCATACTATGCTGATTTGCAGGGAAAACTCGAAAGTTAGTGTAACACGATTACCCGCAAGTATAGTATACTTGGGGTTCTTGAGATGTGCCTATTTACATATATCGTACCTTGGACCCACCGTAACCACCGACACAAAAATAAATATTGTATTTATGTGTTTTATGGGAATATATGTTCATTTAAAGAAAAAAAAGAGTTCATAATAATATCTTTATAAATATATTTTTTTAAGTGAACAGCAAACAAACAAATGCAAGATTTGTGTCATATTGTGGTGCGTAGGGTGGGTGTTGTCAATCCAAGATACTCTGCCATAAATTAATTGACTTTTCACATATCATCGGAGTATATATAAATGTTGTTACCCTTTAGAAAACTTGGCACATCGCAAAACAATAGTTCAAATAAGTTTTGATTATTATAAATCATTATCATGCAACTTAACTTATCAATAATAATATCAATAATAATATTTACCTTTCCTCGATATATAATGCGATCTAGATAAAGTAAAATATTCAAAATACCGCGTCTAAAACCATCAACAGCTGTATCCAATAAGACGGAAATCTTTGCATGGAAAACGCGCGAATTTACGTATGCAAATGACATGACGTCATGCCCTTCCATCAATAAATGTTTCACCCTGGAAATTCCGATTTTAACAGTGAGGCCTAATGTTCGTGTTTGACATTCCTGTGCTTTGAAAAAGCAATGAAAAAATAAAACACATTTGAAAAACAACAGCTGTGACAAATAGAAATATTGCACTTCATGTATTACATATTTCTGAACTTCCGTTAATATACACAAGGGAGGCATATAATCTACGGTTCACCAATCACTCTTTATCTCTACTGAACAAAATAACTGGGCCAAATATAGAACTTCATATGATAATATTGTAATGACTCCATATTCGAAAAAATATAAATAATGATAATCCTTTTATGATAACCATACTATGAATTAATAACGCTCTATAGAAAAAGGAGATGTTGTTAATCCTTCTAACTATCGAGAGATAACTTTAGTTAATACTATTGGTAAGACTTTTTCTCTAACTTTAAGAAACCGAATAGATCACTGGTGTGAAACCGAGCATGTTTTTAATGACTCTCAATTTGATTTTCGGGATAAACGCTTTACAACTGATACAGTATTTATATTACATTCTGTTATTATTCTATTATACTTGTGTTAGTCGAGTGACCTTGATCATGGTGGAATGAAAGGACCCATAGTTGAGTATGTGTTGTTTGTGTAACTTTGAAAGTTTGAATGGCATTAAAACACATATTAAAAAACGCAGCTGAATAAGATAAAAAAATGTTTAACGATTTCTTGAATAACCTGAGTTTTCTGTGAGTAATAATGTATGAATACTTCTTTAAAATTATTTTAATGAATCGTTTATTAATGAAGTCTCCCTTAATCGTGGATTGTTATGTGTGAGCATGCGGAGACATACACTAGGGCGCGTTCGATTCGTTGTCCAGAACATGTTCAGAAGATGTTCCAGAACAGTCATCAATCGAGCGTAAAGGAACAGAAAATGTAACATCAAAATGGCGCAGCCAAATCAAATAAATGATTTTTCAAAATAATTGTTGTATAACTTAAGGGATTATATTGGCATACTACCGTCAATTCCCTGTCCTAGATACACACACCCAGCATGAAGATACACTTATAACTTAGAGATATACGCGTCTAAAGTGTCTGATTGCATAACCTCTTTATTACAAACATCGGGTTTCTGAAGCCACATTTATGTTTTTGTTTACATTTGCCATTTTTAACGAACCACTTTTGGGTTTCCGATCAATCATCGGATAACATCGTGAAGACTCGTTCCCAATCTCATTTTCGAGGCTTTGTTCGGGAAGTTTACGGAGTTCTATGTAAACATTGCGCATTACTTTATTGCGGAATATTTAAATACTGTTAATTTGATAACTTTCAAGTAAATAAAGGTTATGCATCAATACATAAGAATTTTTTTGTGCACACTGCGTACAGGAAAAGTCTGGATTAACAGCGTGTTTATGCTACTTGCCAATATAATCCCTTTAATATTTGTAAGCATTGGACATGCGCACTTTCAATGTCCTATGGTTCATGTCTATAAGTAGTGATCAATCACTCACCATTGTTTAAAACTTGCTCAAAGAAAAGGAAAAGACAACACAACTCCTTGCTTTGACCATATGTTTTTTGTTTTATTTTCACGGGTACTTATCCACCAATGCCAATTAACAACGGATATTTCCATTTGTAATGAGTATTGTCAAAACATTATTGAAATTTTAGTCAATTTCTTCTAGTCTCGTCATGCTTTATAATTTTTACATATCATTTTGATACTTATGAAAATGGTATGTTTTGATATATACATGAAAGCATTATTAATCTTGTTACATATTTTATACTGTTATTCCATAACCTCTTGACTTATTTCTTACTTTCAACACTAAATACATGCTAAGCTTTACTGGCTAAAGGCCAGAAGGGCTTATGCAATGGCGCATTGTCCGTCGCTTGTCATCTGTTAGCAGCACTTTCTCTGAAATCATTAGACCAGTTAAAACTCGAACTAAACATGGATGTTTCTCATGTATACCAGACTACACACAAGATTATTTTATCAATTTAAAATGGCCACCATCACTAAAACCTTCAAAAATCTTCTTTGGGAAAACGGATTCATTTCATTTCTTCACACAATCACATAAGTTTCAATTCTAAAATTTTTGCGGCGAATTGATGCTCTGCATCAAGTTTTTCTTGTACAAAATGTATTATCCGCTAACTCTAAATTATGGTGTGTATTCATTGATTATGAAAAAGAGTTTGATACTGTTATTAGAGATGTCCTTTGGGTGAAGTACCACCAATCGGGTATTAGATGCAAAATGATATATATGATAACATCTATATATAACAATGAAAAATCATGTGTTAAACTTTCATCGAGTATATATTTGTCAGAGTTCTTCAACGTCATGTTGGGCTTGAAGCATGGAGAGCCACTGTCGCCCATTTTGTTCATTTTGTTTATTAATTATATTGTCGCTAATATCAATTTTTGAGGCACTGACTGATAATGACCTAAATATGTTGACAAGATATCTTATCCTTTTCGCCGATCATATTGTGTTATTAACAACGCATCCTGACAGCTCAGATTAACAGTATATACAAATACGCGCATCAATAGGGTTTGAAAATAAATGTAAATGAAACTAAAGAATGTACTTTTAAAAAAAGGAAAACAAATCATAAAGTGTAATTTTTGATAAATGGCGAAAATATTGAAATTGTAGAGAACTTTACATATTTAGGCATTAACTTTACTCACATCGGTAACCTGTCAAACGCTGTTAAAATTTGATCTTATCAAGCACTAAGGGCATATCATAATTTACTGTCAGTGTAAAATAATACCATTGGATGTAAAAACAAAACTGTCATTATTCGATCTCATTATTGTATGGAGCTGAATTCTGGGGCATGTATAATTATACAAAAGTAGATAAACTGCATAATCTTTATCAAGTTTTGCAAATATATTTTGGGAGAACGTCAACAAACGTCAAATTATTCTGTTTATGGGGAATAAGGGCGATTTCCATTAAGTAAGGAAAGGCCGTTAAAACTGAAGTTAAAATAATGAGTGATATAAACTCACCTTTATACAGCATTTATATTGACCAATGCAATAACAGTTATGGGAACTGTTGGGCAAATCGGATGAGAACTATAATTGGCAATTTTGGTTATTCGAATTTAACTTTGTGACCAACGCCAATTATTTCCCTTACGAGATTACGAGATTACGAGACCAACCTAAACTTGCTTATTATGTAAAATTCAAAAATATATATTTTGCTATGAAGACTATTTTGACAAATTTAAAAGTGTTTCTCTATGAAAGCAATATACGTGCTTAAGATTAAGTTCATAGTCTCTTAAAATTGAGACCGGATGAGATAATGGTATTGGTCGTGCTAATAGGTTATGTAAACTTTGCAACAAGAATGTTATTGAGTAAGAATATCATGTTTTGCTGTATTGTACTAAATACAATGATGTTCGTACTAAATGCTTAGGACGTAGGGATTGGCCTACATTCAATAAATTTACAGATATCATGTCGTTTAAGAATGAAAAAAAGTATATTATTGTTTTGCAAAATTAATGTACATGTGATGTGTTGTTATTTGTGTAATGTTTGTTTCAAATGTTTGTATTGTTTTTGCCATATTTCTTTGTAAAATATGTAAATGGCCAAAGGCAAATTTTCCGATTGCTGAATAAACTTGAAACTTTGAAATCTATCGAATGCCTTAGATATTAAAGTAATGCCAAGTAATATTTTTAACAACTTAAGCAATACCATTGCAGCCCGTCCGCAAATTGCCGGCAACCTTTCTCACTTATACGGGGTTTTTTTTTGTAATTGATGTGAACACGAAATTATGTCATTCTCTGTGGTGGAAAGAAATCAGTTTCATTGTATCATCGCCTTAATCGATGATAAGACGATAAAATGCTAAGCATGTCAGTAATATAAATATTTGTAATCTTTAAACATTAAAAATACAAATCCACATCAAATATACACTGAAACATATGAAATAGAACTGTATGTTCACGTAATTTAGGTGTCCTCCGTGGCCGAGTGGCCTAAGGCGCCGTCTGAAGATCATTTACCTCTAATCGCAAGGTCATAGATTAGAGTCCCGCTCTCTCCCAACACTTTATGTGAGAATGTTTGCCAGTAACTTGCGAAACGACGGTGGTTATACTCCGATTAATTCTGAGGATTTTCATCACTAAGAAAACTGGATATGCCATATATAACCTGATATGTATTATATGTAGCGTTAAACTTATTCACACAATTAAGCATTCATATGTATTGGATGTAGCGTTAAACTTAATTACACATTCATACATATCTATTGATAGGAATATACAAAAAATATACGTGAAAACCATCGAAATGTTTTGTATACGGGGTAAGAGTTGGAAAGGTAATTTAGAAATGATATGAATAATTATTTCAATTTTAAGTTACGTTTATAAGTCGATAACAAGTCGTGATGCAACAGTTTAGATGCATATACTATATCCATTTGCTATTGGCTATACATCTTACAGAGAAGTGTTAGAAAACATTTCATAATATTATTTACATGCTTGAAAACATTCATACCTAAATGGTGTAATACTTAATACTTTATTTTTGTTAAAGAAAAAGAGATTTGACCTATTATTGGAGGTATTGCGATTTGATAAAATGTAGCAAATGACAATAATACAATATGCTTTGTTACCTTTTAGAATTCGATAAAGGAACATGTTGAATGAATTTTTTGAACGAATGCCACTGCGTGGACAAAGTGCCATGTGAAAACGAAAACGGCACATGTCCGTCAGATTGCTAAGCAGGATATAGTGGTCAAGGATGCAGCACTAACACCGTTTTGTTGTTTTCTTTGAATTGATTTATACTCTTGACAGAATTAGAAGTGGCCACATTTGCTACGTTTTTTGGTTGGCCATTCTACACACCATTATTTTATCAAAATTGGAAAATACGTTGTATACGTATTAGCCAAGGTGCTGATACTAATGTACAGTGCATATTGTTACACGTCAAATGAACTGTTGTGGTGCCCAGTTATAAACGGTAAATCGCGACACGTACCGGTTAAGTGCTACACGTGCATTTACACGAACGCTGCATCATTTTCGAGCAAATTATATATTTTGTGAGATTTGTAAAATATCATACATTACCATAAACGCTTTTGCCTCAAAGTATTAAAACGCAAATCAGGAAGAGATATAGAAACGCAACACCGTCTTCAGAAGGGATTTACTTGGGAATGAAAAACCTTATCACTGATGCAGGAGGTACCAAATCATTCAGTAACAACTGAATATTACAAAGCAATAACATCAACAGACAATTATTGCTGTAGAATATGGATATTTGCACTTGTACTAAGTATGTTGCGTTTTATATACATGTATTTTTCTATGTTGGGTTTTCTTGAGTAGAGCTCAATTTCTTTCCATTTATCGGGATATTTATGACATCGTCGTTAATCAGATATTGTCATTGGGGGATGCTTTATCGTAAAAGTGTTAAAAAAATCATTGCATTTTAATAAATTTACTTTGAATGATTACAAATGTGCTGATTCATGAAATATTTAAAAGTTATCGTCACAAATAAAATTGCGTGTTTCAATTCGTGGTTATTGCATATCGTTTTTCATACATGTTTAGAGCAGTTAAAAGATTCGTCGCCTGGAGCAGCTGCAATAGGCGGGGCGGCGGGAGGACTTGCTGTACTGTTGGTCATCATTGTGGTGCTGGTGGTCATAATCAGAAGAAGGTAGGCTTTATAGACGTTGCAAAAATAAATAATCGAAAATATGTGTAGTAACAACAAATACAAATACAAATACAAATCCTTAATTTCGTAAACAGAGGCCTCCGGCCCAAAATACATATCATTATTTACAAACATTTAGTAGTGTCAAAATATGAAATGAAATATGGCATACAATTTATGTGGAAATATTTTACAATATTCTTTTCTATTATAATTGTCATTCATTTCGTACCAAAATAAAATGGATATATGCAGCTAGATTCCTAAGTTTGAAGGTGTCATTTAGTTGTAGTAGCTGATAAAAATCTTCTAAGTTATTTTCACCGGAATACCAAGACTGTAAACATTGTAGTCTCAGATCCGCATATCTCGGACACAGAAAAAATACATGATATTCGTTTTCTATAACGTTTATATTCGCATGAATATAACAATATGTACACTTTCGGTCTTGCCTTTCAATATTTTCGTGACGACCAGTTTCTATTTTGAGCTTGTGACTAGAACATCGAAAACGGGCAAGAGATTTTTTATGTAAAAACACATTTGTTGTATACTTCATAAAGTGAATAATTTTAAGCAAACTCAGTTATATATTGACATGACGTTTCAAAATCTCCCCTATTTTAAATAGGTCCAAAGAATCAAAACCAGAACAAAGTTTCATCGGATTGGGCGATGCTGTAAAGCCAAGGAAAACTGATGCATTGCATAAAGATGAAAGTCCTGATGTAGGAGTTAGCAACGCTGCGTCAAACGGTAAATGTTTCCTTATATAGTAAAAGCATAACAACGCAATTGTATAAAACATAAATCAGTTGTATTTCTAAAATATGTGTTAATAATATTCAATGTTCAACAACTAAGAATCAATATATTAATAAATAGTGTATATACAACATATTCTCTAGTAATTCAAATTATACATATTTTTAAAGAAGCAAAATTGCTACATTTTGTAGTTTTATTCTACTATTACAATGTTTAAAGTGTTTATGAATGAATAGTTAATTGTTCAATACAATATATATTTCTACTTAATGTTCTTAAAAAATACTACTCTTAAAATAGTTTATGGAGGAAAGACAAAAAATAATGAACTTATCATTCGTGCAAAAAGTTGACGTTTTCCTGCATAACATTTATAAAAGCTGATTTTTTTCGGATTTGGTTTTGCAAAAAATAATGTTTGTTTGACATGCTTCTTTATGCACAGCGTCTGGTCAAGATCACGATTATTACTCTTTTGAAACTAAAGGCGGAGACGTATCTATTCAACAGCTCTGGTATTACATCAGAAACAAAAAGAAAAACAAATGTGAAGCTTTCTACGCGGAATTCAAGGTGAGCCTTCAGAGTGCTAATATGAATAAATAATAAACATATCACTTGACAGTTCGCTCACCACATCAACAATAACATATTGGACAATAACATATAGGTCGCCATCGATCGAGCAATCTGATCACCGCCACAATACCTTATCGCACTTTGCAGGAGGTCATTGCTTGAGCCAGTATCGACCCAAACACTTTATATCGGGAAGTTTGCCAGTAACATTTAGAATGACATTGGTTCTACTAAGAATCGTTTTGAAGTCACAAAATAGCTTAATGACATATATATAACATGTCATGAGTAACCAAACAATTCCAAAAATAATTCAATTATACAAAACACCTGATAACAAGGGTTAAATGTACAATAACTTTGTTCTCAACTCCTACATGTTTTAGAGCAAGAGACAGTTTATATCGGGATATTTTCAGTCCACATAATGACAATTTCTTTATTAGAGTTATAAAGCCTAAAATAAACTAGTGTTTGTTTTTTCTTTACCTACCTATCCGATAACATTGCACATACCCTATTATTTATTGCATTCCCCACCAAAAATAGATTTTTATTGTAACTGGTACGCCGCTTTAAAGAAATAATGTGCAAGGAAAATGAAACAATTAGATGTTATGTTCGATAAAACACAAAACAATGAAATATAATACAATGATTAACATACCTATCTACCCAAGATGAAAATGACAGGTAGTCAAAAGACAAACAATATTTCAATTTAGGCCTAAACAAAATAAATCTCTATAATCATATATTATAACTGATTGTGGGTGACTATTCTAAGCACAATATCGATGAGTAATGAACATAACGCTATGGTTTATGAAGATGTCTACGTACATATCAGGCTCATTTTTACATATAGATAACGTAGCATTAGATATTATTCTATGTTACACACTTATATTGTTGAAAAACATTCATATCAAAAGACTTGCTAAAATTATTTCGTTCAGAATATTAAAAGATAATTTTTATATTTGTGTGACAACACATTTGCAGAAATTAAAGCATGGCCTGCAATACGATACAGAAGCGGCCAGCCACGAGAAAAACAGAGGGAAGAACAGATACAGGGAGATGTATGCATGTAGGTATTACGTGTGAAAAAGTAACCATAGCAACATTAAAAACTACAGTCTTTGATAACCAATCGCGTAGTTTTATGTACTGAGCTCTGGACATTTACCTTTATACAACGTATTAATTAGATGACTGTTTTGAATTTCAAATTTAGCTAAGCGTAATCTGGCAAAACAATTACCACCGAATTACTTATCATATGACTAAACTAAAACCAATCTGTCGTTTGTGCATCTGTAAAGAATATAAAATAGAAAATTGATTATTTTAAACTAAATTAAAACAGATAATATCGTAGTAAGAATTATGGTATTCCAGGGATAGCCGAGCAGATAAATATCATCGGGAAACGGTGACAGTATAAAAAGAAATAACTTGACAGACAACATATGTTTACGAAAATCGTCCTTTTGTCTCACTGCTCCGTTGTTATTTTTTAGTTCATAGTTTGTTTTATTTCTTAAGGTCACTTATGTATCTTTACACTTTCGTGCAAACTTATTTTATTTAGTGTTAAATCCACTTAAACCTATCATGGTAATCACTTGCAACGATATTTCTCTGTCATATAACACAAATATAGTTTTGTAATGTTAATGACAACACATACAGCTATTGCATCGTATATATTAATCATAATTCAGATGACCATTCTAGAGTAGAACTAGAAGTGACGGGCGAAGGAGAAACAGATTATATTAATGCATGCTTCATTGACGTAAGTTTAAACAATAGCTAACAATAATCAAATTCATTAACGTATTTATTGGCATCCAACATGGTAAAACGTAAAGTAAATATGTTCAATGTGTAATTAAGTTAAACATTGCAGCATATATTATTTGTATTTTGTCTTGATTTTGCAAGATTGAGTAATCTAGTCAGTATACGTTTTCATATAAAGGAAACTGTCCCACTATCAAATATAGTTTTTGTTTTATTTTCATACATATAGAAAAATCAGATTTAATTAATTCATTATAATGATCTGTTTTATATCTATTTATAAAATATTTTTATTTTTGAAAGCATGAACAGTTTTTTTCCCTGATGTACTCCCTTTAAGGCGCAGCTTAAGCGATTGCGTTGTGCATGTATCATATCATATTTTGTAAGGTGGTGTTGTACATCATGATAAAAAAAACCAGACAATAAGCCTCATCATAACAAACAGAAAGAAGGAACTGCGACATTTATTATTCCGTTTACAATAATACAATATATTACTAGTTGTATCCAAAGCAATAATTGACAGTGCTAGTTACAAAATAAATCCTGCAAAGACATCAGAAATATAAGATAATTGATGTCCAATAACAGACATAACATTCAACAACTGTCACCACGCTAGCATAAACAGAGTCCACCGCGTGTTCAGGGATTTTGTATATGAACGACATTCTTGTTATAATTTTATTTTTCTAAATGCCTTGTCATTTGAATTGTAAAAATGTGTCAAAAGTGTACACACTACAATGACAAACCCATAGTATGTAATTTTTTACTTGTTTTTTTAAGTTGGATCTTTCTGTTAATGCCGAACATGTAATTACTATTGAATATACTAAAGAAATATGATATTCAGTGGTATTTTGTATACTTTATGTTTTAGTGACCAATGCATAACGTAGTATAATGTACTTATTAATATGATGTTTTGAGAATATATTTATCGAAGTTTTATTATTATTAAATTATATTTGTTACAGGGCTATGAGAGGACGACAAAATTTATAGCGTCACAAGGTACTTTTTCATTTTTGGCACTATCCTCTTCCAGTTCTTTTATATTCCTCAAGAGTGTCAGAGCCAATTTCACATGTGCATTGTAATTATCACCATGGAGTATATGTATCTTTTCATATATTAATACTCCACAAAATGCAAGACTTAGTATAGAATACTATCTCGAGCAAACTCTGTCGTCAGTATATGAACAATTATTGAAAGTGACTCTAAACACCATTGAGTGCAATTTGTCACCTATATATTTTACAGTTTAGATTCTAAAAGAAGGTGAATTTGTACAAATCAAAGAGTATTTCTATTATGTGATACGATTTTGCTTCTGTGAAACTAATTATAAAACATAATTTATATTTTCTACCAATCATGGTTTATGTTTCCTTTCAGTGTATATATATATGAATGTATGTTACAACTTGACTGATATATGTATTTGTACGGTTTATTGAGGGATGGCCCACCCCGACCCTCACAGACCTATTACGGGGTGATTAAATGGATCAATTTTCAGTGATTGAAATTAAAAAAAAATAAATGTAAGCTTTCCTATTGTTAGTAAAACGAATCATGGTTTATGTTGAATTTAAATAACAATTGTTTCAAAGATACATTTGAAAGACGTAACATATTTAAAACCAAATCATGTAACTTTATATATTTTATCTCTTGTCGACTTTGCAGGACCAACAGAAAATATGACAGATGACTTTTGGAGGATGGTGTGGCAACAGAAACCGGACAAAATTGTCATGCTGACTAATTTGTTAGAAATGGGATCGGTAATATCTGGTTATTTTAGTTGAATTTTATACATTCTTTTCTAAGTAGACCTTATCACTTTATTTCATGTTAAATGGTAATTTACAATGCAATCACAGTAATAATAATTTCAGATTATATTGCCATAGTTTCATGTATACTCTACAACTTTGAACAAAAGCAATTATGGGTATTGTATCACATCTAGATATGGCATAAATATTAAATCAATACAAGATTTTCTTACCTTGTTTTTCAATTTTATTCCAACAATTTCATCACTTTGAAAACACAAATTTAACAATTTAATTGCGGTCCAATTATATGAACCGATAAAAATGATAGCAGATCTGGGATTAAAATGTATTCAATATTAAAAATAAAGTGTTTATATATACACACAATTATCATTACATTTTAGGTAAAATGTGTTCAGTACTGGCCTGACAATGGAACCATTAAATATGGTAATATAGAAGTGGAGTTGCTGAAAGTCGAATCATGTACCGATTTCGAAACCCAATACCTTAGAATGACTATGGTAAATATATGTATTGTCGTTGAAAGAAATGTGAGCCAGATTGTCGACAACATCATTTTTATAGTTTTAATGAGTTGTTCTTATCTGCCAATCAGTTTTTTTCTTCTTTCTCTTTGTGGAATAACCAAGAACTAGAACATGTCGAAAATCCATATCGCCAAAAATGATGTGTAGAAACACAATATGTATACGATACTCGTTTTAAAATATTCTTTGTGAATGGTCTGTTTTATGGTATTAACTTTGAACCAGCATAGCTATGGTAATATATTTAAGCTCAGGACATCATTGATAACAATTCCAATTTTATCGACACCATTAATAACAATTTCCATTTTATCGATTCAGCAAAATGAAAAGCCCAGGAATGTTACCCAATATCACTTTAAATCCTGGCCAGACAAGAGTGTGCCAGACAGTGCATGGTGTTTGGTTAACTTTTGGCGAACAGTAATGGACCAGGAGGAGACAGCAAAACAATGCCCAGTTGTAGTACATTGCAGGTATGATGCACTGATTTGACGTGTTTAAGTGTTTACGGTTGAAGATTATAGTAGTGAATGCTTAAAATAGAAAATATGATTTCATACAATTATGTGTTAATTATGTATGGATGTTTGGGGTTGCATGTGTGTATGCGGGTGAGAGTATGAATGTGAGCATGCGAGAGAAAGTGAGAGAGCCTATCTCTTTTCGTAGTTCATGATTGATTGATTAATTAAATATTTAACATCATTTCTATGTCGAGGGCTAACAGAGGAACAGTTAACCTAACCACAGTTTCCGTGGATCCTGGAAGGTAAGCCAATACTCTAGCACATCCAATCTCTGCAAGTAATTGATTTCTTTCCCACTTGAATCAGAGGTGAGAGACGAATCATAGTATTAGTTTCTAACATCTAATTCATTTTCAGTGCCGGTATAGGAAGAACTGGTACATTTATAGCATTGGACAATGTATACAACCAGGCAATAGCCGAGGGAAGTATTAGACCTTTTCAAATGGTAGAAACGTTGCGAAGACAAAGAGTCAATATGGTGCAAACTAGGGTAACTCATTATATTTTTTATTTTATTTCTCAAATTCACAAATATAATTTTGTTTAACAAATCGGAATTGGATTTAATCATTAAAAATCATATTGAAATAATTATTTAGCAATTAAACAAACATTTTATATTTCAAATCAATTTGGCTGTAACAAGGGTGAATAGGATGCAGATATAACTGAACTAAAACAATTAGATTTTAACAATTATAAATGATAAGACCGATTGCTATTCATATCTTAATTGCAATTGGAGAATGAAATTATGTTTTGTTATTATTGCGCTTGTTGTTGTTGTATGCTGTTTAGCGTCGTTTCAACAAACTTATCACGACGATGTGTACTTGGGACAGTATTCTAAACAATGCCACACTTAACTATCACACAGCACAGATATGGTATAATATACCCAATCTGGTCAAATAATACTGACAACGGATCAAGCAGACTTAGAAATATTCTCTAATGCTGGACACATAGTGATGAATCTTCTAGTTCTAATTTTTGTGTGACCCTGTCGGGAATCGAATCTACGACATTACGACTGTGAGGTGACGATCTCCCACCTGACTACCGTTGTGGGGCATGAAGTTCTATAAAATGCTTGTATTAAGCACGTTCTGAATTGTTTTGACTTCTATCATTACAGGACCAATACGTTTATTTACATGAAGCCGTTGCAGAGGCACTCCACATTGGAACCCACTATGTATGGTCGAGCCAATGGTTTGATATCCACGCATATATGCAACAAGCTGGGGCACCTGGGTTGAAAAAATCCAAGTTTCAGTATCAATACGATGTGCGTTCTTCAGCTGAATTTCAGATTAATATACCATTGCAGAAATCGAATAGATTACCAAAATGTAACAGTAATAAAGAATACATATGCAACTGCAACGCAGTAGTATAATGTTACTGTGTAGCCGGTCGCGGTCCTCGGATCCGTATTGGGTATTCCGTCAATTATGCACTTTCAATTGCACGTTAAAGTTCCTAAGAGCCAGTGTTATCATAACGTATTCGTCGTTAGTATGTCCATCTGCCGTCCATCAGTCCAACTTTTATTTGTAAACATTATCTGATACTGATCACACTTGCTCCGGGAATTTATGGTCAAGATATCTCGGTGTCGGTTCTAATGAACCACAAACAAAGCAGTCAATGTTATGACTTATTGAAATATAAGGGTTGTATTATTGTAAAGTATTCCTCTCATCTTTACTAAAATTGTTTATACGACTTTAATATTCATATAAGACCAAATGATAAGACTGATATGCTTCTCAATAATTGTATCAAAATTCAGATTTATTTTCTTTGATTTAATCATATTATAGAACAATGTCTTCCTTTTACTTTAAATGAAATAAACTAAACCAAAATGGTATTTTTGTTGGACAGCATCATGTGATGAATCTTATTTTTATTTGCAGCTGATAGTGCAAAGCTGTGAAGCGATTTCTAAAATCCCAGAGGTTGATTCAGAATATGCAAATGTACAGACTCTTCAGTCAGAAAGTATGTTTCGAACTGATTGACTTCCGCATTAACTTATGTATATTTGAACATATAATATGAAAATAGTGAGTGTAAAATAAAACTACAAGAAGTGAAAAAATATATGCTTAACTTTATATTGAACACACGTTTAAGTTGTGTTGTGTTTTATTCATTACAAAACAAACGCATTTAGTCTATTTATTTTGGTCATTTGTTCACCTAAGGGGATGTACATGTAGTACAAAAAGATATTATTAACAACGTACGATCAAATCATGCGCTATACAACGATTTTATTACAAGGTAATGTCTATGTAAATGTTTTAAAAATGTTTTTATTAGTCAATATCATATCATGGCAATTGCAAAGTAAATTGATATTACCATTAATTTTGTCGGATACATCGTATTACAGTTGATGAATATCGACCAAAACTGAAGAATAGAGGTTCAAAATACGTACAAGAATTGGGAGCAATTTATTTACCGGTTAGTATTCGCCTTTTATTTTCTTAATTAGTACATGTAAATATGAACATTAGCATCATATATGTTTTGTGTAAATACATACTCCAGAGTATTGACAAGGATAGTTTGAATAATAAATCCATAAATATAACTCTCTAAAGAAGGTCGAAACTACTGCTTTGGGCAACGGTTTTACGTTTTTGAATAATTTTAATAATGCCAGTAAGGTTTCAATATACTCTGTGTTTGTAAGAAAACTCTTTAAGCACATAAATAAAGTATGATTTTCATCACGTAGTAAAGAATATGTGAGACTTGCCTGGTTTCTTTCAAAACACCCCTCGTACTGTTCACTATTTCAGAACCAAGCGGATGCAAATACATTCCTAGTGTGTAAGTCTCCCACTGATACGTCGATGGAAGAGTTCTGGTCTCTGATTAATGAGCAAAACATAAAAACTGTCATCATGGTGACTGAGACGTCTAGCCCAAGTTATAAGGTATAGCATATGCCTGCATTTGGTTTCATTGACACTGATTATAGAAAACAGTAAACAGCCAATATTAAGTTAACTTTTTAAAGTATTTAAATAAAACTGGCGAAAAAAAAACGTCAGTACATAGAAGCCACATCTGTTTCTACAATTAACATGGAAACTTTCATTTTGATATTGTAATATCCAGTGTTCAAATAAGCATGTCCATGTAACGAACAGCACAGACGATCAAAACAAAACTCTAAATCTAACCATACATTTACAAATTTGTTATACAAATAATAGTGCTTTTTATATTCATATTTTCAGATCTAAGTACATTTAATGTTTAACTATCAATATTTGAATCATTGAAAATACTTTGTTTCAGGCGAGTTGCCATCTAGGAACGAAATCAAGCATGACACACGGAAAGTTCAACGTGAATTTACAGCAGGAACAAAAACTCAGATGTTGCGTAGAGAGAACATTTACGTTCAAGGAAAATGGTCAGGTATGTCAATATTTCATCATCCAAAAATATAGAAGAAATAAGATACATTCATAAAACATACTATTTCACATGTAAAGTTGCATACGGATACACTGTTCAATACGCATATGAAATATTATATGAATACAATGTGTATTAAAAAGTTATACCATTTTCCCGTTAAATCTGGCTCAGCTCTCGTATCCAAAAGATACAAACTGGAGATAGTTTTTTTTTTATTTATAATGAATAGGTCGATACATGTATATGGTAAAATGACATCAGGACGTTGTACATTTAGCATGGTGTTCATAAAGTACATATCATCTGTGGTGCATTTTACCAACACGAATGTACGAAATATACATTGTTACCTAAAATTTGTTTATTTATTTGTTTAAATTTTGTATGAAATATGAACTTAAAGGGTACCTCATGTCAGAATATAAATGGCCATTTATCGTTAAATAGACATGTAACTAACACAAAAATCAACAAATTTTAATTGAACGAAATTTATCAAGTAAGAAAAACGATATTAAATATCATGATTTCAAGCGTTTCCTATATATCATGGGCGCCGCCATTTTAAAGCTCTTTTATGTTGGAGGTTTTCGGTGACGTCATAGCTGCACTTCCGTTCTAGTTCTCGCGAAAATTTTATTGTGTCGTTAGTGACTGCTCTCTTCTGATACTCTTTTGTATATACACTTATTCACGTAAACAGTTGATAGATTGATATACAGTACATTAGTGAACATCGAAGGAAGACAATTAAACGCGAAAACTATTCTGAATTGAAGGATTTAACCCATATACATTGTTTTCTTCAGCGGAATAAGTGGGTGGAGTAATGCGATATGTTTTGTGGGCAGCGTTGTTTTTAGTTTTCCTAATATGTGATTTCACATTGCCTCAGAGTCAAGCTTCTGGTGACATCACGCGCAAAACGCCTATATACTTAGGGGTAGGACTTTAGATTGCAGAATGAAGCGTACCAATGCCTTGGCGTACTACTACCTAAGCATACAATTTCTGATTATTTCAGTACGAAGATGACCATATGCGACATACATATAGACTAAGTGTATATTATCCAGTGGGAAGCTTTTAAAAATGTGCTTATAACATATAGCTCAACTGATTTCTGAAATTTAATTTGTAATTTTATATACTCTTCCAAAATATTGCGAAATGATATAGCAAACTTTCACAATCTTATAATTGCAGGCTGTTTGAACAGGTGTGATAATCCAATTAACAATAAAAACAAGAGGTTAATGCCAAAACATAAGGTGTGAAAACGACATGGTATCTAAAAGTTATTATTAAAATACAAATTAAGGCCAATTAATTGTGACAGGCCCGATTAGCTCAGTCAGTTACGTGTCTAACAATCAATCCAGGTGTCTCGAGTTTGAATCCCCATCCGGCGACAGTCTCTGTGATGATTGACATACAACATTGTGTCTCAATATCATTTGTCTCTCAGTGCTGATTCGAGTGGGAAAATTATCAGTTACTCGCGGTTGTTGGGTGTGCTCGAGTACTGGTTAACTTTTCAGGAAACAGTGGTTAGGTTAACTGAACATCTGTACAGTAAGCCCTCGATGGCAAAAATTGATGTTAAATATTCAGTCAACCATTAATTGTTCATAAACTCATTTTATTAATTTTATAAATAATAGGCAATTTAGTTTATTGATATATGGCTTTTTCACAGTCAACAAGGTCATTATTCTTGAATAGACATTTGAACTACCTCTACTTCGTAATGAAAAAAGATAAAGTAAAACCTTTGTTCCTTTATTTATTCAAAAATACATGAAAAGTTTTTTTTTACTGTTAAAAAAAGTGTTCTGGTATACAATTTATGAAAAATATTCATAAAAGCATATAATATAATTTCATTACTTGTAAGTTTGCATTGATATTGAAACCCTAATTAACTGAAAATGTTTTAATTGGTAATAAGGCATAATACTATGTGATATAACATCCTGTCATAAACCCTGGGGTCATTAAACCTGGGTGATTACGCTTATTAGGGTACAATATGCACACTGTGGCAGAGTATTTCTCATTACCACATGGTGTGAATGTGGTGTTGGTGAATTATGAAAGCTCAGCAGGGTGCCAGTAGCTGGACAGTAACATACACTTTGTGCAATATGCCTGTAGACATTATATTCTATATGACACTCCCTATAAGGAACAACATTCATACATGTTCAGGGAACTGGTAGAATAGATAATCATCAAATTTCAAATTGGGTAGTAACACCATTTGAATAACCAAAAGACAGTGCCAGTTATGTAAAACAACACGAAAATAAACAACTCATTCATGCTTCATATAAATTTACTAAAAAGGGTATGAAATCAAAATTTTATCGTCCATTTCTCAGTACGCAACAATGGCCGCACCAGCTAAACACGATAAGAAAAGAGATATAATATTATTTCTTATTCTCTCTTAGACAGGTAAATATATGTAACAAACATTTTCCCTTAAATTCCATTCCTGGTCTAAATAGTGTTTTTGTTTTTTGTTGTTGTTTTTTTTGATAATGTATTGACTGAGTAGCAAACAGTATATACCCTGATAGTACAGCATGAATGTGCAGGCTCGATCTTCATCAACACTGACGGCAATAATTACTTTTTTTTATCAAACTAAGGGTAATTTTACTATTTTGAAAAATTCAATCATCAATGTCAGGCTACATGATAAGAGTCAGAGTCGTGAATGATAGGTTTCGGGTTTGATCTCTGGTTCATGATCGGTGTGACTGTTTAACAGTTATCATCTTTTTGGGAGAAAAAAGACATTGTTGTGTTTCTCTGTATTATTTCTGTGATACATTCTAAATCTTCTAAATTCCCATTAGTATGGTCATTGCATCTGCAGCACGTATTTTCGTCGGATGAAAGCATCCTTACACAGTTTTTGCAGCTGCAAAAAATCTTTCACATATATGAACAACTGTGCTGTCTTACTATTTCTCTCGTTTTCTAATTAATTTAACTCTGCTTCCGAAAATTCTGGTTCAAATTGTAGGCCACAAGAACTTCTCCGTTACTAAAATCCATTTTATCATTCTTGCAAGTACTTTTGCCGGTGACTATAATTGCACGTTTCTATATCTGCTGTAGCGTATAAATCAATTATGTTTTAAACCGGAAGTGCAGTTATGACGTCACGCAGGTATCCAATATGGCGACTTCCACCACAAAGTCGATGTGCGAAAATGAGCTGATTTATCTTTATGGACTCGAATTTATGCATAAAAATACTATTAATAGAAAGCTGAACTCATAGCTATTTATATTATCCTGTTTTATACACAGGGTTGAGTTCCCATTTAAAACATGAGGATTTTGTTTTAATCAAATAAAACCATTGATACGATGTATCCACTCTAATCTAAATTTAATCGAAATCTCTTTCAATTTAGTATAAATTGATTTCAAGAAACTAATTTCGTGGAAAGCGGTATCATGAAGGTGCACTGGGTAGCTATATATAGATAGCACTTGTGAATTAGTAACACTGAATGAAAAATACAATACCGTTACATGCAATAGGTCAAAGGTAATCATTGCACTTTCCATCCTGCTATTATGCAGGGTTGGCCCAAGATTTATCTGAATATGATAACTATACTGCAATATGATGCACTGGTGATATACAATACACTTTCCTTATTGTATCATCAACACTTGTATTCAGCTTAAAACTAATACAGATTTCGATGTTTAATGCCATATAGAATTATCTATGATATTGTTCCTTTCGTGTTTTTGTAAGATTTTAAAATATAGCAACCAAAACACATGGCCTTTGTTTGAATCAAAACAAAGTGAAATCTATGGATGAATATTCTATTTTCAAAATGTTTATTGTTGGCATTATTGGATATAGATTTATTAGTCGTCAAGAAATATATACCACTTTATGGATTTTAAGTATCATTCATGGTTTTGAGGTGCAGATTTAACATTCCAATCCGAGGTATAACTGTTTTGTCGGTAAGAGGCTATTCGTCAGTGTGTGATTTTTTAAAGATTTTTATTCCGGTTTATTTTTTATAGTTACGCTGGGATACCATAGTGTTTATAAACGAATACTTCATAGGGCAAGGAATTTGTCAAAACACGAAGATTTTATGAATGACGTTGCGTCATATAGCGAAGAATGTGTCATAGCGCGAAGATTGTATGAATGGCGTTACGTCATAGCGCTTACAGGGGGTATATGATGAAAACATCGTACCCGGTAAAATACACGGAAATCCTTGTCTTGAATGCAGGAATATAATATTCCACCGTAATGATAATAAACCTATACATTATATCTTCTTGCTAACAAAATAAAAATACATAAACGTTATATCTACAATTTACAGGGAGAGGAATCCAGAGAAACCGTTAAGCAATTTGAGTTTACTGCTTGGAAAAATGGCGAAAGCACGCCTACCAACCCCCATTCCATGTTAGAACTGCTGGAAGTTGTAGATGTATGGCAGCCCCATATATCAGCCTCACAACCTGTGCTGGTTCACTGTGGGTAGGTGAAACATTTTGTCGATATATTGGAACAATGCATAGAAATAGCATTATTGGTTATGCTTTTAAAATAGTATTTTATAAAAGTGTATTTACACGGTAAACGAAACATCAACAACCGTCAATACCCACAATGAAACATAAACATAATAACGGTTTCTATTGTTTAATATCATGTGATCAGATAACCGAACATGTTAAAATGACAACGGTAAATAATTCAATTCATACAATCATAGCTAATGAAAAGTTTACGTAAAGCTGCAAAGATAATGAAGTGATGGTAACACATTGATTTTGATTGTTGAATTCGAAAGGTATATCTTTGTACTGTTATTGGATTACACAAAATTAATGTTTAATTACCAAATTACATGTTCTGCACTGTTTGTACTAGATTATGATACATTTTACAAAATGCATTATGCACGCATTATAACATAAAGTGAACAAAAATGAAAATATGTTTCTACCATATACTTTTGTCTGCATATAGTGATGGTTAACTATATTTATACGAATTAATAGTGTTCATAAAAGGAAACGTAACGTATATGATGTTACTACAATAAAGCACATATTTGGTTATAACATTTTAACATTTTACGAAAAAAACATTTGGGAAGAAATTTCTATCAAAAACCTTCTGTGTTTTTAGAGTTTTTAGAGTTTTTCAATTCACATAATAAAACCATATTTTGTGACATTTCAAGATATTTACAATAAGGATTAGAAATTAGAAAAACAGTGTTAACTGATTAAGTATAGTGTTCATCCTCATTCCATGTATTTACCATTATCAAATATTTTGTCACATACACTAAACTATAGATTATATAAAATTACAGTATTGTTACTATAAGAATTAAAGTGTTGCTGTTAGGTGACTATATATTGTATTATTCATGAAACAGATTAATATGTACTTTGAACGAATCTTAATAAAATATATGCTCTGTTCTGTTATATTTTACACTGTTGAACTTAACTTCTAACGTTACCATATTATGGTACTGATTCTGGTTGGTTATCGAATGGTATATGGCTAGTAACCTGGCCTTCCCTTTATGAATTAAATGTAAAAGCAGTATTTGAAAAGAATATATTAAGTATGTTTGTACTAGTATTACAAGCTATGCATTGTATAGCGCGTGGTCGAGTGGTAGAGCATCTGAACTAATATCGGTGAATCGTGGTCTCGATCCTCGACCACGGCTATGTATAGTGCCTTTCCGCATATGTTCAGTACTGATTCTATCCAGGAAGACTTCGAGCGTTATCTGTAAGAACTTGTCACAATTGATGTAAAATAAATAAGTTTAAAACATTTTAAAACAATGCATTGTATTTCAGAGATGGGTTTACAAGGTGCGGTATGGTGTGTGTTGTGATGAACGAGCTACAGAGGATGAAACGAGACGACGGACATGTCAATGTTGTAGAATCTGTAATGACGATGAAGCAGAGACACAGAAATATCATACACGATTTCGTGAGTACAGTGACATTACATATAATAATATAACATATCACAATTTCTAGCACTATTGCAGTGAACATATAAATTTTGAACTTGTTAAATTAAGTATGATTTTGCTATTAGCCGAAGCATTACAAATACATGTAATATAAACATGCAATAAAACAAAGATATGTATTTTTTATGGCGACAACGAAATACTTTAGAGCACAATTATATTGATACACTCATACTTTAAAGTCCATCCTCAGTATTTTAATTCATTAAGAACAAACTTAATAATGTAATCATAAATAATGGAGTGTCCGATATTTATATTCTAATAATAGACATGTGAATAGTTGTTGTTTATATATATGATTCGTAACGAGAAACTGTAAAAGTGTAAGTTAATAAAATATTCTTCTTCTTCTCCTTCTTGATTGTTTATGTAAAGTCGTTTAGAATCAAAAGTTATTATATACGTTTGAATTATGCATTTTGAATTAATTGAGAATGGCTGGCATGAGTTTCTTCTATTAAATTATTGAATATCGAATGAACCTTTGTAATAACTGAAGAAATATTAGCAAACTCTCCGGCAAATTGACGTCATATGCTAGTATATTATGTTATCAAACTGATGTCGTTTGTATATTACAGAAGCAGTACCATTACTGTAATGACGTCATACTGGAACATATCCAAGAATCGCAAATATATATGAACATTTAAAAGGGAATTGTCATCGACGACAATGTTGTAGTTTTGTGCTTGAGACTTTATCTTATACGAGTTACCTAACTACAACTGTTTCTATATCTACGAGACATCTGAAGATTGTATTAGTCTATAAGTATGGTTATTTGCGGCTACTAAGACAACCCATAATACGTATCTGGTTGTACATACTATAGACATAGTAATATACAGTTATAAGCGTGCTTGTTATAACATTTTGATTCATATTTGTATAAAATATATAGGCATTTCCTTTAAACGGATATTTCATTTTATAATGTACCTGACGCAACTATCGCTCCGCCAAATGTCCATGTGACTTTGTTTGTCCAAGTAAAAGCAATGTTGCGTCTGTATATTTAACCATGAACCTATCCAGCTTGCAATATATTAAACAGATAACTATTGTTTAAGGATATTATATTTAGAGGTACAGAGATGTTTAAACTAATTAAATATGCTTATTTGACTGTTTAACGTAAACAATTCGTGCCAATACAAGTGATTAAATATATAGTTTAGTGTACATGTAATTATTTTCTTCAAGGTAGTATAAATATTTTGATATGGTTTTGAGAATGCAGCACACTAATATTATGTCCTTACGAGACAAATATTTCACGACTTGTAGTTTTCTTCAATTTAACAATAGATATACATCATCAATGTATGCATAAATTCAAAATCCGATATAAACATCTTTTGCATCAAGTTAAATTTAGACTTTATCATCAGGCATTATAATAGATATAGTTATATTATTATAATGAAATACTCCTTTATTTCTAGATGTATATGTCTCATTAAAGCAGATTGTCAAAATAGTATGCGTTGTTTCAAAACTTTAATTATCACTTTAAACTTCTGAACTGACTATATTAACATTTGCAGGCTCCCGTGTCACCAACATATTCAACTATAGACTTAAATACTTAAATACTTAAAACTTATCAAGCAGACAAGTGATAGTGACTTTAGAATTACATATTATGTGTACATTGACATTGATTATATAATATATAAATAACCAGTCAATTTTTAAGAATTTAATAAAAGTGTTGCCGAAGCAGAGACCATAATATATACATTTTAAATGACTTATCTATCCACCAATTATATAGTTACAAAACTTGACTTCACGCCGCCAAAACTGCATGTAACTGTCATGTATGTATTAATGAATCACTGTTAAACTATATTTCATATTTAGTCTGCTTATGCTTGGTTGCGTTTCTTTTTATACTTGGTTGTGTTTTTTTAGATTAAATTATATAATTATCAAATAAATAGTGACTTTTTGAAAAATTATTTTATAATTGTGTCAACGTCGTCCACCATTGCATGTGTATATTTAAATAGAAGTGAGCATGGCTTGCAATCTTTTAAACGGATAACAATTGCTAATTATATTGTAAATATTTATAAGTATGAAGTGGTTTAAAACCATGACATATGCTTTGTTTTATTGGTTAATGTAAACAGGGTATGCACAAACAAGTAATTAGATACATTTCGATTGTCATACACTATAAATATTTTAGACGCTACAAATAGTGTAATATCAGTGTTTTTACAATACGTTACCGTTACTAGTGTAATGTTAGTGGTAACGTTACCGTTACTAGCTTAATGTTAGTGTTTACGTTATCGTTACTCGTTTTATGTCGTCACGATTTATTTCTTTACCTCATAAATATAAAATAAGATTGGATATTAATATCATTGACATTTTGTTCAGTTTTGACTTTATTATAATACTATTAATACGCAGAGTTATGTCGTTAAAATCAAATATTTCTTTTTTTTCTTAGATTTACATATATTGTTTACACATTTCATTATCGTAGGTTGTCGAACGAAGTTTTGTTGTTGTTGTTGTTGTTTAACAACACATGACTTTAAAGCCTTTAAAGCTTCCGATTTAAAAATATTAATACAATCAATGCTGAGCATATAAATGACTTGCTATCTATGTGTATATATTGATTACTAAAGGGCCTGTCACAAATTACCGAAATTACCTCGCCGGGACTAAACCGGAGCAAAAAATTAACAACGGTGAGAAAATCGGCGGAGCTCCAGCAAGAAAGCAATGGAAAGCCGCCGATGCATTACGGGACGCTACCGGTGTTCTACCGACATTTACGAAGCCACTGTAGTCCCGTTGCTCAAGGCGGAAATTTTTGAGCATGTTCAACAATTTCTACCGTCGCCTGCCGTTGCTATATTTTTCGCCGATGTTCCGACGATATCCTGACGATGTACTATCGTTCTTTTGCGATGTGATAACGTTGCGTGCCGTACTAGCACCGATCCCCGAAAATCGCCATTTGTGCTCCAGTATAGCTCCGACGACCCAAATCGGCTATGTGTGACAGGCCCTTTAGTCACAAACCGTGACGCAGTTAAGCATATAGTGTCACATTGATTTAATAAATACATTATTCCCTTAAATCTCTCTTATGAGACCAATAATTACTTAATCGTTGTTTTTTTTCTGTTTCATTAATAACATTATCAAATATTAGATACCTTATAAGCATAATTGTTTATATCTTTAACACATCTGCACCAAATGGTATAAACATTGATTATCTTTATCTCTAGTTTATATTCTTAAATTTTATCCAAACTGGTTAATCTGCTGTATACAACTTTGTTGTATCAAAGTTTTATACAACCGCTAACCAGAATTTTAAGTTAACTCCTTATATGTGAGTGGACAAATCAGAATGCCACCAATGTTTGTGTGTACATGTTCCTAAACAAGTGTCTAAGGTCTTGCTAAATGTTCAATAAGATGTCATGTTATTTGATAATAATTTATTTTAGCGGGGCAGTACTGTGTGGATAGAGTGTTGGCCACCCATGCCAGAGGTTACGGATTCGAACCCCAACTTGACCCGATCGCTCTAAGAAAATCAACATTCAGTACTGAGCGTGGTTCATATGACCCCTGAACTTCCTTCGAAATACAGCTAAAATAAATTAGTAAAAACTTTTAACTAATGATTTATGAGTGAGTATTATTGGTATTATGTACGAGAAGATATGCTAAAATTTGAATCAGTCATTTATTATTTATTCATCCATATGTTTATTGATTTCTTCATTATTCATGTTTTTAAAATTATTTTACATTTTCGCAATAATAATGTGATGTTGTCAACAGATCAAAGCAATATTCAAATGGAATTGATGCATTATACATATTTCAGCTTGTAATATTTTGTTTAACCGAAAGATTAAATATTTCAACAATTCAAACTTAAAAGATAATAACAAGATCACTTACGTCTTAAAGATGAAGTTGAAGATTCTAAACCATTTCCGTCAAATCACTATATGTGAGAATGTGATCCAGTTACTACGGACCGGAAGGACGACGGTTCGGTCTTCCTTTGTACATAAAACGTTTTAACATGTTATGTTTTGAAAATGGTATTAAATATTTTTATTATAACTATAAGGAAATTTTTTACAACAAAACTCAAATGTTTGACCTATGTCAATTGTCAATGCTTACCAAATGTTATCACGGTTTGTGTATAGTTTTCATTGGTGTGAATTGTTTGTTCATTTATATATATATTTGTAAGTGTACCTGATAATGCTTAAATGCTTTAATTGCTTTTTTATATCTAGAAATAAAAATAGATGACTAGTCATATTGTTGTTGGTTTTTTATTTAGCAAATTGTTGCATTTTGCATTTTATGTGTTTTCGACTTCAACCCATTTATTTCATAAACTGCCAGAAGTAATTAACATAGTATATAAACATGTAATTAAGTCACTGGTTTGACTCAGTGGTTCATGGTGCGCCAATGCGTGTTATTCACATTGACATAATATATACACTCGTGCAAAGAGCTATGGGTAAACTGGTATAACAACGTTTTGGTATATCGGTGACAGTTTTCGACCCGCTTCTTTTTAACGTCTTGTTATTCTGTGTCAGTTTTTGTCAAGTTAGATATTTCGTTAGTTTTTAAGTAGATTAAAATAGTAAACACTATCCCAAATAGGTCAAGCCGACCACCAAAAAACATCAGCATATGGGCTGCGTTTCTGTGTTCCAAGTTCACGAACTCCTGACTAGTGCAAAATGTAAAGTTATGATAAAAAAATCGGGAAATTCATTAAGTGTTTCACTAGCCTTGTAAATAGTATTCATTTTAAAATTTGGTAACATTCTGTGCAAATAAAACTTTCCTATGCGTCACAGTTTGTTCGTACGAAAATCTTATGACTTACAAATGTAAGTGAAACGGTACTGGCTCCTGCTGCGTGTCTTAATAATAACAACAACTCATTGACAAGTACAGTTTACTTTATGTATATAGTAACACTAAAATATATTCTTATTCTGAAACAAAAAGTTCGGACGTAATAAAATAGAAGTAGATATTTAAGTGAACCTGAATTGGTCATGGAAAAGATCATTATATATCCTAACCCACTTTTGCATTTACAAAAATTTAATTGTATGTGAAAACAACTATATAAAGTCGAATAGATCTGTGTAAACCATCTTAGTCTCTAGTCATGACTCCCATCTAAATCTATGAGTATGAAAGCATATTTACCAGTATGTACGGATCAGAGTAGAACTATTTCTCCTCCTAGGGCAATTGGCACATTTCTCTCTTAGAACCTCAGACGTGATGGGTACATATACATGTAATTGAACTTCATATATCGCCTTGATGCAAATCCCTAACAAAGACCAAGAAGATGTATTTTGCCATTCCTTGTTTCAGATCATATTGCAATTCAAAACTTGATTTCGACTTTACATAATTTTGCTTCAATATTTATAAGACTCTATCAAATGTTTCCATATCAACGATAGGGTTTTTGTCTGTATATTGTATGGAGAAAGTCTTCAAACAAATATAAAATCAGAAAACACTGACAAATTCCCATTTGCATTACTAAATGTCACTGCAAAAACAACCAAGCAAACAGTTTTGTTTTTTTATTTATAATTCAATTTGTACGTGACGGTGCAGTATTTAAAACTTATCATTTACTAAATATTATATTTTGTATTATAAGTAATTAATTTGGTAAAGTGGTAATGTTTGCAAATTTAGTGAATTTTAAATAAACATTAAAAATCATCCTTAATTGCCCTAAACAAACTAATGCCACATGTGTCATTTAAGTTTTAATCAATACATTTAATCTAACAATTCTAAAATAACATGTTAACTGGTAGACAGGTATGGAAAACGTTGGAGATTATGTTTTTTTCAATGATTTGGAAATGAAAGATAATATATGCTTTGCTTCTAAAGAGTCACATTTATTTGTAGGTTGATTGCAATATTACAGAGGACATGGTTTGGAATAAATATGCAAGTACATTAATCAAAATAACCAGTTCGTTTTCAGTTTATTTTTGAAAAAAACACGTCAAACATTGACGTAATAAAAAGTTATTAAAAATAATTAATGTAAAATGCTATTTAGTTTTAAATTATAATATATGAATTTGCCGATTTGAAATATTTTTTAAGGTGATTGACATAACGCAGAGATAAATATCAAGGATAAATAACAGTGAAAAAAACGATATTCATGTTATCAGATAATATTGATGTTCTGCACAGGAAGTGGATAGATTTATTTTCGGTTGAAAGTAGATTTATTATTTCTTAAAGTAACATTTTAGCAGAATCAACAGTCAGGTAAGTGAAAATGCTTGAATATTTAAATGTATACATGTATATATATATATATATATATTATACAATATAGTGTTTTACCATTTGTCAGTATTCAAATTTAACATTTAGAATAATGCTGTTAAAATATTGGAAAATAACAGTAAGTTCAGTTTATAAAAATGGTTTGAAACAATGTGTTCTTGAGTGTTCAATGTTAACCATGCCGTATCAAATGACCATGTTTAAAATATGTTTAAGATATTTGTATTCAGATGTTTGACTTAAAGTGTTTTTCTTTGAAAATAATAGTTCAAATGGGAATGTTATATGTAAATCTAATATAATTTCACATTGTAAAATAATGCATTTCTACCCAAATCATTTTAATACTGAATGCAATAAAGCCTTGATTCGCACAATGTGACATTTATAAGACACTCAGCATGTCTTTCAGTCCCCGTGTTGCTGAAAATATAAAGGTTCATATTCATAATTAGTTTGATGAATACACTTATGTGTGAGTACTAATACATTTTGTTAATAATGCGTTTCGACTTAAGAAACCCAGGCACTTGCAGTAAAGACATAGTTTGACATGTTTCTATTTAGGTTAAATCACAACAATGTTTATCTTTTAATGTTCTCCATAGCATAAAATAAACGATTATTGTTAAAACTACGGAAGTCTAGTAGAGCCATATTCTTTTGAATGTTGGATTCAACACTCATGCTAAAATGTATTACATTTTAAACTTATGGTATAACTGGTAAATTACTAACCAAGGCATTTGTATTTCATACTCATAAAATTTTGAATATGATTGTTGAAACTTTAAAAACAAAGAACTACAAGTGAGCTACTTATTTATAAATATATAAAGCTTCATCGTCTTCGTGGCATTGAATATTTTATATATGCATTTTATAAATATTTGGCCTATGTTGAAATATATCTGAATAGGTTATTGATAACAACGGAAAAAGAAAAAAAATATGCATACATATTTACAGTCAACCCTGTGTCAGTGGTCACCTCTATTAAGCAACCTCTTGTCTTTCTTTAACAATTACATGTTCTATTTATCATTTCTATACAAATTCTTTTAGTTTAAATCAACCTGTATTAAGCGTAAGACAGGATTGGCTGTGCATTGCGATTGATCATAATTATTTTTATATAATAATGGAACGGCATGTTTATTATTAAATGACATGAAACAATTTGTTTTAAGGCATGATATTCAATTCATTTTTATAACTAATACATGTAGCATTAACACTTTTATTTTCGACATCATAATACATTTTTAACTTGGCTAACATTTTTTTCGAATGCATTGAACTATGGTCACGACAGTATAGAATTATTTATTTGATGTCAAAATATTTAATATTTGACCCAGGTAACAGTATTATAATGTAAAGCAGTTAGGGGTCATTGTTTAAATATAGTAGAATGAAATACAGTGAATAAGACATGTAACAGTCTTGCTGCTTGATGCGTTTTATTGTTGTGTGATACGTGTCCGTATTACATGTTGATGCATGAATAAGTAGTAACGTGTAATACAGTTAATTGAATGTAATAATTTGATCGTCAGAATCTAACATTAACCTAGTTAACATTATATTAGTATGAATAGATGGGAAATACGGACAGGACTTTGAAGAGGTTTGTGGTCATTTTTGTATAAATGGTGAAATATGTAATAAAGTCAACGGGACATGTTACAGCTGTGATGCTGGATACATGGAAGATTTGTGTGATACAGGTACGTATTGAAAACAAGTAGTAACATTTGATGAAAATTTGATGAATTTATTTGCAACGAAATTATTGTGTATGTTTTTCAATTCAATTTTCAATTTAATGTTCGATGTCAATGTATCTTAATACCCCAGTAAACATTATTTTAGAATGGTACTGTGGAGAACAATGCGGTCATTGTTGAAATGTAGAATGCATAGATGGGAAATACGGACAGGACTTTGAAGAGGTTTGTGGTCAGTTTTGTCTAAATGGTGAAATATGTAATAAAATTAACGGGGCATGTAACAGTTGTGCTGCTGGATACAAGGGTATTTTGTGTAACTCGGGTTATATCATTATATTTAGTTTTAATTTAAATGCTTTACTTTATTAGTTCAATATATAGATCTAGATTACGCTCAATATACTTTTAAGTTATTTATTGGTAACCAGTTTAACCACCCACTAAATTGTGTGCTGTGTGTTGGGGTGGGCCGTCTAACCACACACTTTGGGAAATAAGTATGGATGAATAAATATTAGACACATATTTCTGGTTATTTTCAATTTCTTCACCCAATTTCAGATACACATATTTGGTTTTAAACTTTTCTAAAAAAAATATTTAATATCTTTATTTCCAATGACTCACTAACGATATCAAAAGTTACGTCCCCTAGTCATCTATATTAGAGTTACTTCCCTTCGCTTTGGGTAGTGTTTTGCTATTTCCGGTTTCCTTTTTCACAACAGCAGTGCAGTACAAAAATCTATTAATAAACAATATGAAGTAATTGAACATACAAATGTACCAACAACAGTCGCATAAAGGACCAACAAGTAAGTATATAACTGCTGTTTGTTATGAATAAACGGATCATTGATTGTTTGATTGAATATATCCAATTACAAGTTTAAAATCCAACGAATTCAGATGTGCTCAACATTTGGACATCATGTTAAAACGTGTTTCATAAAGTTCATAAATCGAGTCAATATCAAAGAATAATTTATTTATGCACTTAATTCGTTAGAATAAAAGTTTAATGTGTGAAAAGAAGAAAACAAAATTTATTAAAATGTACAAAAAACTAAAAATAATTAAATATTTCAGTAAGCAATATGCATATGATACCATACTGAACCGTTGTGCAATGTTAATCAAAACATATAAATTTATGTATAAGATCTATTTAAATGTTTTCTTCCAAAGACATTTCTCATAGTTTAAATGTGTTTTTATAAAATATCTTAATAATTAACATTATGAAAATGCCTCCTGTGTAGCTATGTCAAGTTTCAGTTCATACTGTGATTTCTTGTTTTACAATTATTTATTATACTTTGGGGAGGTGGGGGATAATATAGGAACTGCCTAGGCTTGGGGCCATTATCGCCAATTTTTTTTATAAAAATTTCAGTTCTACTGATGAACTTGAATTCATGTTTTATTTACAGCTTTAACTTACATTGAGTTTATAAATTACATCAAAGAGGGGAGGGTAGAGTGGGGGAATAATAACAACTGCCTTGGCTAAGGGCTAAGTACTTTTGTATTTTTTTAAAACAAATACTATTTATTCAGTTTCACTGTAAATGGCCTATTTTTATCCCTTTACTCCATATGCATTTCAAGTGGACTCCTCCAAATCAAAGCCATACTTAAGGCCATTTTCCACGTTTGGGAGTGCAGTATGAAAACACAAGTAGCAGGGTATTTCACATTACCACATGGTGTGCATTTAGTGTTGGGGGAGATTAATTAGGAGATCTCAGCATGATGCCAGAAACTTACAATTTAAACTATATATATATAGCCTATAGACATATATTCCATAATTATATCACTCTCAAAAAGGTGAGAAAATCATATTAGTCCAGGGAACTATTGGAGTGGGTATTTAAAATGATATTGCATGGGGTCCTTGCAGGGCAGGTAAAATACACAATATAATCAACATAGTGGTTTGTAAAATAAATACCACTCAACCTGGCTTCATTTAAATATGCAAAAGAAAGGGCATGGAGTAAAACTAATTCAGTCATTTGTTATTGTGTAGCCACAACCTTAATATGAGAAAGAAAGCAATAAAAAAATCAAATACAAAAGATTAAGCTAAATAATAAGATAACTTTTTATATTATGTTAATATTATCTCTAAACTCATTTATGTATTATGTAATGGACCATTTTTTCCTTTACGTCCATTCTTGATTTATAGGGGTGTTTTAAAAAATTATTGACTGGCACTGAGTAGCTAACCCTGATAATACTGTTTAATTATTTTAAACTTAATTATTTCACTTCGATTGTGCAACAAGTTATTACAACTTAGACAAATAACGCTCAAAGTTTTCCTGTGTAGAATCATTACTAAGCATATGCAGATAAAGTGTCTTGCTCAAGGACACTACACATAGCCATGGCAGAGGATCGAACCCACAACCCTTCGATCCTGGTTTCGATGCTCTAACACTGGACCACGTGCTCCACATACTGCATTGGTACATCAGACTGTTTTTGATCTGCATCTACACTGGTCACATGTTACAATCCTGATTGCTCTGTAAAGACTGCAAGTTAAGATGTCAGACTCATGACTTAAGGGTTAAGGGTTTGATTCCTCGGGCATGTCCAGTAAGACCTAATAAAGTAATAATTTTGTCCTTGTTGAGGGGTTTCTCTGTATTTGACCACATATTTATTTTTTGTTCTAAGTGTTTTCAAATGAATTATTCACTGTGTTGTCTGAGAATTATAATATAAACCGTAAATGTCTGTGTATATCACTGTATTTAAGAAAGTATAGCGTGCCTGAAACTGTGTCTGAAAATACTTTGCTCCCCAATTTCCTTATGATGAAGCTGACTATCCTAATGTGCTATGAACACTTGGTAAATGTCTGAGTATATCACTGTATTTAAGAAAGTATAGCGTGCCTGAAACTGTGTCTGAAAGTACTTTGCTCCCAAAACTCCATATGATGAAGCTGACTATCCTAATGTGCTATTAAAACTTGAGTTTCTGGTTTCATTTTTGCTTCCACTCGGTATAAATATATATATATATATATGCCGGGCCTGGTCAGCTAAATTGGTAGCACGCTTGACTATCAATATATGACATAGTGTCTCATTGTAATTTGTCTCCCATATATTATAATTTAATAGTATGACCAAGTATATACAACTCATTCAAATGGAATAACTTCAATAAATGTATGACAAAGTCATGATTTAGTGATTTTTTTAATGAATAATCGTTTACATAAACTTGTTTGTATTTAAAATAAAACTTTTTTGTTTTTGCAGAATGAGCAATTTGGTTGACAACATAGACGAAGACACTCTTAATTCTTGGAAGAAGAAAGATCTTGTTCAATGGCTTGTTCATCATAAGAAAAGGTGGCCGGGAAACAAACAAGTTCTCGTATACAGAATTATAAGATCTCTTCGTTTTGACCACTCAGACAGTGATTCAGATGTTGACAGTGATGATTCTTGTGACAACACAGATAGTAGTGTTCCACCTATTGAATCGGTGAAAGGTGGATCGGAGTCAATATCCACAAGCACATGCCCACCAACTAGAAATGAAGATGTAGAAAACTACTTCATCTACAACAAAAATCCACTGACAGGAAAATCTCAAGCATGCCATCGACAGCTTAAAAAGGCTAAGAAATTCTGTAATGAACGGTATATTCATAATATTGAACTCAACAGTCTTGAAGACACCCAGTACTGTTATGTTCGCGCAAAGTGCAAGCCAAGCATGAAGGATGTTGTTCATGTATCTGATGGAAAGCCTGCATGCAATTATAGTCTTCACGTTATCATCATCAAGAAAACAGGTAGTGTTGATGGTGGTAGCTGCAACTGTAAACCTTGAGTAACTGGCTTGTGCAGCCATGTCGGAGGACTTCTTCTGACTCTGGCGAACATCAAAAGTGCTTGCACATCCATAGGCTGTGAGTGGCTTAAACCACAGACCACAAAGCGATTAATTTAGAACCAGAGCGTCTGAAAGATATACAGTTCCTAAATCCATTTAGAGATCAGGACAAGGAACTGCCTATAAAACCATATCCCGATACCTATCAAGCCGGACCTTGTAAGGACCCAGAAGTATTTCTGAAGGAAATAATAGAAGGTCTTGGAAAAGTAAATCCAACCTGTGTTTTATACAGAACTTTAAATCCGAACATTATAGACTTGTCACACATAGCATACAAGTACAAGCACATATTTATGTACAGTGACAGTGTAAATATCAACTCCAGTCTTTGCCAATCCGAATTTCGAAACTTCACTTCAAGTATTACATTGATTGAAAATGAGATTGAGGCTGTTCAGGAATCAACAAGGGGACAAAGTTCAAATCCAAAATGGAAGGAGATGCTATCGAACGTATTAACCGCCTCAAACTTTGGAAATATTTGAAAGAAAAAGCCTGAAACAGAGCCGGATAATTTATTGCTTAAATTAAGAGGTTAAAGTGCGCATGTAGAGACTAAAGGAATGAAGTATGGCAGAAAGAAAGAGAGTCAAGCTAGACGTGAGTATGCAGCAAGGCATTTGCGAACATGCGGAAATGTGACAGTGGAAACCACAGGTCTTGTTCTTTCAAAACAATTCCCGTTCCTTGGAGCTAGTGTCGATGGAATTGTGAAATGTGACAAGTGCGGTGTGGGAGCTCTTGAAGTGCCCATTTGTTGGCAGAAATTTATATCCAATTGAGTGTGCCAATTTGAAAAATTTCTGTAGCAAACATAGTCAAGGTGATGAATTGGAACAAGTTGAAAATCACAACTACATCTATCAAATTATGGGCCAGATGAAAGTGCTAGGTTTAGACTGGTGCGACTTTGTTATTTGGACCAAAAAGGGCATCAGTGTCCAGCGAGCTGAGTTCAGTGAAGAATTCTGGCAGCAGAATATGATGTTCAAGTTGAAATTTTACTACAACTCATTCTTTGTTGCAGAACTTTTTACAGATCGTGTAAGACGAGGGGTACCATTACTTGAGTAAATGACAGTATGAAACAATAAATATTGGAGGTCAATAAGTACCTAGCCCTATATCTATTAAATATAAATAAGCCTCAGAGATGTTAATAACAGAAACCTCAAGAACAATCCAGGCTGCATACAGGCTAATATTGTTCTTTAACATGCTCAAAACAGTTGTTACCTGCATATGACTGTATTTTAGATAAATATGAACTTTAAAAAGCTAAATGCTCATAAAGTCTTAAACTATTGCTGTTACAAGTACAGTGTTACACATATGCATAAAATTACGGTGTGGTACACGGAGATGAAGTGATACAGTGAAAAATAGCACATAATTCTTATCTATCCAATATAGGTTTAATTTTTTATAGGATTTTAAAGGCACACAAAGCTATTTTGATAGATTTCCACTTTATAATAACATTATATCTTAAAACAGTGTCTGAATCCCCCGCCCGGCAACAGTCTCCGTGATGACTGATATACGACATTGTGTCCACTTATCATTCGTCTCTCACCACTGATTCAAGTGGGAAAGTTATCAGTTACTTGCGAAGATGGGGTGTACTCGAGTACTGGGTAATCCCGGTGGTTAGGTTAACTGATCGTCTGTTAGCCCTCGATGGCATAAAAATGACGCTAAATATTCAACCAACAAGCCTAAAACAGTGTCTACAAAGTGCAAAAATAAAGTTAAAATACATTACCGTACTATTATGCGGATCATCCTAAATTTTGTTCAGAAGTTCTTATTGGTATAATAAAAAAATCTGGAAAAGATTAACAATTTGTAATTTTTAGGATTTTGTGTTGAATAGTCACATCATATGCCAGTAGTTAAACATGGAAATTAATGAATCTACAAGTTTATTTATATATGCACTATTTACTGATTTGGTAGGTTAACATAAGTAAGCTCAGTTTTAAATTGTGGAGTGTTTCTTTTAATATTGAATGTTGTAGTATTACCATAAAGCCACATTAAATATATATGGCTTCTGTTTTACCAGCATATGTAAATACTTCATAATTAAACTCAATTTTGTCTGGTTATTTATCTATTGTATAATTAATATCAATGAAACATATGCAGTTTATCACAAACAAGTCTTAAATCTGGATATCTTGGCTGCTTGTTTAGATTCAAGTTTTTAAGTCGGATTTAAGTATGTTGGAGAAACAGAAGCTAGATTGGTGAAAAAAAAAAAGTAATTTTCCAGGGTCTTCGTTGTAGTAATTTAGCCTTGAATGTTGAAATGCTATATTTTTATATTTTGATTGGATATTATAAATCCAAATGGTTTATGATGTGTAAATTCAGTGTGATGTTTGCAAAATGTTGGTAATACAAAAAGTAAATTCACTGACTCAGTTGTTTTTTCTTTGTTAATATTGTAAGAAGTTGAACAATAAACGTCGATCCACGAGATATCAAATCTTTATATCATTGATAATCATTAGAAATAGCATAAGTGTAATAGTGTTAGAAATAGCTTCAGGGCAATCAAGTAAACGGTTCTTACCACCAAGTTCGTTGGATTGAGTCTAGTTCAGTCCAAAAACTATATGTGAATAAATTTGCCAGATACTTTTTGAAAAACGATGGTTCTACTAAGATTCGATCTGAGGTCTTAACTTCCTCCACAAACTGGATATGCAATATATAACCTGTTATGTGTTTCAAAAAATGGTGTTAAAACATTTAAAAAAAAGAAAAAAACAACAATATTGTTAAAAACATATATAATAGGATTTTAAATTCCATAACATTTAAGTAACAGAAACATAAATCATGGTTTTAATATTGTCATTTTAAACCTAAAGCTGTTTTTCTAAGAACAGTGCTGCTATAATATTATATTGCCCATGGGTGGCGATGTCACATAATTTTCGTTGACTAATTCACCTAAAAACAAGTATGTCATAACAGTAGCAAACAGTATTCCAACAGAGTCCTTGGGGTGTTGGCCCATGTTGCAATACACCGTCAAACTGCATAGCATGCAATTCAATACTTCTGTTAAATGATAATTAAGCTTTTCGAGCATACATGTCAAGAGGATTTTTTTCATTAAAAGGTCTATTAATCGACACAAAACTTTCAAGAATATAAATTGGCCATTTAATTTTAATGGATATAATTATGCCCTAGAGACCAGTGAAATACTGTTATTCTGTATTGCATATATTTCCACACATTTGGTAATTGTTGTTCTGTATTGCATATCTTTCTACACATTTGGTAATTGTTGTTCTGTATTGCATATCTTTCTACACATTTGGTTATTGTTAAGTTTAACAATTAGGTTAACAATGATTCATACAAATTTTTCATAGCAATGCATATAACAATTATCTGTTCAACTAAATGAGCTTCAGACAATGGAAGAACTGTTTGCAGGACACAAAAAAAATTATCTGTTCCATTTTCATCTCTACAACTATTCTCGAAGAAGCTATTGTCTGTGTTTTGAAAAACTGATTTTTTGTCATCTGTCGAGACTTCGATACAAATGGTGGCATATTCAAACCTATATTTGATGGCAACAAATCAGCAACAGTAAATCCCTTATCAGCAAAAATGATGTCACCGGGCTCAAGTTTTGGAATAAACAAATGGCCATCTTTTTGGATTATGTGTCTATCAGAAGTGCGGCCACCCCAGACACTTGAAATAAATGTTACCAGTCCATTTGGTGCTACTCCAACTAAAACCTTAAATGTATTATGGTGTTTATATTCACTCCAGGTTTGATTTTGTGCTACTAGAGAGCTTGGCTTTTCACAAAAAAACTCAGTTGCATCTACAACAATCCTAACTTCTGGCATGTCAGTAAAACATTTTGGCGGATTTGCCATGATCTGATCCTTTGTTGGCCAAGGAATCAGGGCCTTTATATGATCACAGTCATGACAGAAACATCAAAGACATCTTTAAAGTGTTCTTGGAGTAGGCCCAGTCGCAGACGCAGGCAAACCATATAAAATTCATCAAAAGGACGAAGTTTGCGTCTTCTCCCCGGTTTGCCAACATTTTCGTTGTTGTAATTCCTATCACCTAGGGATCTCTTTTGGCCCTCCCAGTACGTCAATTTGTCAGCACCATGTTTCAATAAAGTTTGAAAAAATAGAAGAAAAGACAAGTAAGTTGGAAAGCCAGTATAGAAACGTGTTTTTTCATCATTATTTTCAATGTCCTCCGGTCTCATTGTTACATTTGATGTTTGTGATCCAGCATCTGAGGTTTTAGCGAATTGCTTGGGAAGATGATATACATGGTCACCTAACTCAATGTTTGAACTTGTGCGGTCTTCAATGATACATTGTGGGTTATCGGGTGAGCTGCTGACTTCAATGGTTGCACTACTTTCAATACACTCTATATACATTTCAGGCTGGTCGATTACATTCAGTTCTGGAGAATTGAGTTCATTATATGAATTCAAGCTGAGACGTACAGCTCTATATATCTCGGGCTCTGGCACATTGTTGTACTTTACCGCCAGAGGACGACGAATCTTCAGTGGATTGTCATTTTTTTTGTTCAAATCGAAGTATTTTGACACCGATATGCCTCGTATACACATCTGATTTTCAAAGTGAAGATTACATACTCGCGTGCTATCTGTTAGTGGTAGATTTGGCCTTTGTAGTTTCATTACCCTTATCCATGCCTTTTTCTTGCAACTTCATCTTTAGATTGACCTCCTGGAACTCTGTGTAAAGTCACTTTTAATCCATTTTCTAATACTTCGTTTTCATAGTGCTTACACACAACACAGTATCGCTTCCCCCCAGAGGCAGCTCTTTCCCTAATAAACACTGGTTTCTCAGCCAGAGGTTCAGGATCAGCCATGGACTTAAAGAGAAGAAAAACAAAAAATGAAAATGTGAATTTGATATATTTTTCTGCCAGAGCCAGTAACTGAATGTAGATCAAGACAAAAAAAATCATTCAGAATTAAAATGGATGGTGTACGAAATTTGCAATTTAAATTTTAAATGTTATCGTAGTGCTGAGAGGTTAAAATGATAATTCACTTAAAAAACAGAATTAATAATAAAAAATCGCAATTCTTTTAGCGCACTGTTTCCGATTTATTTTTCTCGAACATCGCAGATAACAAAAAAAATGTTGAAGATTTTCGGTTTTGAAATGTTTGCCGTTTAATTTTACTCTGTTGGTAATATATATTTAATGGTACGGTAAAACATTATTAAAAACTACAAAGACGTACTTACCATTGCAATATCTGACAAAATTCTTTTTGAAAAGTTTTCGATATTTTTGTTTTTAACAAGATATATTGATGATCTATCAGATTATGCATTACATTCGATGTCAACAAAGAAAACCGGAACTGCCCACGAGAGCGCCCATGTTATCAGGGGAAGTAATTCAGGCTAAATTGTAGAGACAACTCTTGATATCGGTAGTCCGCCATTGGTTTACTTGTTATGACCCAATACTTTTCTTAAACTGAAAGTTCTTTCTTGATATATGTATTATTTATAGCACACAGTAGGAAATGCCAAATGTCTATCCAAAATAACTTCCATTAAATGCTCCTGTAAATTATTTGGCTTTTCTCATTCGATCCTGAGACAGTGCTTTAAACCACTCAACCATTAACAATCATGATATGAATCTATAGTCAAAACAGTAGACTGTCCTAACTGTTGGTACTTGTTTCTAAGAAATCGAAATATAAATTGCCTAACAACCGCTTAATTTATCGTAATGATTATTTTTTTCCAAACCAGTTTAGAACATTGTACATTTCAAAGGTCATTGTGTTTTGAAGTATGTTCACTTGAGATATATGGAGAAGATTGTAGATTCAAGAGTGGGGAATAACGAAATAACCATACGTGTAACCACTATACCGGCATCTGTCCCGACCAACTCTGCGACACAGCATGGGAGCCGCCTTATTGTAACACACGTAAGTTATACACTAAAACACCCAATTAACGAAATGTCTTTATTCAATTTATTTGTCTCATATGAACGGTGCCCTATTAACGTTATCGAGGACTGCAACATACAAAAAGCGAAACATCGAAAAAAAGATGACGAAAAGGTGAAATAACGAATTTCAAATAACGATGGTGAAAGATTTAAAAAGCGATTGTAAAAGAACCATCGTGATTTATAGTTTCAAAATTTGTAATTTCGCTATAACACGTTTTCTCTATTGCAATAACGACGCATCATGCCCCTCGCCAAATGCATTTTGCACGTTTATGACCGATAAGTGCATTTTGATGATAAATTTATTCCATAGTATACATTAGTGTTATTTCCATCAGTGTGTAAACTATACTTAATTTAAATGTAATCAGACCGGCAGTTCAATAGTTTAATTCATGACTTATTTAATTTCAAGTTTACTTTAATAAAAATCAATGCTTTCAACGTTTATTGATTTTTCTCGTACCATATATAACGAGCGAACCTCTTTCGTCAGCTTATGAATTATGTTTTACGTGTAACCGGTCTTATAAAACCGTTCAACACCAAGTACAAATTGAGTATGACATTATTATAATAGAGAGAAAATGAATGGTAGAAAAGGATAAAGAAAACATCAATACATGAGAGTTATAAATACGTTACCTGTATATAGCAGTTAGGTAATTACTCCACAGATCTATAGAACAATGTTTATGTAATTAAAAGATTGAAACCTCAAAATGAAACATGCATTTCTACAAATGCACATATTTTGTAAATAAATCTTGTCCAACATAAGTATCGTTTGAATAGACATATATGATATAAATAATGCATTAACGTTTTTGGTTACCAATAGAACAAAAAAAATATTATATTTAGTACAAATTAATAAGCAAAATCAAATGTCGAATTAAAACCTAATGCAGAAAGATGTGCAATTTACAATGTGTTTTTACACAGACTGGTCAGATGTGTCACGATATTTGCAGAACAAATGCTTAATTGAGTTTAAGCAGAGTAATAACCCTTTCCTTTTGAAAATGTAACACTTTATTTTTTAAACACCTGCTCTCATTTCACCCACAAGATAGTTTTGCAATTATGATTAATGGAAGACATTTTAAATAGGGATTTGCCAATGAAGTACTCTTTTAGGACCTATATTGTGTAAAAGGGGTGGTTCAGATGTGTCGTTTTGGGGGGTTCATATATCTACTTTAACTTAAATTCGCGTCCTGAGCCCCCTAAATTAGAAAATACGCAAGGATTAATCCTCTCACAAAATATGTTTGTGAAAAAAATCCTCTTCTTTTTTCAAGATATGACACCTGCAAACTAGTAAAAAACAACACAACATCTAGTTTCAGTTATAAATATTTATTACAAAATATACACATTGACTAATCAAAACTAAACTTCAGATAGAACCTAAAATATGCAGCCCCTATTCTGGCAGAGAAGGATTAATCCTTGCTATGTGCGATTTGGAAGTATCTTAATTGATAAAACACAATATATGCAACCCCCTTCTCTGGCGGACAAGGATTAATCCTTGCCATATCAAATTTGGATGTATCTAAATTAATAAAAACACAAAATATGCAACCCCTTTTCTAACAGAGAAGGATTAATCCTTGCCATAACAATTTTGGAAGTAGCTCAACTGATAAAACACAATATATTGCCTGTTGCACAGTAAATGGGCCAATTTTTAAAAAAAACAGGTAAATGAATAAAAAAAAATATATATGTGTTAAATTCTAAATTAAACCATTATTTCTATAACATAACATAATTACCTAAGTGTACTTTTTTTTTTTTCATGCAAAAATCCATGATTTTTTTTAAGAGCGCTTTTAATGGCTCAAAACAACTGTTTTAGGGCGTAATGTGTTAGCATCTAAAATTTACCCATTATTTAAATACACATAAAATTCCTTTAGTTGCTCATTTACCCATTTTATTAGAATTTATCAATAGATATTTTAATTACTTTTATTTTGATGTATGGCTTTTCATAATCAACTAAGTCGTTTTTCTTATGTAGACTTTTGAACGATACCACTACTTCGTAATGGAAAAAATTAAATTAAAACCTTTGTTCTCTTATTTATTCATAAATATATGAATATGTACTAAATGAATGTTTATTTTCCTTCCTATGCTTTGCTATTGTATGTGATTCAAAAGGAGAGTTTTATTTTTACTGTTAAAAAAGTGTATTTGTAAAAAAAATACCTAACATCAGAAAATTTCAATTTGTGACAAAAAAACTGTAACGTCCGTCCCCCCGCCATATATTCTTCCAAAAAGATAAACAGAATAATACATTCACCTGCTGACATACATATCCATGTACTATCCAAAAAAAAGTTAAATAAAACTTGGTCTGAGCATACTTAAGGAAAATATACACTAAAATGTAAAATTGACATGTAACGTCCGTCCCGGTAACGTCCGTCCCCCAATATATACAAATAATAAATCTATGTTTTTATCATCTTTTCACATTTTTTTTCACTTTATAAAAGTATTTTATGTTAGCAGTGTGCTGTTTAGACTTGAATAAAAAAAAATATCAATATATATATATATATTGACCATATTATACTTTTTTAATAAATTCATAATGCAAGATTAATGAATTGTGGTGTTTAATAAAATTTTATAGCTACAATCTCATGGAAGAGTACTTTCTTAAATTTCTTATACACATGTTTGTTTAGGAAACAAAAATTAAGAGAATTTGCATTTAAATTGAATGTTTAAATTCACTTTAAAAAATAGGGGACGGACGTTACAAAAAGGGGACGGATGTTACATGATTTTTAGTAGCAATGTACAATTGATACAAACCCTCTAATTTAACTGAAAATGTTGAAATTAGCAATAGGCCATAAAATGATGTAATATTACATACATCCTGTCATTAACCCAGGGGTTATTAAACATGGGGTGATCTATGGAGGCACTGTGTGCAGTATGCAGACAGAGGGGGGCATTATGTCTCCAGTGTATATTACCACATGGTGTGAATGTAGTCCTTGGGGGAAATTAGGAGAGCACAGTAGGATGTCAGGTAGATTGACAGTAGCATATACCTTGTACAATAAAGATGTAGACATTATATTCCATTTGGCACTTCTTAAAAAGGTGAGAAATTCATATTTGTCCTGGGAACTAGAATGGATAATGATGTTAAATGGGGGTAAAATGGCAGGTAGAATACACAGTATAAATAACAAAGTGGCATGTCAAAAAATACTGCTCAACTTGGCTTCATCTAAATTTACTTTAAAAGGGTATGAAATAAAAATCTTATCATTCGTTTCTTATCGTGCAATAATGGATGCAGAAGCTTAACGCGAGAAAGAAAGAGACAAAAAGTGCCGCCAAAGAAAAATTGAAGCTTAATAAGGTAATTATATGATTATTTTATTTTAATATTATCCCTTTATTCATCACATGGTTTATAAATGGACCATTCTTTATTCCTGATTTATAGGGTGTTTTTTTATAATTTATTGACTGAGTAGCAAACAGTGTAGACCCTGCTCAGATTGCATGGATAGCTGATCTGGGTCAACATCTACACAGATCGCAAAAACATTTAAGTTGTTTTTACCTAGTTAGGGGTTATTTTGATATGTTATAATCATGTTTGCTAGTTAAAGGTTATTTTAATATTTTATAATCATTCTTGCTTGGTAATTACTGCACTTTATCTGCATACGCTTAGTACTGGTCCTACCCAAGAAGAATTGGAACATGATTTGTCTAAGATGTAATAACTCTTTTTTCACAATTGATGTAAAATAAGTTAAAAACATTATTTAAATAAGTAAACTAAACTGTCTGTAAATACATACCATATATTGTGTGTAAAGTTGAGATAGACAGACAGACAGACATAAGTATTGAATTTAATAAAATATTGAAAAACAGTATCGGATCTATGCTGTTCAAATTATAGGTATTGTAAACACTAGTTCATTTTGTAATATTTTACTTTAACATAATTGCAGGAAAAGCATGCAGAAACTAAGAAAAAAGATGTAGCTAGGAAGAAAGCAGAGAGACAAAAATTGAAGGACACTACTGAAAATCAACCTAGAAAGTTCAAAGCTGTCTTTAATAGAGAAAATTAAATCAGCAACAGCAGACCGTTAGTAAATTCAGGGAAAAACAACACCAAAAAAATGAGACCATCATGTCTACAACCCCGAACCCCCAAAACCAAAGACAAAGGAATGAACAACATAGGGAAGACATGAAACTACTACGCAGCCAGAAAAAGATTGATAAAGAGGCTAACAATTTTCGACTCCGTGTTCACCCAAAGGACAGTAAGAAATCGGTTTCAAATTCCCCGATAGTTGACAGTGATAAAACATACAAGTATAAAAGTAGTGAGGCTCGAGCATTCAAACGTGTTAAAGAAACTTTGCTTGGAACTCCAGCTAAGAAGGCGCGAATCATTGAAAACTTGTTGAAAATACGACACCACGGTCTCGCCAGATGTCAAGTCAGAGTCTCTCTGTACAGGCTGTGTTAAACCAAAAAGTGACTCGAAAAAAACTAAACACACAATTCTCTATCATTGAATCCCTGAAGCAGAAATTAGGAAACCGAAAAGAGAAACAAAAATCCACAACAAGCATTGTTGCATCTAAATTACTTGGATTAATTATATATAAGTTTAAAAGTTTTAGAATTTAGTAGTGGTTTCCTTAAAATGTAGTTTTAATATCATCTCTTTTAAATGTAACGTCCGTCCCCTTGTGCTATAGACAATTTTAAGTTCCTATAAAATTACTAAAACTTGGACAAAAAGGGTATTGGATGCTGAAAACAAGTCCCATTATTATCAAATATTGTGTAATAGTATGACCAAGTATAACCAATAATTCAAACGGAATAATTTCAATGAATGCATGACAAAATCATGAATTAGCATATTTTAATTGAAATATATTATAAAAATACTATTTTGAAATTGCATTTTTTTTTTAATTATAAGTAGCTACATTTCTCTTACACATTACTTTTACTAAATAAGAATTGTATGAACTCAAACAATTGTATCTCTCTTAGAGTGATGTTCAAATTTAATGTAACGTCCGTCCCCTTATATTGTAACGTCCGTCCCCTGAGCCCTTATGTTGTATATATGCTATTTATTAAAATTGACATAAAAGAGACTGTAATAAATGTTCATAGTATGTTATATTTGTGTTACTTCTTTATTTTAATGTTAATTTTATACAGATTAAACAAGTAAAACCATCTTTTAAAGAAAAGATAAAAGTATGGTTATATTTGTTTAGCCCGTATAGAATCTACAAAATGTAAAAAAAAATACTTAAAAGCATATTTTTTTCAAATGTTGCTTATGTGTTACTACAGATACACAAGATGAATACATGTACCCATTTTAAAGACTTAGACATTAAAAACAAGCACACACATCAACATAACTCATGAAGCTGTAACGTCCGTCCCCTTGCCTACCTGCCTAGAGAAATATAAGATTTTTTTTAAAATTTAAGTTGAAACTTATCTCTTCTTCGGTTGTCTTACATACTTAAAACATAAATGTATTAGAAAAAAACAAAAACAAATGAATATCTTAAACTTTTTTTTTTTACTTAGATGCTAACATAATTGGCCCATTTACTGTGCAACAGGCAATATGCAACCCATTCTCTAGCAGACAAGGATTAATCCTTGCCGACTTTGAAATATCTTATTGGATGGAATACAAAATATGCAACCCCCTTCTTACGGAGAGATGGATTAAATAAATCCTTGTCATACCAATTTTGGAAGTATCTCAATTGACAAAACACAATATATGCAATCTCTTCTCTGACAGACAAGGATTAATCCTTGCCATAGAAGCTTTGAAAATCTAACTTAATGAAATACAAAATATGCAACCCCTTCTCTGGGAGAGAAGGATTAATCCTTGTCATACCAATTTTGGAAGTATCTAAATTGATAAAACACAAAATATGAAACCCCTTCTCTGGTAGACAAGGAATAATCCTTGTCGATTTGAAACTGAATTGATCAAACACAAAACATGCAACCCGTACTCTGACAGACAAGGATTAATCCTTGCCGACTTTGAATTATCTAACTTGATGAAATACGTAATATACAGCCCCTTCTCTGGGAGAGAAGGATTAATCCTTGCCATAGTAGCTTAATTATTAAAATACAGAACAAAAAACCCTACTCTTGCAGACAAGGATTAATCCTTGCCATACCAGATTTGAAAGTAGCTAAATTGATAAAACACAAAATATGAAACCCCTTCTCTGAGAGAGAGAAGGATTAATCTTTGCCATAGAAGCTTACTTGTTAACACAAATATAAAACCCCTACTCTTGCAGACAAGGATTAATCCTTGCCATATCAGATTTGAAAGTAACTTAATTGATAAAACACTAAATATGAAACCCCTTCTCTGAGAGAGAGGATTTAGCCTTGCCATAGTAGAATAATTGTTAAAACACAAAATATAAAACCCCTACTCTTGTAGAGAAGGATTAATCCTTGTCGATTTGAAACTAATTTGTTAAAACACAAAATATGCAACCCGTACTCGGGCAGACAAGGATTAATCCTTGCCGACTTTGAATTATCTAACTTGATGAAATACAAAATATGAAACCCATCTCTGAGAGAAGGATTTTCCTTGCCATAGTAGCTTAATTGTTAAAAAACGAAATATAAATTCCTACTCTGGCAGACAAGGATTAATCCTTGCTATATCAGATTTGGGAGTATCTAAATTGATAAAACACAAAATATGTAACCCCTACTCTGGCAGAGAAGGAATAATCCTCGCCATATCGGATTTGAAAGTATCTATATTGATAAAACGCAAAATATGAAACCCCTTCTCTGGCAGAGAATGATTAATCCTTGCCATAGTAGCTTAATTGTTAAAACACAAAATATAAACCCCTACTCTTGCAGACAAGGATTAATCCTTGCCATATCAGATTTGAAGGTAGCTTAATTAATAAAACACTAAATATGAAACCCCTTCTCTGAGAGAGAAGGATTTATCATTGCCATAGTAGATTAATTGTTAAAACACAAAATATAAAACTCCTACTCTTGTAGAGAAGGATTAATCCTTGTCGATTTGAAACTAACTTGATCAAACACAAAATATGCAACCCGTACTCGGGCAGACAAGGAGTAATCCTTGCCGACTTTGAATTATCTAACTTGATGAAATACAAAATATGCAACCACTTCTCTAGGAGAGAAGGATTAATCCTTGCTATAGTAGCTTAATTGTTAAAACACAAAATATAAAAACACTACTCTTGCAGACATAGGTTAATTCTTGCCATATTAGATTTGAAAGTAGCTAAATTGATCAAACACAAAATATGAAACCCTTCTCTGAGAGAAGGATTATCCTTGCCATAGTAGCTTAAGAAACAAAATATAAACCCCTACTCTTGCAGACAAGGATTAATCCTTGCCATATCAGATTTGGGAGTATGTAAATTTATAAAACACAAAATATGTAACCCCTACTCTGGCAGAGAAGGATGAATCCTCGCCATATCGGATTTGAAAGTACCTATATTGATAAAACGCAAAATATGAAACCCCTACTCTGGCAGAGAATGATAAATCATTGGCACATCAGATTTGAAAGTGGCTAAATAATTAATACACACAATTTGATACCCTTACTCTGGGTGAGATGGATTAATCTTGTCATTCCAGATTTAAAAGTAGCTAAATTGATAAAACAAAATATGAAACACCTACACCTGTAGAGAAATTGAAGTATTTGTCATAACAGCGTACAGTGGGCTACAGGTGCCACATTTATTGTCAGAGGAACTAGCCTGCTATATCACAATCAAATGTATTTACATTTTTAACCTCAGTATGTTTAACTCTTCCGAAGATTCCATCTTCATGGTACTTTATCGAAAACACTGAAATGAAACAAAAAATGACTCAATTTGGTGAAAGATATTTTTCAAGAGTTAGTATATAAATATGTGATAAAAGTTTCAGAAATGGCAGAATAAATATGCAGAATAAAGCAATTAAACAGGTGTGTTTTTATTAAAGGGCCGTACGTAATAACCCCGTTTCAAGTCTGGACGCCCAAACCATTCCAATTTTTTAATGTGGTCCTAAACACCATTATAATTGTTCTGTATGTAGTATATTACAATTATCAGAATTTAAAGAACATACTCGATTTGACATATTCATTCCAACATTAACAAGAATATTAATTAATAGTAAAATATGAAAACACAACAATACAGTCCACTGCAAATTCAAATTCAGTCTGCAACGCGTGTGAACGACAACAAGCGGTCGTGAGTTTGAATTCGAGCTCAACCACACTATCTGTAATGATTCAATAGGATGTTGTCCTACGACCATGAATCTTCCGGTTTTAATTTTGTGGGGAATAAGTCATTGATAACTAAAAACGACAACAATTTAATTAAACGAACCAGTAGATTCAATACGGTAAGTCGGGCCTGATTAGCTCAGTCGGTTACGCGTATGACTATCAATCCAGGTGTCGTGAGTTCGAATCCCCCGCCCGGCAACAATCTCCGTGTTGATTGATATACGACATTGTGTCTCATTATCATTCGTCTCTCACCACTGAGAGCAATCCCCAACTGGCAGCTGGTCGGTAGTTGGTTATTTGAATCCCCAACTACCAACTGCGAACTACCTACTTACTTTACAGTCATGCATTTATTACAATATTACTGTCACAGTGTGAATGTAACGTTTGAAAATGTAGACAAGCACCCAAAGACGCTTAGTCGCCTTTTAATCGAGAAGTCAGGGTTCCAGTCATGCAGTAGCTGCATATAATTCTAGCCCTGTTAAATTGTCACTCAATTAAGAACTGAGACAGATACATATCGGCGGTTTCGGTTAGTTAAGTAATGGTAGCAATTGGGTACAGCTAATATACAAACGCCATTAACCACGACACACGCACACAGGCGCGGACACACGTACGTTCGTGTGTATATGTGTGGGGAGTTGAATGGCATTATTGATGGGTTTTTAACATTTTGAAAGCATTGTCATGTTCTAGTGGAAAGAGATCATGGCGAATAAGGTAATACACTTTAAATTGAAATTATTATGTTCTGTCAAAAACCAGGGCGGTAGATACAATGTTACCAGCTATACAAAACATATCTATGTAATTTGATAGAAATAGTACAGTTCATGTATGTAGTATATATATTATGAAGGTAGTGTGACATCTTAAATGCTATTTTAAAACTCATTGAATATATATCGTGTCCGTCGTTCAATTAGTTCAATTTATTTTTTTTAAATTATATTACATGTATTTAATTTCAAATCTCCAAGAAAAATGAACTATTATTATTATATTAACTATTATATGCGGAGTAAAAACACATCAACAAGCCATCTCTCTCTCTCTCTCTCTCTGCTGTATATTATTCTTTACAAAGCATATAGTTTGTTCATACAGTTCGCAAACCGGGCCCGATTAGCTCAATCGGTTACGCGTCTGACTATCAATCCAGGGGTCGTTAGTTCGAATCCCCGCCCGGCAACAGTCCCCGTGATGACTGATATACGACATTGTGTCTCATTACCATTCGTCTGTCTCCGATGATACAAGTAGGAAAGTAATCAGTAACTTGCGGAGATGGGGCGTGTTCGAGTACTAGTTATCCTTTCAGGATCGCAGGAAACAGTGGTTAGGTTAACCTCTGTTAGCCCTCGATGACATAAAAATGACGCTCTTTATATTCAATTAATCAATCAATCATACATTTCACAAAAAGGAAATATGCGAAAAGGATTTAGAAGCAAACAAATCACAAAAATACATGTACATGATCAATGATATAAACTAATGATCAAATACATAATATTTTCCAAAATCGTCAGTATTACAGAAAATACATTGTATCATTATTTTTTTATTGCTACTAAAAAGAACAAAAACACTTACCGCTTGAAGCAGGGTCGATATATCCATGTTAAATAACACACGTCAACAATATATCTTGTAATTAAATATCACGTTGTTTTCCTCTCAGATGTCGCTACGCCTGATTGACGCTTAAATCGATAACGAATTTGAACGAATCTAATCGGATATAGGGGTGTCGTTTTGACAAATGTATTTCACCACAAAGCTTAGTTCGTTAACATGTTCAAATTGGATGCGATAGCTGTGACTTAACACTCTTTGTTCAACAATAAGTGTTTTTAATTCGGTTAAAATATACAATAGTGTAACGCAAACACAATTATCATTATCCGGCCACCCGATTAGAGAAATGGACTCGACCGCTAATCGGCACATCAAAGCTCATCAACAGGCCATGTGTTTATATTGAACAGAGATTCTGCCGTTAGGGATAATTTATAGACTGTAAGTAAAAGTTTATTGTTTACATGTTATATACATTTAAAGGTTTCCCTTTTCTGTTTTCTCATTGAACGCTATCAATTCCAAATTATATTTTTTTATTTGAATGGGATTTATCGCCATTTTAAACACGTTTCAGGTTATATACACAACAAAAACAACAATAATTAAGATATGTTCAGGAGTATTTTATTAACAAAGTAAATATTATTGATTAGTTGTTTCATAAAAAAACACAATGTAAAATGTAAAACTAGCTGATGATATACAAAAGTTTTATGGATCAACCCGTTGTGTCTGACTGTGGTCTTCTGAGAACACGTGCATATAAAGTCATAATTTAACGTAGTGGTAATTAGTTGTTATCACTAACTGTCTAAGTATTCGATATATAGTAACTATAATTCCAAAAACGATCAAGTATTCGGGAACAGTTTTATATATTTCGGGTATTAGTTTTATCAATAAATATATTGGTTTAAGAGAGTAGGTTTTACACTGTACATCGTGGATCGTTCTGTTGTAGTGTAACGGCTCCATAAATTGTTCAAGACGAACTAAAAATATTTCAGCAAGTTAAATATAAATATGAATCAAATATCAATTCAGTTTAAAACACAAGTAAGGGATGCTGTAATTACATGATTCAACAGCCTATGTTTTATTTTTTGATACATTTATCATAACGTAAGTGTGTGTATGTATAATACCATGGGCACGTTAAAGACCTATATGAATTAGATGATAGTAGCCTTATCAAACATGCGTTTATCAGATGTAAAACAAACGTTGAACTGTGATAATTTAAGCATGCAATCGCCCCACGCATAAAATACACACTTTATGGTGAGCCTGTTTGGGTAGTTTATTATATAACAGCAGATCTAAGGGCTTAAGTTGGTTAAACCGTAACGCTTGATTGGTTGACCCACTCATACCTTTAATAATATATTTAACTAACCGACTGAACTGACAAGTATATTTTATTTGACTTATACATACCAAAAGTTTTCGTTATATATATACACATGAAAGGGTCACATCACAAAAACACATGCACGCACTCACGAGCTATCACTTACATATTCATTTATACCGGCTATATTATTTTGGTGTTGTTTTTTACTGTAAAATATCAAACGTTTAAATGATCGCACAGTTATACATTATGAAACATACAGTGTTCTGTCATATAGCTCTGAAATATGGACCATATTTATTAAAAGAACGCAGGGAAACTTCATGATGCAACATTGATAACTCAGGACCGCTTGTTGTCGTTCACACGCATGCAGACTGAATTTGAATTTGCAGTGGATGGTATTGTTGTGTTTTCATATTTTACTATTAATTAATATAATATTACAGGGCTCACGCTGTCGGTCGCCAAATGTGATAACAAATCAAAGTGGCGCATGTTTTTTCAGTTTGGCGAAAGTGATTGGCGCCAACAAAATATGCCAATATTTTAGCTATATGGCCATGATTTGTTCATAAAGTAACTCTTCATTGTCCTTAACTTTCGATCATAAAGTGTGTCTTCATGGATACCACCTGTCCGATAGCTGGTGGACACGAATGCACTGGACCGCGAAATTCCCATGCGGTTGTTTATGACACGTAATTGCGTTTTTCTTATCTGTTTATTGTTCGTAACTCGAGGTGTCATGGTTTTATAATAAGTGTATTAACTTATACATAAGTTAGGCCCAGATAAGTCTGTATTCTTTTTGTTAAGGTCCCGAAAAATTTAAACTTTACAAGATTCGCTCCAAGATAAAAATATATATTTTTTTAAAAAGTTATGAAATTTCGGTCAAGTGTGTTTTATGATGTGCATTTTCCCTAATTTCAATCAATTTAACTACGAAAAATAAAATGATACAACTGTTTTGACAAGCTAGCCACCAGTGAAATATTACAGAATTTTCGCTAATAGGAAGATGTAATTTATTCAAGATTCAACCATTTGTTTGGTATTGACGGCGCATGCGCAATTTGAAAATGAATACGCACAATCTAATTTTTTACTCTTGTTAATGTTGGAATAAATATGTCAAATCGGATATGTTCTTTAAATTCTGATAATTGTAATATAATAACATATACTACATATAGAACAATCATAATGGCGTTTAGGACCACAGTAAAAGAATGGAATGGTTTGGGCGTCCAGACTTGAAACGGGGTTATTACGTACGGCCCTTTAATAATTACATACCTGTTTAATTACTTTATTCTGCCATTTCTGAAACTTTTATCACATATTTATATTTTAACTCTTGAAAAATATCTTTCACCAAATTGAGCCATTTTTTGTTTCATTTCAGTGTTTTCGATAAAGTACCATGGAGATGGTATCTTCGGAAGAGTTAAACATACTGAGGTTAAAAATGTAAAAACATTTGATTGTGATATAGCAGGCTAGTTCCTCTGACAATAAATGTGGCACCTGTAGCCCACTGCACGCTGTTATGACAAATACTTCAATTTTTCTACAAGTGTATTTGTTTCATATTTTGTTTTATCAATTTAGCTACTTTTAAATCAGGTACGGCAAGGATTAATCATTCTCTGCCAGAGAAGGGGTTTCATATTTTGCGTTTTAACAATATAGATACTTTCAAATCGGATATGGCGAGGATTAATCCTTCTCTGCCAGAGTAGGGGTTACATATTTTGTGTTTTATCAATTTAGATACTCCCAAATCTGATATGGCAAGGATTAATCCTTGTCTGCCAGAGTAGGTATTTATTTTTTTAACAATTAAGCTACTATGGCAAGGATAATCCTTCTCTCAGAGAAGGGTTTCATATTTTGTGTTTTACCAATTTAGCTACTTTCAAATCTAATATGGCAAGAATTAACCCTTGTCTGCAAGAGTAGTGTGTTTATATTTTATGTTTTAACAATTAAGCTACTATGGCAAGGATTAATCCTTCTCTCCTAGAGAAGGGTTGCATATTTTGCATTTCATCAAGTTAGATAATTCAAAGTCGGCAAGGATTAATCCTTGTCTGCCTGAGTACGGGTTGCATATTTTGTGTTTGATCAAGTTAGTTTCAAATTGACAAGGATTAACCCTTCTCTACAAGTGTAGGAGTTTTATATTTTGTGTTTTAACAATTAATCTACTATGGCAAGGATAAATCCTTCTCTCTCAAAGAAGGGGTTTCATATTTAGTGTTTTATCAATTAAGTTACTTTCAAATCTGATATGGCAAGGATTAATCCTTGTCTGCAAGAGTAGGGGTTTATATTTTGTGTTTTAACAATTAAGCTACTATGGCAAGGATTAATCATTCTCTGCCAGAGAAGGGGTTACATATTTTGCGTTTTATCAATATAGATACTTTCAAATCCGATATGGCAAGGATTATTCCTTCTCTGCCAGAGTAGGGGTTACATATTTTGTGTTTTATCAATTTAGATACTCCAAAATCTGATATGGAAAGGATTAATCCTTGTCTGCCAGAGTAGGAATTTATATTTTGTTTTTTAACAATTAAGCTACTATGGCAAGGATAATCCTTCTCTCAGAGATGGGTTTCATATTTTGTATTTCATCAAGTTAGATAATTCAAAGTCGGCAAGGATTAATCCTTGTCTGCCCGAGTACGGGTTGCATATTTTGTGTTTTAACAAGTTAGTTTCAAATCGACAAGGATTAATCCATCTCTACAAGAGTAGGGGTTTTATATTATGTGTTTTAACAATTATTCTACTATGGCAAGACTAAATTCTCTCTCTCAGAGAAGGGGTTTCATATTTAGTGTTTTATCAATTAAGCTACTTTCAAATCTGATATGGCAAGGATTAATCCTTGTCTGCAAGAGTAGGGGTTTTATATTTGTGTTAACAAGTAAGCTTCTATGGCAAGGATTAATCCTTCTCTCTCTCAGAGAAGGGGTTTCATATTTTGTGTTTTATCAATTTATCTACTTTCAAATCTGGTATGGCAAGGATTAATCCTTGTCTGCAAGAGTAGGGGTTTTTATTCTGTGTTTTAATAATTAAGCTACTATGGCAAGGATTAATCCTTCTCTCCCAGAGAAGGGGCTGTATATTGAGTATTTCATCAAGTTAGATAATTCAAATCCGGCAAGGATTAATCCTTGTCTGTCAGAGTACGGGTTGCATGTTTTGTGTTTGATCAATTCAGTTTCAAATCGACAAGGATTAATCCTTCTCTACCAGAGAAGGGGTTTCATATTTTGTGTTTTATCAATTTAGATACTTCCAAAATTGGTATGACAAGGATTAATCCTTCTCTCCCAGAGAAGGGGTTGCATATTTTGTATTTCATTAAGTTAGATTTTCAAAGCTTCTATGGCAAGGATTAACCCTTGTCTGTCAGAGAAGAGATTGCATATATTGTGTTTTGTCAATTGAGATACTTCCAAAATTTGTATGACAAGGATTAATCCTTCTCTCCGTGAGAAGGGGGTTGCATATTTTGTATTTCATCCAGTAAGATATTTCAAAGTCGGCAAGGATTAATCCTTGTCTGCTAGAGAATGGGTTGTATATATTGTGTTTTATCAGTTGAGCTACTTCCAAAATTGTTATGGCAAGGATTAATCCTTCTCTGTTAGAGAAGGGGTTGCATATTTTGTGTTTTATTAATTAAGATGAATCCAAATTTGATATGGCAAGGATTAATCCTTGTCCGCCAGAGAAGGGGTTGCATATATTGTGTTTTATCAATTAAGATACTTCCAAATCGCACATAGCAAGGATTAATCCTTCTCTGCCAGAATAGGGATTGCATATTTTAGGTTCTATCTTAATTTTAGTTTTGATTAGTCAATGTGTATATTTTGTAATAAATATTTATAACTGAAACTAGATGTTGTGTTGTTTTTTACTAGTTTGCAGGTGTCATATCTTGAAAAAAGAAGAGGATTTTTTCACAAACATATTTTGTGAGAGGATTAATCCTTGCGTATTTTCTAATTTAGGGGGGTCAGGACGCGAATTTAAGTTAAAGTAGATATATGAACCCCCCAAAACGACACATCTGAACCACCCCTTTTACACAATATAGGTCCTAAAAGAGTACTTTATTGGCAAATCCCTATTTAAAATGTCTTCCATTGATTTCTTTGGAATCTTAAAGCAGTATTACATGCAGGAGCTTCCGTTTACTAGACAGTTTGTCATTATGTAACTACATCATTCAAACTATGTCAGTTCAATCAGCATGATATCATATATTCATCATAATATCATTATAACTGGCCGGGTCACTTTAACACAGTGTTAAAAATTCCGGTTTAAAGTACGTCTACGTTACATTGTTTGATAATAATCATTTTGTTACAACACGTACAGTTAACCTGAATACAATCTTGTACTTATATTTTCATTCGTTTTAAACTCAGACTGTCCCCACGGGTGGTATGGTAACGAATGTTCAAATCAATGCCATTGTCGCGACGAATCTTCCTGTGACAGACAGACAGGAAGGTGTAGATCTACGTTATGTAAACCAGGATGGCAAGGATTGGCTTGTAACCGATGTTTGATGATAGTCCCGTCCCACATATATATAATCAATTAAATTAAAGTTTATACTACAATGTTAAGTAAACATAGTAAAACCATGCACTTAATGAATGAAGTATTAAATAATTGCATTATCATATGATTAAACAAAAATATATGTTTTACTGTTACTAGTTAAAACATACTTTGAAGAAAAATGTTAGGAGGTTAGCACACATACTCGTACCTAAGCATGTCCTCCAGTTTAGAAAATTGTCAAAGCGACATCGTGTTTACATGTACATGTATTAATCACTACAAATGTTGATTTCCAGACATTCTGCTAAAACCTAAATGGCGAGAGAATAGGTATATATTCACATCATACGAATAAAATACATAATATGAGATAATTATCAACTAGTTCTTAATACGTGGTGAAAATACTCCACACCGACAAAACCTCTGTATAGAAGAAAATATCTTTGTTTCCAGAAAAATAAACAATTATATCTTCTTGATTTTTGTTATTATTTTCAAGGATATGGATTCAGCATATCATATTATTAAGTTTGTGACAATTGATTAAAACCATGGTTATTTAATAATAACGTACTTTAAATTGCGGATGTTATCCCAAACATTAGCAACACAGAGTTCTAGATCCAATCAAGGGATGGCGTTTTACATTTGGTTAGATAGCTCGGTGGAGTTGTTTTAAACTTATTTATTTTATTTCGATTTTGAAACAAGTCCTTACAACTTAGACAAATCACGCTCGAAGTCTTCCTGGGTAGAACCAGTACAAAGCATATGCGGAAAAGTGCCTTGCTCAAGGACACCACACAAAGCCGTAGCGGAGGATCGAATCCACGACCCTCCGATCATGGGTTCGGTGCTCTACCGCTGGACCACGCGCTCGGTGGAGTGAATGTTTTTATTCTAAGCATACTTTAAGCCGAAATTGCTTTAAAGATTATATAAAAATAATGTATGGAGATAATTATTTGTGAACAACCAGACATAAATTTACAGACAACCAAACTACGGCGATCGCGCTTAGCTAGTTGCAAATCAAAGGCACAAGATCATACCATCAATGAACTCAATAGAATTGGTGTCAGTTATTACTTATATACTATGGTTTTACATGGAACACATCTGACTGGAAGGATAATTTACATGCATGAACTGATAGCTTTATATGAGAAGGATCCAGTTAAGATGTCATGATTACTTACATGCTATATAAAGGAAAGACATTGAAACCCGTTGGATCATTGTGATACAGTGAAATAGTATGTATTTCATAAAGGGAGATTATGAAAGTCACAACAACGGAATTTCCGATGTTAGGGATCTATTCAGATGCACGTTCACAATGTATGGTATTAATGTAATATGGAGATATAGTTCAATCCAATTGTCGTTTGACGTCAGACATCTTCGTTTTTAACATGATTTTTTATTTTCACTTCCTCTCCACAACATTTAATTTCTCCTTCGCCAGGTTTCCGCATTGTCTTCAGTTGCCAAGTGATCTAAGGCGCAGTCTCAAGGTCAATCATCTTTCACCACTGGCGTCTTGCGTTCGGGCCCATACTTGTTTAAAGCGTTGCTCTTCTCATATTGATGCGCATGCAACCTTTAATATGCTTAAACGGTGTTACACGTATTTCATGTTTGCCCTAACAGGAATGTTTGGTGGTTCAGTTATCCAACTTTGTGTCGATTCTGATGTAAAAAAAATTCAGCTTGGTTCGTTTTAAATATTTTATAAAATAATTCAGTGAACTATTTCAATTTGATAAGATGACTTCTTCGTTAAGTGTTACATATAGATGAATATAGAATACTATCTTAGTACCTGATGTTGAATTACAGAGAGTCCTGGCAGCACATTTGGAGATTCCTGTGCAAACATTTGTTTCTGTTCTAACGGTGACCAGTGTGCTAAAGATTCTGGAGTTTGTCCAAGATAATGTCTGCCTGGATACCAGGGAAAACATTGCAACAAACGTAAGTATGTTGATCTACATTTTAAAATTACATGTACTCCCCACATGATTTTGTTCTTATTGTAATAATAAAAGAAATCAAAATATAGGATCTGAAATGACTATCATTTTTGTTTTTATTTTGGTCGAGGTACTTAATATACTGCGTCTCTCTTTGAATATATATTTTAATTGTTTATTATGTATTAGTATATTTTTATTAATTGCACTTTAATGCAATTAGCAAAATAAGTTTTATGAATACATATTAGTTATCTTAGTTATATATTCTATATTGCATTTTGAAATTACAGTCTGCTCCAACAAAACATTCGGTGTAAACTGTTTGACCAAATGTGGATTTTGCATTAATGATGAAGCATGCGAAAGATCAACCGGAGTATGCCTTAACGGATGTTCACTGTCGTATAGCGAGGCCCTTTGTACAGAGGTTTCTGAAAAATCTACATCTCAATCATCAGGAACCATCATAGGTTCTGTAACTGGTGTCGTTGTGTTTCTCATCCTTGGTGTTGGATTCGGTATAGTCGTTTATGTGAGAAAAAGGTATCCAGCAATAAGCGTTACAAATGTACTGAACATTTTTACTTAATTTTGTATTATTCTAGTAGAAAGTAAATAACTAATAATATTTTAGCTGAAAATTTATATTACTGAACGTCTGTTTTGTTGTTCTATATAAGTGTAATGTACATTCTATGTTTCTCAGGAATGAAAGTGCCTACACACGTCCCAACGCCCCACTGTCACAACCCTCAGAGTCTTTGTATGACACTATACAAGAGTTGCCTACACGTGGTAAATATTTTTCTTGTTTTTCTTATGATTGTGTTTTTGGACTACTTTCCAATTTAAAGGATAGGGTAAACATAATTTATGTATACATTTTAAATTGTAGCATCATTGACACAGAATATATATATATATTTGATTCACAAACAAATAGAATATAACCTTATTTTCGAATGTCATCAGAATAACTATCTTTTTTCTTATTTTATAAATATATCATGTATGATGTTAATTCTTCTTTCCATAATTTATCTAAAATATTCAAATGTTTCTATTGCAGAAATACACGAACGAAAGAAACAAATTATTGAAGACAAACTATAGACCAATAAGTTTCTATTCTTTGTGTATTGGTACAAGCAGAATCAGTAACGTGATAAATCAACGCACATTTAAACAAGAGCTTTATCTTATTTGTCATATTGATACAATAATACAAGGTTTGATCATAGGATAAAACACGCAACATCATTTAAAGAGCACAGTAAATGTAAGGTTATACCCATTACATTTAATTATATGTGAACATTTGTATAGTGGGTTGATATTATTAGTTTTGTTTGTATTTTGTACATTTTGTAAATAACACACACACACACACACACACACACACACACACACACACATGTATTTATTAATGACCAGAATAATCAGTATATATTTATCCATTTGATTTATACTATTGACAATGTACACGTATATGTGTGTTTGTAATTACATGTATTTGCCAGCCAATTGAATATAATTGGTTTCCCATACTTTATGAATTGAAATTACGTTCGAATTGATGAAACATAAACAAATAGCTAATATATATTCAGATAGGAAAATAATTGTGTCTCACCTTTCATGAACTGCTGCATATACATACTTAGTATGTCATAATTTGTCTTCTGTTTCACAATAAATAAATATATTTAACCTTATATACAAGATTTTAGTTATTTACTTGACTAATACCGGTAGAGATATACACACGTTGTTATGCACTCTTTATTAGCAGAAGTGTTGAAGTCCCAGCAGAAATATACCGTGAAAGAAGTCCCGCTTCGGAAGTAAACCCGAGTCTGTAAAATGTAGGTTACTTGAGAGCTTACTTTAAAGAACACAACGTGGACTTCTTGACAAACATCATTTTAGCTTGAAATAATGGAGCGGGCTTGCCTCTTTCAGTTATTGTCAAATGCAGACGCTTTAAATTGTGAAGTTGTGTTACTTTCTTAACCAAAATCATGGTATACATGTTTTGCGTCAATGAACAATGCGATATACATATGTGAAATCGACTATTGAACAAAGAATGTCTTATACTTGGTATGACAAGACGAGTAAGCATAGAAGTCAAATCACTTAAACTATGCTATATGAAACTAATTATCTTTTGACAACGAAATTTAACATTTTTAACCGTCGCAATTTGTGTTTCATCTTCAGTACCACTTTTTTATTTGAAGAGTAAATGGTATAAACTATGAAAACTATATGTTCAACTGGTTTTTAATTGGAATGTCCGTCCATTACCCTAAACTACTTCCTTTAACCTCAAAGTGTGCAACAGCTGACAAAATAGTTTCAGTTATATAATCCGCCCGAGAAACGTGTAAAAATCATCATCAGTGTTACTTGAAAGCTAACAAAGTAATAAAGTGTCTTATTGACGAAATACGGTAAAACAGAAATGTCATAGGAGTCTTCGTACACAACCTAAATGGCTCACACAAATATACCAATGTTCAATATAATTAACTTCAGTAATCTGTAACTAACAATAAAGTATGTCTGTGTTCAACTTAAATAATAATGTGAAAGAATCAATTCAACTGCTGCAGTCTTTATATGTATTTCTATGTTAGTCTTTATCTAGTCAATTACTCAACTTGAGCAGAAATAATTATTCATTCATATAATTATTTTGATACCAGACATTAGAAACAGCGTTCAAAGGACGCAGCCATCATCACAACACCCGTTTATACATAAAATAACAAAACTTAATCCAAAGTTGTAAAGAATGTCTTGTACTTGGTATGACAAGACGAGTAAACACAGAAGTCAAATCATTTAAAATGCGAAACTATATGACACTAATGTTCTTTGGACAATGAATAATTAACATTTTTAACCGTCACAATTTGTGTTTCATCTTCAGCACCACTTTGTTATTTTGAAATTGACATAGTTGAAGTGGGAGGATGCGCACATGTGATATGTTTCACCAAATAGTTTAAGTAAACTGACATCATGAAACTGTTATCTTTTTACATAAATCAATTGAGAAAACGTGTTCTACATTATATAAGTGACACTATGGGGAACGAACCTAACCTATATAAGTCCTAATACAACGATTGTTCTTATCAATGTAACTCCGAGACGGTGATATATCTAACTGTTATAATTATGGTTAGATAAACAAGGTCATACTAACGATTACTGCAATCAACGGTTTTTTGTTTTGATTTGGATTATATTTATCAATACTCAATATCCGATATCGAACCATTTTACAGTAAGGTAAATTACAGGTGACCGAATTCCGATTGTTTAAACTACATGTAAAAGTATTTAATGCCGCTTGCAGCCAGATATTGTATTTGAGTGTTTTATATTGATTTCATGTATGGCGCCTTAAATATTTTACACAAATAAGGAGAAACTCTAGTTTATATAATATCAACATGTCAACGTTTAACCGGATTTTTACGGCCTTTTAAAGTACCCAAATAGTTATCTGTAGATAACATCGTTATCGTCAGTTGAAGATGATGATCACTTAGGGATAACACTTCTTGTATACAGATATTATATAAAGTGTCTGAAAAGGATGTGGACTAACTTATAACCTGATGTAAGTTAACTATTAATATTCAATTTTTTTTCTAAAATGACATGTATATCGTACAATACTTTCCAAATATAGCAACTGATTTTTATACAATTCACAAAAAAAACGATTGTACTTAGTATAACAACGTGTGACAAAATTATTACAAACTTCGTTACCAGGGCATGTTTATGCAGTCACCGGCTTGTAAGAAAATTTGCTTTCTTTATGTAGTATAGTTACTACTATTTACTTTAGCTCGATTGCGAAGTTACATGAATTGTTATAAAGTCCGTTTACAGAGTAGAACCAGCACTGAGTGCTGTTTATAAAAAACATCGATTATGCCGATTATCAAACCTGCGACCTCTATCGTGAATAACCAAACACCGAATCTGCTGTACGGTCGCCCCGATTATATTATATATATGCATTTTATGTGTACTCTCAGTGGCGTAGCTGCCTTTTCGCCACAACGCCCGGGCTTGCAAATTTTCTTGCGAATGCATCATTATATCTTCTGGAAATGCACCCAGAACGCATGAAATGCATCATAAAAATAAAATATTTCTGGGGTGCATACACACCCCTATAACCTGTTGGCCTTGCACATCATTTTAGGGCCAGCTACGCCACAGACTCTATACACCTGTGGATATTTCATGTTTATAGAGGGATAGACTTGAGTAATAACTTTGTGGTTGATTTCTGGTCCGACTAGCTCATACGGTAACGCTTTTATGACAGTAACCTTGAGTTCGAATCGCCTCCCGGTCGCAATCTATGTATGATTGCGTATTTTTCTACGGTTATGAATATCCCACCTCTGAATATGTGTGAGTGTAGTCAGTGACTTACGTGGATCACGTGTGTTTAGAACTGAATAACTGCTTAGCGACGTGCACTGATCACCTTCAAGTACTGAAATAATGTATTTATTTATGGTTTTGCATTTTTATGTAAACATTTCCCCTTATAAATTGCATCAATAACAACGTGTTTCGTACTGTTTTTTTAAGGATAACGTTCTTTGCTTCTAAACGATCCTGTTTATATTCATCAGGTAATAATAATATTATTTAGAATTTAAACATGTAACGGTTTACCGTTTGTCACATTCTTAATAAATAAACACAGCTACCATAAATGAAAATAGGAAGTATGCTTAGAAACGTTCTTATAATGCCTCATGTTAGAATGTACGCACAATCACTACGTATACTGATATAAGGTATCTACATGTACATGTATGGATGTTCGTATGTCTGTCTATGCATACCGCTAAACACCATTGCATGTTTCACGATCAGTCTCGTTTCAAATGATTGAGATTGTTTATGTTCTTGTACCACTAATTAATATAGAAGTGTATAGGCCATTGCTCTCCATGTAAACTGGACCGACAACTTGACTTTCCCCACTCCCTTTCTGAACAGTGGCAAATTTTCCCAATATCTTGCCCAAATAAAGGCTTTACGAGACTGCGTTTGAAAACCCTCAGAAGAGACATGGTCGACTAGTGTAAACACTCGACCACCACATCTTCTTTATGGAAATGTATCAATACATGTGTCTAAATATATATTTATTTATTTGTAATAAGTGGATCGATATTCAATACATGCTTTTAAAATTTAATTTTATTTAAAAAAATTCGGTCAGTAAAATGCCCTTAGCATGGATACCAATATACAAACAAACTTGTTAACATTCTATGTTTTAGCAATTGAATATGTACTGAACATGGCGTCATATATCGTGTGTGTGTGTTTGGTCCTGTTGAAGCTGTGTACGTGTGTAGCGTTACACCACTATGGTAAGAATATCAGCCTTATACATTTATATTACAATATTCTCAGTGAATATAAATAAATCTGATGTAAACTTGCAAATTATGATAGGAATGTTATACATTTTACATGTAAAAACATTTAACCACCATAACAAGTTAACACAGGTATCATCTTAATCAAAGGTCTGTTTTTACATTCCGCATACAACGATGTTCTCAGTAATTATACATAATTCATATTTCATCTTATATACAAAAACATGAAGATAAGCATTACAAAACAGTTATGGTTGGATGAGACGATTCATCCACATCAACGTAGTAGTTAGTTAGTGGAATTTCAGACTGAATGAATATGTTGATCCATACTTTACTGGACAAATAAACACCAAATGAAATAGATCAAACGATTTTCAAGAAAGCACTTTTAGGAAGAACATAAGAAATCACTATTACTATTGTTAACAATTTTTGCAACACTATTATGGCAGTAATAGTCTGGTCATGTCGAATGCAAATTTCGTTTTTAATGGTTTTACCTTGCGAATATTGGTACATGTATATTTTAAAAAAAATCAATTTTTTCTCGATTTTTTCAATAAAAATAGAGCATGGTAGGAAAAGATTTTTTTTTTCAAAAACCAAATGTAGTTTTTGTTCTTTTCGAAAAGTTATATGAGTTTATACTAGTCTGTTATGACCACTTTAAACTGAAACTTAACATTGATTTGTTATGATGTTATCTAATTGAAGCCTCATTATACTTCCGAAATGTACATTTTTTGATAATAACAAAAATGATTGTTATAAGAAGTGTTTATAGTATTGCTAAAACCATTCGTGTACATCCCGAAGTGACTATTTTGAAAAAAGCGAGAAAATAAATAACTTTGATCGAAATGTGTATTTCTTAGACGAGCGGACCGAGCTTTTAACTTTTGTTTACATTTTTGTAATTCCATAATGGTAATGACTCGGTTGCTTTCCGACTGTACCTCCGCCAGTGTTCAAAAGTACACAAATGAATACTGCAGTGGTAGTGTGCGGTTTAGGACCGTTAGATAAGAGGTCCATTAGCAAGATTAGAAAAGATATAGCTTCACTTATATTATGTATCGTTATTGGTTTTCTTTCTTTTTTTAAATATATTGATGTCTGGAATAAAACTGTATCGAGCGTAGTACGCATGATATTATGTATACGCATTGAAAAAACAATGAGTATGGAAAACTAGTTTGGTCTAGTGACTCTTACTCAGGATCCTACATTGCATATACATGTATGCGGGATACTACTGCACGCGCTTTTACGTCACAAATCACTTTATCGCAGTCAATATTGAAAGGCTACCAAAGGTGGTTTAGTACAGTTTAGTACAGTTATTAAAAAAGTAATTTTATTTTTTATTTGATATGAACGATTCGTTGCTCAAGGCAATAAATTAGCTCGTGGGTTCCAGTTCATTAATACACTGAGGGGAATAAAGGGAATGTTCTTAAAAACTATTTAACCGCAAGCGGTTATCTAATTTTAACCGCATCCCCTACAGTTCTCCATGCTTTGTTTCTCTCTGAAATAAATTGATCGTGTATTACCGGCTTACGCGTTTCCGAACAAGCTTCGTAACTCCCCGTTTCCTACTGAAGCTGTTTACTGGAAAACGACGAACAATAATTTGTAAACAAAACCTGTTGTTAATTATGTACCAATAATGTGCTTTATATTTATTTGTTCGTTTCCAAAGTCTCTCAGTGATCACATAAACATGTATGCTGTCATCTGGAAGAGTAACACTGACTTAAAATTAAAACTAAAAATGACCGTTTCGGAAGTTTAGTAAGCCTTTAAATATAAATAATTTCAAAATAACTTAAAAAATATGTATTATTTAAGATAATTATCTTTAAATACATTGCGATAGTGTTCACATCAACACAAACTGAAATATTAAAATATTATTAGTATATTTTTTAAATTACACATAAAATGTGGGTGGGGTATAACCACAGAGGTTTACCAAATGAATATATCAGAGAAACATTCGTTCTTAGTGTGTTTGTCAAAGAATGATATATTTGTTATTGATGTTTTATTTAAACAGTACTAATTTGATAATAAATGTCTTTGTCGTAACCATTGCATTACCTCCTATGCCATAGGGCAGTTGTTTGAAATATTTCCCAAAAATATGCATCTTTCAATCTGTTTACGAGGAGTAATAAAAAGCATATATATTCAATGCGAAAATATGTTACCCCTGGGTTAGGTGTAACAAATTTTGACATTATCGTAATTCCATCATTGATTTTCTTTCTAATTGTCTATAGCAACGGTATTATTTCATAGATTGCCATTCAAAGAAGGAAAAAAAGAAACAAAATGAAAGCTTTATATTGATCAAATGTGACAAAACAGTATTAGAAAAGAAGGCTTCGAGATTCTAGGGATCACACTGTCGACAAAAAGAAAGAAAACATAAAAATATGAAGACTTCACACCCCATTTCCATGCCGTTAATAGTTTCTTAATTCACAATCACACAGAGATTTTTGACAATGTTCAATTCATGAAGTTACAAAACTGGTGGAAATGTATTTCTAAATATTTACAGTCGCAAATGCGCGTCAGTTGCTTTCGGTTTCCGTGTTTTGCCTTTATGCTTGTGTTTAACAGGAGACAATGAAAGTCATGTGAGATAATTTCAGTTATATCAAAGAATTCTAAATAAGTAACTTTGAATACAGTTCATTTTACTTATTGTTCTTCATCACTGAATAGTGATTACCAATAAAAATATACGCACACAAAGTATACAAATGACTGCATTTATATATATATATATATATATACAGGTTACATTTTATCCCAGTGTTTGCACTTTCATTGTATTCTAAGTTTGGTAATAAACGGTGTTATAGTGATGTGTTGATGCGCAACCTATAATTATAAAATTGATGTTTAATTATAAATATAACCAGTCGTTATATGAGTATAATGACTGATTTTACCTACATTTAGATTCAAAACCAGATTACTAGTTTTCAATATTTTCCGCTACATTTCACTTATAATTAATGAAAGCTAAGCTAAAAATAGAAATGCAATAACTTTATAAGTTTATAATATTGACTCTTTCATTTTCAATCGTAATATAGTTTATCTTCTAATATAATTATGAAAGTGCAAACATCTGACCATCACTGTTGATGTGAAATGATATTTTTACAGGAAGTAGAATGACTTGATAATATCAAAGTGTGTTTTATCGTTACAGATAATATATCTAAAAACAAAGCAGTGACCATGAGCTCTACATATAGACCTGGATCACTAGCTGTTGATGGAGATATTCGAACTAAGTTTGCCTCTTGTAGTTGCTGTGCAGCAACGAACTATGGGAATAATCCATTTCTACAAGTAAATTTAGGCGAGCCCTATTATATATCAAACATAACAATATCCGGAAGATCTGACCAAATGAATCGTGAGTATAATGGATTTATTAATCAACTTCTATTAGTTCTAATCTAAATATGTAGATGTGCTTATCTGTGCTTGTTCCCTTCAAAACGTGTTTACTAGAATGTTAATACTTAAAATAGTGTCTGATCAATAAGCTCTATATCATTAAAGTGTTACATTAAATCGACCAGAATCAATTATTATACCGTTTCCATTGTCTTTTTACAACAAATATAATGGAGGCAGCAAATGCTTACTACTGCTAATTCTGTAACATATTCCAGTGTATATAACTTCCATATTTATACTACCAGATCGGTATGTACACATTACATTCAGTTTGTATTTACTTTAACAACCATTGATTGCTACAAATGTATTTTCATTTTAATTGGTCAAACGAAAAATCATATAAAAAACCATTCCATCTCCATTTTATGTTCATTGAACATTGTTCATTTCTGAGCAATGGTAAGTATTGTTCACACTACGAAGATTGTTCACTTTTACATATTTGCAGTGTCTCAAATGTCATCAATAATTTAAGTACATTTAGGCGAAACGTCTTATTGTAATTATCCGTCGCCTTGAAAAAAATGAAATACATGTATACACATATCAAGAAACACATAATGAAGTATAAATATTATTTTAAACATTTTCAATAATTAGAAATAAATTACCAAAACACATCGATATTGCTGAATATCTTAATATATAGTTGTAATATTGTAGTGGTTTGCTAAAGGTAATTTAGCTAATATTCTATTTGTACACATGCATTATTCCTAAATAGCGTTTAAATAGCTTCAAGCTCTTTTCACTTCAGAAAACATCAGTGGTTTACAAATACACTTGGAGAAACATGCACCTGTATATGTGGGACCTGCTTTAAATGTGACTGAAAGAAATCTTACATTCTATGACTTTCCCATTTCTAACGAGAAACTTAGCCAGTATGTGACAATATCACTAAATGGAAATAACCGAATTCTAGTTATTTGCGAAATAACTGTTTACTCAAAAGGTAGGTTTATACAGTCAACCTTTTATGTACAGAATTGTCGTTATCATTAATTATTTGATGCTATACATAATATGGGGTCTTCAGTGGTAAATTAATGTTTTGGGACCACTTACTTCTCATCGATCGGGCCGTATGTCTTACATAGCATTTGAGAACGTTTAACATTTACTCGTTGAATCTAGCCAGACAAGATTAATTCTGTGATTTTGCTCAACAAATAAAAAACTATATCATATTTAACATATACTATTGTGAAAATAAAACAGTATTTATCAATCCATTAAATAAACTCTTAATCGACGAGATGAAAGTTGAGTACAGCAGTAACAAAAAAACAGTAAAATATCGATATAACGATCAGATCGATAAACACAACAAACTCTCTCGTTGATATTTTTCTTGAACATGGTCTCCTGAAGTCATAGTCCATCACCATAATAATATCATAGTTGTGCGTGAACTTGCAGTGGTGGCTACCAGAAAGTTGTAATGTTTCACTAGTACATTGTACAGATTAGAACAACATTATACAAAGATATATAATATAATATAATTATATATAATATAATAATAAATAATATAATCATATATAATATAATATAATATAATATAATATAATATAATATATAATATAACATAACATAACATAACATAACATAACATAGCATAGCATAGCATAGCATAGCATAGCATAGCATAGCATAGCATAGCATAGCATAGCATAGCATAGCATAGCATAGCATAACATAACATAACATAACATAACATAACATATCATATCATATCATATCATATCATATCATATCATATCATATCATATCATATTATATTATAATATAATATAAAAGTACTCTGCATAATAACAAAAAAAAATTATAATTATGATAATAGTGTCTTTATTTAGAGAGTGTAAACACATTAAGGTTTATATACAATATAAATATCAATTACAACGATGCTTTCCCATATGGCATCCATCCGATTACAAAATTGTTTTAAATATTTGAATAGACAGGTTTTTGTATTAAAGAGTTTCTGTATGAACTGCTTTGAAAGAACACATTATAGATTATATATGTCATTCATTTTATTTGTTATTTTGGTGAGGGAAACTATCAAAATTAATCTGAGTTGAAGTACCGTCCGATTGTAAGTACTGTTTAGATGCGACTGAGTCTAGTGAAGCACGTTAGAGAATCTCTAATTTGCATTGGATCAATACAGTGTCGTTATCTCATATAAACATTACTCTTAAAAGAACCAAAGCGCTCGCTGCTTTCTGTGATATCGACTGCTTTAAGATATAACAGCGATAAAAAAGCCAGAACATGTCTTTCAGGAAGATGTAATACAATTGTATATTTAATTCAAATCTAGAGCTCTTCATTTAAAAGTCACAAAGCATTGCTACAATTAATCAAATACAAAGAATATTGTTAATAATGTGTCTGTTATATACAGTTTAAAAAGTAATAAACTCACAATTTCAAAAGTTTTAAAATTAAGAATTCTTGGGAGGAGCTTTTGAGGCCATGTAAATATAAGTATATATTATGTACATTTATGTATGGTTATTCACAAATAATTATCTCCATATATAAATATATTCTAATGTTCCAAAGTCAATACTGATATGTTATTTTAGCACACTGACTGTCATGTACAACAGACAGCTAATATGTGATGAGTTATATCTGATATCATTGATGAATTTCACCTGTGTTTATCATAGTGTAATTTACGTCTATATGGATTGCATATCGTGTGTTGTTAAAGTTTGTTCACTTGTATGTAACTAATGATTAAGAAAGCACGCGCATTCTCAATGTATAAGTTTTGATAAAGTGTGTACTGTCTGTTTATCTGATTATGGCGTGTGAAATGCAAAATATTGACAAAGTGACCTGCAATTTTATGGCATTCTTCCTTTATATTTTATCAATGTACGATGCTTGAGACAGCTAACGGTGCGTTACTTATTGTAGGGTAAGACACTGTACCGCTTATGACATGTTGCAAATGTCCGATTTATGTATTTATCGAACATGTAAGTTATAATCACATCATATCTAATATTACACAATATTTTGGGTGAACGCAGAAAGAGATATAATTCGATATGATGGCGTTGTAATCTTATAAACTAATTATTAGCCCGTACACACTAGACTATTTGTTTTAGCTTTAATAGTATCCCATTGAAAAGCACATGCATGCACCAACTAATAATGAACAAAGTATAGTATATAAAACAACAATATTATCTTTAGGTAACTTTTTTATCATATTTCTTTAAATTCCCTATCCCGGTAAATCCCTATGTTATATTGGTTTCGTAGTGTACATATGTTAATAAAACGATACGTAATGGTAATATGGTTCAAACAGAACGGAGATATTATAGGTTCATGTACGCTTCATAATAAACTTTCTTATATTTGTTTCTATGCCTGCTCATTATAGTAAATACCGATTAAGTAATAATATTATCTCTCTACTAAGAAATTAATTATCATAATGAGCCATATATGAAATATTTAAAGTATATTTTGTGTTTCAGTCTGTGATGACGGGTATTACGGTGATTGTACATTAAATTGCGGTCATTGTTCTAACGGGAACATCTGTAACAAGTCTGATGGAAGGTGTCATTCGGGTTGTGAACCAGGCTACTTTGGGACAACATGCAAATCAGGTGAGCATAATTATAGATAAATACACTGCTTGGTTACTGGACACATTATCAACGGTTCTAAAAGTGTATTGTTTTCATAGATTGACCTCTGTTGGTCTACCTGGGGTTCGGCAGATTGTTTTTTCACAATGTCCAAGGTTTGACGATACAACTTAAATTTTTGACAGTTCTGTCCATCGCATGCAGTGTCTAGTACGCATCTTCCAACTATTATATCTCAACCAAACTTGGTACAACTCGTGACACATTGTTTCTAATATTACACAATATTTTATTTTAAGGCAGAAACAGTTACAATTCTATTTGATGGCGTTGTAATCTTATAAACTAATTATTAACCCGTACACACTAGACTTTTTGTTTTAGCTTAATAGCGTCACATTAAAAGGCACATACATGCACCAACTAATTATGAACAAAGTGTAATATATAAAACAACAATATAATCTTTAGGTGACATTTTTATCATATTTTTTCAAATTCCCTATCCTGGTAAATCCCTATGTTATATTGGTTTTGTAATGTACATATGTTAATAGAACGATGCGTAATGGTAATATGGTTCAAACAAGGCGGAGATATTGTAGGATCATGTACGCTTCATAATGTATTTTCTTATATATGATTTGGTAATTATTTCTATTCATGCTTATCATAGTAAATACCGATTAAGTAATAATATTATCTCTTTACTAAGAAATTAATTATCATAATGAACTATATATGAAATATTTAAAGTATATTTTGTGTTTCAGTCTGTGATGATGGATATTACGGTAATTGTACATTAAAGTGCGGTCATTGTTCTAACGGGACAATCTGTAACAAGACTGATGGAAGGTGTCATTCGGGTTGTAAACCAGGCTACTTTGGGACAACATGCAAATCAGGTGAGCATAATTATAGATAAATACACTGCTTGGTTACTGGACACATTACCAACGGTTCTAACAGTGTATTGTTTTCATAGATTGACCTCTGTTGGTCTACCTGGGGTTCGGCAGATTGTTTTTTCACAATGTCCAAGGTTTGACGATACAACTTAAATTTTTGACAGTTCTGTCCGTCGCATGCAGTGTCTAGTACGCATCTTCCAACTAGTATATCTCAGCCAAACTTGGTACAACTCGTGACACATCGTTTCTATTATTACACAATATTTTATTTTAAGGCAGAAACAGTTACAATTCGATATGATGGCGTTGTAATCTTATAAACTAATTATTAATTATTAACCCGTACACACTTAACTATTTGTTTTATCTTTAACAGCGTCACATTGAAAAGCACATGCATGCACCAACTAATTATGAACAAAGTATAGTATATACAACAACAATATAATCTTTAGATGACATTTTTATCATATTTCTTCAAAGTCCCTATCCCGGTAAATCTCTATGTTATATGGGTTTTGTAGTGTACATATGGTAATAGAACGATACGTAATGGTAATATAGTTCAAACAAGGCGGAGATATTGTAGGTTCATGTACGCTTCATAATGTACTTTCTAATATATGTTTAGGTAATTATTTCTATTCATGTTTATTATAGTAAATACCGATTAAGTAATCATATTATCTCTCTACTAAGAAATTAATTATCATAATGAGCCATATATGAAATATTAAAAGTATATCTTGTGTTTCAGTCTGTGATGACGGATATTACGGTGATTGTACATTAAATTGCGGTCATTGTTCTAACGGGAACATCTGTAACAAGACTGATGGAAGGTGTCATTCGGGTTGTGAACCAGACTACTTTGGGACAACATGCAAATCAGGTGAGCATAATTATAGATAAATACACTTCTTGGTTACTGGACACATTACCAACGGTTCTAAAAGTGTATTGTTTCATAGATTTCAATTTTTTGACAGTTTTGTCTCATGCAGTGTGTAGTACGCATCTATCTTCATCAAACAGCATCCAGTTTCAGCCAAACTTTGTACAACGTACAAAGTGTACTGCGTAACAAAAAAAATATATGTTTTTCCTTATATAAACTTAAAATACAGGAATGTCTACAGATAAAAGAAAGTGCTCGTTTAATTCAAGTGCCAGTGATCTGGAAAGCAGCTTGAACACTTCCTTTGACAAACCAGGCTACAAAACAGAAAAGCTGTCAAAGAAAGAAAAGAAAGAACAAAGAAAAAATAAAAAGAAGCAAAGAAAAGATTACGAAACAGTAACAGAAATGTCTGAAAACGAAGAAGAACTGATATCGGAAGAGAAAACGGAAGTTAATTCAATTGAAAATAAACTTGATGAAATAAATAAAAAGCTTAGTAATGTTCTCACCAAGGATGACAAGGGAGTCTTTACACAAATAATAAAGGATACCTTTGAAGAACTAAAGGAACACTTTCTAGCTTCGATAACAAAACGGGTAGAAATTTTAGAAAATGATCTACACGAAAAAATAGTGGAAAACGAAAAGCTTAAAGAAGACATGGCAAGTCTTAAAAAATGTGTAGATGAGAAGAACGACAATGTAAAAGAAATGAAGGACGACTTGAACAAAGAAAAGTCAAAATACCAAGAAATACAAAACGACCAAGAACAGTATGGACGACGAAATAATATACGAATATCTGGGCTAACAAACGACAAGCAATATGAAACCTCAGAGGAAACAGCTTGGAACGTCATAGCATTCCTGAACGAAAAAATGGACCTCCGATTGTCAATGCACCACATCGATATAGCGCACAGATTGGGAAAATTCATGCCGGGGAAAAATCGACAGATAATTGTCAAATTCGTGTCACGGCAAGTGAAATCAAATGTGATGAAAAACGGAAAATTCTTAAAAAACACACGCGTTTACATCAGAGAAGATCTCACTCGATTGAATCAAGAAGTTCTATCCTCAATGCGACTTAAAAAAAAAGACCATGTTGAAAAATGTTGGTCTTTTGAGGGCAAACTATTTATTAAATGGAAAAAAGACTCTAGAGCCGAGCAAGTGAAGTATAATGAGTTTGATTCATGGTTAAATCTTCCATGGCCAGCCAAGTCAGACTCCAATTTGAGATAGTGATCGTTAAACTTTGTTG